>VYZX01028365.1:312790-402930 GCA_013401335.1 Brachypteracias leptosomus | reverse complement strand
TGGGGATCCTGCCCCTTGTCTCTGAGCCTATGAAAGTGTCTGAGAGGAAGTGATAACTCGACTTCGCAGTGCAGGCTGTTGGAATCCTACAGCCTCCACCATCTCTCTCCTTGTAGCCCAGTGTAGATGCTTGGGCACCAATGTTATTGTATTTCAGTGGTCAGACCTTCTCACGGGGCCACAGTCAGGGCTGCTCTCAGCAGCCTCCCTGGGATTTACATCAGTGGCTGCCACATCGTCACCCCTTGCACAGAGAACAAGCTGTACTATTGAGGCTGGGGATGTGCAGCAGGTCCTGCTCACAGCCTGGTACATCTTGACACAACAGCAAGGAGAATAAGGGACTGTTTCAGGCAGGCGGATGTGATGGAAGAAGAAGAAAAATATGCTAATGGAGAAACGTTTTGGCTAATTATGATAATATGGCTTCTGCAGAGAGACCTGAAATAGGCACAAACACTTCTATTCTGAGCACTCATGAGAACTTGGAGACATTTTTGGGGTTTCTGTGTGCTGCAGGCAAACCAGGGCTGTCCACCACAGGCAAGACATGGATTGGCAAGACCCACAAATGCAAAGGATGGCTGTAGGCAGGGAGCAGTCCAACATTCGCCCCTCCAGGTAAAGGCATGAAAGTTTGGGATCCAGCCCTGCCTCAGAACTATCATCTGCTTAAGCCCATCAAGGACCTTCTCAAACTAAAACGCTCTGAAGCAGGAATGCAGGATCTGAACAGCACCAACATCCCAAGCCCCATGAGTCCCCATTTCCTCAGCTGCAGCCAGGACAGAGCACGCAGCCAGGCACCCTGCCCAGCCACCCGCCTTGCTGCGAGCATCCCAGGGGGATGGGGGGGTTACCTCATGCCTGCTGCACACAGGAGATGTGGGGCTGGGCTTTCACAAGCTCTCCTACTGAAGCTTTCTCCACTTGCCCTGAGTACTTCATTATTCACTGGGGCAGGGACTGGCACACACTGTCCCTGCCAAGCACCCGGGGCACAGGGAGGTGGGCTCACTCCTACCATCTCCAGCCAAGTGACTAATGGAGTGTCTGCTTCAGCGTGGAACAACAACGAGGGCAGAGTGAAGGACACGTGTCAGGGGAAATGCACAGCCTGAGGTGAAACCCCAGGCAGGCAGAGCTGGGAGGATGTGACCCTGGGTGTCCTCGGCCACCATGGTGCAGATGTGCTCTGAGAGTGGTTCCCTCTGCTCCTTCTTCAGCTGTGTTTCGGGTCTGTAGATAGGTTTCAGAAACCCTTGCTCACCCTGTGCTCACCAATACCAACGTGGCTCAAAGCTAGTTCACCCCACAGCACTCTTCCCAGCATCCACCATCTCCAGTTGGTCTATTCTTGGGTCTTTCTCCCTGCTTTTTCAGATGTCAAGCCTGTACCTCCCACCATGGTGTTTCCCTTTGATTCTTGAAGTGTGCTGCTGATCCAGGCCACTGTGTCCTATATTATCAGTATAATTTGCTTTCTCCCTAACTACTAGTTCTCCCAACTCCTGCCCAGAGGCAGCATCCAGCCTAAATCCAGAGGTCTGTGTACCCTGTTGTTAAACCAACCCAAATGCTGGCTATTATCCACAGTCATCCTCACCGCTAGAAAGTTTTTCTTGGGTTTGATTTGAAAATCCCTTGCTCTAGCTCAAGTTATTCAGTTCCTAGTTATTTTTGCATCCACAAGTCTTTGGCTGTTGGTGAAGAAGCTGTTGTTTAGCCCTGGAACAGCTCCAATTTTTTTCCACTGGATGTATTAGTTATCCTAAATTCATAACCATCACTGGGGTATTTTTAGCTCTGTACAGCAGAGCGGTCGTCAAACAAACTGTGCCACAAGGTCTGCAGGACTCCCTGAGGTCCCTTGCAGCCCTGTACCTTCCAAAGGTCCAGGCTCAGTTGTGCAGAGATGACCATGAAATCCTACCTGGGGAGCCAGCACCTCATCCCATCCCCGTGCAATCCACGTCCAGGCTGCAGCTGAGCACACTTGTGTTTTCCTACAGGAAAGCAGTCAGCTCTGCACAGACTCAGGGGTGCATTTCAGTCCTCAGCCCCCAGGGAGATGAAGAGGTGCCTGCCACCCTTGCTCCCACAATGGGATACTTACTGCTACAGAATTTTGGTGTATACCAAAAACCCGGTAGGAACAAGAGCAGAAGAGCCCTTTTCTCCAGATTTGGTGGCTGCTTGCACTATGGACATGATGCTGCATCGTCTACCAGCTGGGCTGATCCTCCAAGTGGCCCCACATCCACCTTTGATACCTTCAGAGGCTTGGGAAGCAGCTTTCCCTTTTTTATAGGAGCAGGACTCAGTCTGTCTGGCCTCCCTTCTGCTCCCTGGCAGTCCCTCCTGGCCTGCACGCCTTGCCAAGCACTCTCTGGTCTGGGTTTAATAAGCAGCAGCTCTGCTCCAGCAATGGAAAATGGAGGTGGACACTGCAGCAGAGCACGGCGTGAGGCCACAGTGTGACTGCAGGGAGGTGGTGACAAGAGCTTCTGGATTGTTCCTCTCCCTCCTTGCCCATGTTTCTGTGGTGGCACAGCTGAGGTTTGGATTAGATAATGCACCACGCCACAGCTGTGCCTGCTTCTGGAGCAGGGTACGGCCCGGCCTCCCCGTTTTTTGACCCAGCTCCACATGGGATTGGAAAATACTGCCTGAACATGAAATATGAAGCAAGACCAGCAGGATGCCCCCACTTTGGTGGGCTGGCAGCCAGAGACCAGTGGCACAGCCCAGTTCCCAGGGGAGGCTAAACTCCAGTGCCTCAGCAGCTGGGCTTTGCCCTGGGTGTTTGTCAAACAACACTTCCCCAGGAGCACTCACAGTGCTCGGTCCTTAGATCCCTATTCCATTGTTTCCCCATCCCCACAGCTCTGCTCCATGAGATGTCCCAAATGCTGGTGAGAGAAGCACCAGCTGGGGAGTCATGGGGTGGAAGGCAGGAGTACCCCTCAGGAGATCTGCACAGCTCTGGAAAGCCTCTGTCGTTCCTCAGTGAGGCATTCACCACTGCGCTGCCAACCTCTAGGCAGCTAGTAGCCACTTAGCCAAGGAGGTACAACCACCCAGCCTGCCTTTTTGGTGGAAAAAATGTAGTTGCAGTGCTGCTGAAGACAGTCATCGTGTTCCTCTAAGACATGGCTACCCTGGAGTCAAGGATAGGTTTTGATGGAAGCCACATTTCTCAGAGCTCCCGGTTTGGGGATCTCTTGTGAGCTGGGGGAAAATGTTGATGTGGTGCACATGAACTTCGGAGGTGAGGCCAGAGTAGCTGGAAGTAGCATCCTGTGACTTGCAAATCAAGTTGGCAACTAGACGTGAATCCCAAGTCTTTTTCCTCCAAGATAGGAGTGATGGTTCTATAGGAGAAGAATTGTTCTTGGTCAGCTGGAGTGGGGGATCACCATCTTTCTCCTAAGTCAGAGAAGGGGTGGATGTCTCATGAGCAGAGCAGGCAGACCACTAAGACAAGATGAAATTCAGTAGTCCCAAGGGCAAGATTTTGTACCTGGAGACACAATGACACTCAGGGGAATCCCTGCACAGGAAGGGGCTGCAGGACAGAAGGACCTGAGCATGCTTGGGTGGGGGTGTTCAAGGCACCTGCAATCCCAGCAGTCCCTCTGGACTGCTGGTGGCATTGTCCTTGGGCCTCTCCTGGATGGTGGCTGCAGTTCTAGTAACTCATGTTCGAAGGAGGAAGTGAATCCCTCCAGGAGCAGCTGCTGGGTAGGGCCCAGGACCCATCAGGCAATGGAGATCTGAAGTTACGAAGGAAACAAAAAATTTAGTTATTAAGCTTACGAAAATGAAAACCAAGATGGAACAGGATGGGAAACATGCTAGGGAAGAGCAAAGAGTTGAGTCTTTCACATTCCTGGTGGAGGAGTCCTCAGCTGTGTGAGCTGGAGGCTGCTGGTCATCTCCAACTAGTCATGAGGAGCATTTCTGTACTTCAACTTATTCTTTCCCTCTCCTTTCCAGCCACTCTAGCCTGCAGAAATGGCAACCAGAAACCAAAAGTTCATTGAGTTTGTCTTTGGGCCCACTGACAATTGAACTATTACAGAAATAGATGGCATTGATGAGGAGCTTGGAGTTAAATTAGCTGCTTAAAGTTTTGAGAAGGTAACTTTTTTCTTTCCTCCCCAACTACTTCCCACATTGCCCGCTGGCCTCATCAAGAGCATCACATTCTTGCAGCATCCATTCTTCTCCCCTCCTGGCCATAACAGGGCTCCCACTGTGTAAATCCATCTGAAATCTGGTGGAAGATTGCTTGGGGCCATTTCAAGGCATGTGCTTTTGCAATGGGCAATTGGCAGTGGATGAGTGTTAACCAGATCATTTCGGATCTTCTGAGGATAAGCCTTAACATCAAAGAGACATGCCAATCAGTAACATGTTGCGTGCCTGACCAGATACACTTAAAGCACCTCCTGCTTTCCATGGCACTCAGGAGCCCCTGATTAATCACTCTGTGTGTGTCTATCTTGTTGGCACTTGGAAAATATTTCACATTCTACTTTTCCTTTTCTCCCAGAACTTTGCATTGTTTCAGTTCAGAACAATTCTTGGCAGGAGGAAAGCAGGAACAGGTGAGTGATTGGCAGAAGGTTGTGCTAGATGAGCTCAGACCCATCTAGCCAGGATGGCTTGAGACACTAGAGCTGGGCAATGTAGCCTGTGCCAGAAGTTAATGTTACCTCTGCCATGATGGCAGGGAAGGAGATGCGCTGTTGTCCTGGCTGCTCCTGGTCTTGGTCAATCACCTGCCATGGTCCCACAAGCCTCACATGAAAGCCTGGGCTGTTTGAAAGTCTCCACACAGTTAGGCACTGGAGAGCTGCAGGGTTGTAGGACCAGCTCTCTGCATCAGCATCAGCCTGAGGTCACTCAGGAAAGGCATCTGGTAGACTGGTGGAAAGCTCTATAGCCAGAGCAGGCTTGTAACAGGAAAAGCCAGCCTAAGGGCAAAACCAGGAACACAAGCTAATTTGGGAACACAATGGTTATGCTAATCAAAACACCTTCCAGAGGAGAAGGGAAGGAAATTACCTAATCCTTCACCATGCAACATGGCCTCCCACTGCCCAGTCCACAAGATCAGAGCTATATACAGCTTAGAAGAAAGGGCATTACCATCTGGGCAAGGAAAAAAATCATAGAGACCTCTTTCCTCCAGGTTGTCGTCACGCACACACTGGATGCAGGAGAGTCCTTCTCTTCCCATCCTAAAGCCAGTTTGGCTGTAGGTCCAGATAACTTCATGCCCCTCTTGAAAGTTTGGCTTAACACAAACTGACGTGACTCCAGGAGCAGCAGCTTAACAAGAAAGTTCTTCAGGACTTTGAAAATCTGATGAGAAGTGTTGCAGTGATTCAGGGATGTGCACTTGTCTTGCCCCACCACCAACAGATTGTGATGGGGCAATCACTGGTTATATCAAGGGAACTCTTCTCACCTTCCATGTATAATCTTAGCAGGGTCTATGCTCATTGCCTAACTCAACACCTAGAAGTTGTAATCCAGCTGAAAACAGCCCAAGAAGGACTTCCTAACATGCTAGGAACAAACATAGCTCCCAGCTCTGAGAAAATCCAGGGCATGGGCCCAGATGGAGAATTTAGGGTATTTTGGGGGATGCTGGCATTATGGAGGATAAGATGACACAATTGCACTTGTGGGGTTAAATTAAAGGCCACACAGTAACTCTGGCTTGAAAGAAATACGTTTCTTCTCAGGACAGGCTTCTCTGGTTGAAGTTCTCCCATGTTCACAAGTCTCCTCTGCCTATTGCCACCACACCTTAGATGTGAAACTGGTGCAATGCCTCTCCTCCCCTGGTGGAAGTGCCCTTTGGGGAGAGCAGAGACATTTGCTTCTGCAGATACTTCTTGCCTGGTGCAACCTGCATAAAGCACCAGGGTAGGAAGAGATAGTCCATCTCTTCAGCTGTGCATGTGTGAGAGAATGTATGTCCACCGTGGTATTGCATGCAGATGGCAACACCAGTTGGACACAGGGCCAGAAGGGTGACTGGCTGGCTGGTGACACCAAGAAATTGCAGGCATGGACAATGTAGGGGTAGACATGCTGCAGTAAAGACAAAACTATGTGATTCACATGTTTACTTCCCATCAGCAGCTGATCTCACACCAATCTAGCAACAAGCCACAAGCTTCAAGGATACTGATGCAAACAGGAGAGGTACCCACAGTGCTCCAGAGTGAAAGCCACAGCAAGCAGTCATGGAGCACTGAACACCACATGCAGAGAGCAACAGGGGTGGCCTGGCATCCCACCCAACAAAAGCTGCCCAGCAAAGCCTGAGGGCCACCAGACACTCATACCTCTGAAGGTCAAAGGGAAGAGGGAGCTCAAAGCACATCAGCTTCTCTCTCTCTAGCTGATTTTGCTGGGAAGGTGGAGCCCTCAGCACAAGAAGGACATGAACCTGTTGGAGCAGGTCCAGAGGAGGGCCACAAAAATGATGAGAGGGATGGAACCCCTCTCCTGTGAAGAAAGGCTGAGAGAGTTGGCATTACTCAGCCTGGAGAAGAGAAGACTCCAGGCAAACCTTCCTGCAGCCTTTCAATACTTAAGGAGGCTTATAAGAAAGATGGGGACAGTCTTTTTAGCAGGGCCCATTGTGACAAGACAAGGGGTTTGAAACTAAAGGAGGGTAGATTTAGACTACATATAAGGATGAAATTTTTTACAATGAGGGTGGTGAAGTCCTGCAACAGGTTGCTCAGAGAGGTGGTAGATGCCCGTGTCCCTGGAAACATTCAAGGTCAGGTTGGATGGGGCTCTGAGCGACCTGATCTAGTTGAAGATCTCCCTGCTCACTGCAGGGGGGTTGGACTAGATGACATTCCAACTCAAATGATTCTATGAAAGTGTGAACTGTGGTTGGAGATTTGGATGTACCTGAAGGGACTGCAAAATCTTGGCACAAGAGCCAGGAAGGGAGAACAAAGACCTGAAGGAGTTTCTTCTACTCCCCAGTACAATCAAAGCTGTAGACAGAGATCATGACTTCTGCCCAGACACTCGCCTCTGGACAGGTAATTTGGTTTTATGTATTTATTTATAACCACGTTGCCGCAGCACACAGCAATTATAATACATTATCATACGTGAGTCTCACCCTGGGTTCTGCCCAGTGCTGAAAAGCAGAAAAAGCAAATGGTGCCTTTCTAAAGTCATCCTCCTGGGCTGCTTGGTGGGACTTCAGCACAGCCCTTCAGGGAAAAAGTCTCCCCGTGGCTTTGTCTCAGGTCTTTATGGACATGCTACTAATGGCAGTTTCCAGTAAGTCACAACAAGCCACGGTGAAGTACTTTGGTCAGAAAGGCAGTACCATTAACTCCACTTTTCAGGAGGAGAAACACAGGCAGAGGGAGGATGCAGCTTCTCCTAGGACTCTCCTGGCTGGAGACATCTCCCCAGTCCTAGCTGAATGTGATAACTCCCCAACAAGCACAACATCATCCCACCATTTAAGTCTGTCAATGCATGGTGGCTCCTCCTAAAAAATCACATTTCGTGCTCATATAAAAAAGAAATACACCCTATAAGTGGCATATTTTCTAGAGGAGAAAAATTCCTGATTTGAATATTGAATTCCCTACTCCCACCCCCCCCTCTCCCCCCAGAAAAATTTAAGGGGCTTTTTATGGGAAAACTTTAAATTGCAGGGGTTTTTTTCTTTTTATTTTCTCCTGCTTGAATGTTTCTTCAGCTGACAGACACCAAAGGGACACCCGTGGAGTGTGGAACTGATGTCAGCAGTTCAGGGGGAGTTGGGAAGTCATAGAATCATAGAATTATAGAATGGGTTGGGTTGGAAGGGACCTCAAAGATCATCTAGTTCCAGCCCCCCTGCCATGGCAAAGACACCTCCCACTAGATCAGGTTTCTCAAGGCCCCATCCAAGCTGGCCCTGGACACCTCCAGGAATGGAGCATCCACAATTCCCTCAGGCAACCTGTTCCAGTGTCTCACCACTCTCAGGATAAAGAAATTTCTACTAATTTACAGTCAGTGAATACCTGCGTTGGAGGAAAGACCAGAGGAGACAGGTGTCCTAGGACCCTCTCTTCCAGCACAGGACATCAGTGCTCCATCAGCTCCCACAATGCAGAAGGGGCCATGGCGGACCCCTCTCGGTCCAGGGCAGCCCAGGCAGGTGTGTAGACATGGTGTGGTTGCAGGATTCAGGTCATACATGAGGCTGGGTGCTGAACGTGCCTGGAAGAGGTCCTCTATGAGATCCAGCCACCCTTCCTGCCCCTGCCATTCCCCTAGTCTGCTCAGGGGGATAGAAACCTTCACCCTCTGAACTCAACACCACCTGAGCTTACATAGCTTCCATACCACTGCTTACTGTTCTGCTTCTGTGTGCTAGCAGAAAGCAGACAATCCCTCCACCTGCATTTTATTAAACCTCTGTATTTCTGTGACACTTCAAGCCCCTTCCTCCTCCACACACACCTTAGGATGGATTTGTCTTGCTGGGCATAGTCATCCAACACATACCTTCCATTGCAAAGGGGGCTTTGCAAAGGGCCAGCAGCACCTCTCCAGCTGTGCTGGAAAAACCTTGCTTTAGATGTCCTTGGATCTGCCACGTCAGCATCAAAATGTATCAGAAGGTCTCCAAACCAGACATACCTAGGGATGGTTATCTACCCAGAGAAGCTGAACTGGTGTCATAGAATTGTCAGGGTTGGAAGGGACCTTAAAGATCATCTAGTTCCAAACCCCCTGCCATGGGCAGGGACACCTCCCACTAGATCAGGTTACTCAGAGCCACATCCAGCCTGGCCTTCAAAATTTCCAAGGATGGGGCTTCCACCACCTCTCTGGGCAACCTGTTCCAGTGTCTCACTACCCTCATGGTGAATAACTTCTTCCTAACGTCTAATCTGAATCCACCCACCTCTAGTTTCTAGTGTCAAGGAGTGCTCTGCACTGACTCTGTTATGGGACCAGTGAACCAGATCCTGACTAGAAGAAGGAGGAGAGGAAAAAAAAATAAAAAAAGAAGAAGAAAGGCAACAAAAAGAGAAAAGAAAAGAAAATTTTTTAAAAGATAAATATTTTTTTAAGTGTCTTTCCTTCCAAAAAATATAGCAGGAAACCTCAAGCTTGAGGAGAAGCTGAATGTGTGTGTGAGGTGGCACTGAATAATGCCAAGGTAAATCCAGCCTCTGAATTACTCTTCTTAGGGCAGAGCCGTGTACCTGCACGTCACCATCCAAGAACATGCTGTGCCTGCTGCCTGCACACAACACTTTGTACTCAGGCTCCTGTCTCTCAGCAGAGAAGGGATTTTTATGTTAGCAAATTAAAAAAAAAAGACCTCTTGGGATATGTATTTGATTACATGCAGGGGCCGCGCTGACATCTCAGCCAGGTGAGGTGTTTGGGTCAGCAGCATTGGACCATGCAAGATCTGGACCTCACTGCAGCAGCACGGTGTGATAGCTGATGGTGGGGTGTCAAAACATCTGGGGTTTGGGGGAAGTTTTTGTGTGTGCAAGGGGGAGCTGGGAGTTGTGGGAGAAATTAAAAATCCAGTTTCAGGCTTTCCAGAGGTATCTCACTTGTCCCCCAACCCTGAGACAACAGATTGGTATTGAATTAACACACCCAGGCGGCTGCTTGTGCCAGCCCTGTGATCACAGGATCACAGAATGGTAGGGGTTGGAAAGGGACCTCTGGAGATCATCTAGTCCAACCCCCCTGCCAAAGCTGGTTCACCTAGACCAGGTTGCACTGGAATGTGTCTGGGTAATTTTTGAAAATCTCTAGAGAAGGAGACTCTACAACCTCTCTGGGCAGCCTGTTCCAGTGCTCCATCTCCCTCAAAGTAAAGAATTTTCTCCATATGTTTAAGTGGAATTTCCTGTGTTCTGGTTTGTGCCCATTGCCTCTTGTCCTGTCACTAGGCACCAATGAAAAGAGTCTGGCCCCATCCTTTTGATCCTCACCCTTTAGATATTGAAAAGCATTGATAAGATCCCCTCTCAGCCTTCTCTTCTCCAGACTAAACAGGCCCAGGTTTCTCAGCTTTTCCTTGTAAGAGGGATGTTCCAGTCCCTTAATCATCCTTGTAGCCCTCCATTGGACTCTCTCCAGTAGTTCCCTGTCTCTCTTCAACTGGGGAGCCCACAGCTGGACACAGTATTCCAGATGTGGCCTCACTAGGGCAGAGTAGAGTGGGAGGAGAACCTCCATTGCCCTGTTGGTCACACTCTTCTTAATGCACCCCAGGATACCATTGGCCTTCTTGGCCACAAGAGCACACTGCTGGCTTATGGTTAACTTGTCCACCAGGGCTCCCTGGGTGCAGGACTCTATACTTGCCCTTGTTGAACTTCATGAGGTTCCTCTCCACCCAGCTCTCCAGCCTGTTCAGGTCTCGCTGAATGGCAGCACAGCCTTCTGATGTGTCAGCCACTCCTCCCAGTTTCATATCATCAGCAAACTGGCAGAGGGCACGCTCCATTCCTTCATCCAGGTAACTGATGAGTATGTTGAACAAGACTGAACCCAGCGCTGACCCCTGGGGAACATCACTAGCTACAGGTCTCCAACTGGACTGTGCCACTGATCATAACCCTCTGAGCTCCATCATTCAGCCACTTCTCAATCCACCTCATCTACTCATCTAACCCACACTTCCTGAGCTTACCTACAAGGATGTTATGGAAGAGGATCAAAAGCCTTGCTAAAGTCAGCCTTGCTGACAGCAGTGTTGAACTCTGGCAGGAGGAAGGCACCCCAAAATCTCAAAATGCCCTGCTAGGCTTTGCCCTGTGTCTCCAAGAGAAGCTCTAAGGAATGCTTGCAAAACACCTCTTTCCTTGGAGGCACCATTGTTCATCCCTTGCTGTTTGCTTGGCTCACCTGCTCACATTTTAAGTTCCCCAGATATTCATGCACCACCTAACACACCAGTGACTTCAATGTGGCCTGAAACCTGGGTGCTATTGCCTTGTCTTTCAGCTGTACTGAAATGAAATCTGCTCTGGAGGGGGAGGCACATCCCCAGCCACTTGCACTTCGGGGCTGCTCTCCTGATGCAGCCACAAGCACTTGAAAGCCTTCTCCTGCACTTTGCATTAAAGGAGGACTTTTGGCTAGCAATTGCCTTGGCAAGGGGCAGTGTTACTCAGTATTTGACAAGGGCCTTAGAAGTAAAACCCGAGTGAGAAGAGATTGAATGGGATAAAGCTGGGGAATAAGGTCATCACGACACTGGTCAGCCTGAAGCGCTCTGACACAGCAGAGCTGTCCTGTGGGCAATGGCCTTTGGTGTGTGCTCACACCTCCTGGGGAGCCCAGCACCCACACCTGAGTGCTCAGGCCCATCCCAGCCAGCAGAAGCAGCTCCCATTTCCACTGCCAGGGGCAGTGACTCTCATAAAGTTAATTAATCTCTTCG
Organism: Brachypteracias leptosomus; assembly: GCA_013401335.1. Classification (NCBI taxonomy): domain Eukaryota; kingdom Metazoa; phylum Chordata; class Aves; order Coraciiformes; family Brachypteraciidae; genus Brachypteracias; species Brachypteracias leptosomus. Next base: position 391,457 of record VYZX01028365.1, on the reverse strand, counting down.
TAGAGCATAATTAACCTGTGTGAATCGCTTGTAAAGAACCACAGCTTGTAAAATCCAAGTGTTTACATGCAACATAAATGCCAAGATTATCTTAAAAACCAGACTCAATACCTTAAAATAACACATTTTGGGGTCTTTCTGACTGAGCAGCACGTGCTTAAAATTGAAGGGAGCAGGTGGTCATGCTCTCTGGGCTTCTCCCCAGCCATCCTGGTTAGAAATGATCACACACGTGTAACTTTGTGCTGCTGGAAGAGCAGACTTCAAGCGGAGCTTCCAGCAGCAGCCACCCATGCTAGAACTGTGAGAGGTCCCAGCAGAGTGGCAGAAGAGGACAGGACAAGTGTTGACCCAGAATAAAACCAGCATACTCACTGCCAAGAAGCTCCAGTTTTTCCCTCTCTCTCTATATATTTCAAGCTGTATTTTGACTCTATGTACTCAAGGGAAGTATTTACCTTGAGAGCGACGATGTAAAGCTCATCTGCATGACCACCTCTGCTATTAATTGTGCACTGCCTCATCAGCCTTTGAAATGTGGATCACCACACACATGGACACGCTCTCCAGGACATATACAAAAAGGCTGTCCCTCACATGGGGGTGCAAGTCTACTTGGAGGGCTCAGAAATGCTCAAGGGGGAGAGGGGCCTGGTTTAAAAACTGGTTTTTTTCCATCTGGTTCCCAAAATTAAAGGACTATCTTGACTCCTGGATGACATGAATTTTCCTAAAAGAGTCAAATTTTCATTAATATCTAAAAAAGCAAGAACAGAGACTTGTCAACCTGCCCTAGTTCAAATAGGAAAGGAAGTTACACACTTGTTTGCAGGTCTGTAGATATTACTGAGGGCACTTTGTTCCAAAAAGCAGCTTTAGGATTAAATGCACTTTGGTAGCAATTCAGGCAGGATCATCTTGCTCAACCGTCAGCACCTGTGGGTGAGAGGATGGAGGCGACACAGCCACTCGTGTCCTGGGAGGATGTATAGGGTGGACTGTCTCCACTGATGGCTCTCCATCATCTGCTGGGGCTCTAAGGAGGAGGACCCACAGGCAACACAGTGGCTCAGCCCTGCTCCTCCTCAGCCTTTGCTCTCCAAACCACTCCCTCACCTTGAGTTCCTCTATTTTTATATGTCAGGCCATGCTGTTCTTCAGAAGGTGCTAAACACTTACAGCCAGGGCTTTTACTAGAAAATTTTCATTTATTAGCATTTTATTAGTACTAGAAAAAGGACAGAAGAGCTTGTTGCACAAATGGTGCAAACTCAGACCCTTGTGGCACATAAAATGGCTTTTCACCCTGACCTGATCAAAAAACTGTCACTCCAAGCAGGCAGCAGATAGGTCTCCATGCCTGCACTGCTGCTGAAAACCACAGCACCAAGCTATACAGAAGGTCACAGGAGAGCCCAACATGAACCCCACATCTCCCAGCCCAAAAGACAGGTTTGTGACCACGAGGCTGTGCTTCCTCCCTGGTCACCTAGAAAAAATACACTGGCACCCCCAAATTTATCTGCATTGTCCTGCAGTAATTCAAATAAATCCTAGCCACGCCAATCAGAATGTTTGATTTATCCGTGCTTGTTTATTAATTGAGTGGGTTAATGAAGCCACATTCATTAATCCAGCTAATTAAACATTCTGCCCTACTTATGCTGAGTTTTGTGCTCAGGTGTCCCCATCTCCCTGGGGAGAAATCCCACCCGTTATGCAGGAAAAGGCAAAGCTCAGGAGGAGACCAAGGGGCAGCTCCAGACTCAGGCAGGGATCAGGTGTGGGCAGTGCTGGGGAGGGTACCGGGCTGGTGCTGTGCCTGACTGTGGAAAAGCAAATAAACAGGTAATAAACACAGAACAAACATGTCTTCTGGGGAGCCCCTGCCTTTGAGAGAGGGTGTCTGAGGCTCAAAAAGAGAAGGAAAATATTAATAATGCTGCCTGACACTCCTGAATCTTCTGAATGGTTTGCAAGAGGCAAGCTTGCAGTGGGTCTTGTGATGTTTTAAGAGTTTCATGGGGCCAGCTTGAGGAGGGAACATCCAGGGACATGCATGGCCAATTTTGAGAGTGCAATGCCACTCCTGTAACCAGAAGCTGCCGGGAAGTTTTTGCAATCAAATGGCAGGAGTTAAAGAAAAAAGCAGCCTGGCAGTAAATATACTTAGCAAATTCAAACAGCGAATGAGTTCCAGGAAATCGAGATAACCCTGTAGGCACAAAGATCCTGATCCAAAGCCCACAGAAGTCAGTGGAAAAGAAAATTGTGTTAGCTTTCAGCAGACTTTGGGTGAAGCCCAAGGGAAGTCAAAGAAGTGATCCAGTCCCAATGACTCTGTAATTCTTCCCAATTAAATAGCCACCCAAATCTCACACACCTTCCCTGGCAGCTCCTCACTTGCAGCCTGGCCCCCAGGCTGGGGGTTCATACTGAAGGTTACCCACACACACATCTTTTTACTCACTAACTGTTACTGCTCTTCTGGCAGCTCTCTGGTGCCCATGGCTTTGTCACCAGACTGAGCATTTAATATTTCTCTTTGAGCATCCTGTAGATACAAGGATATTTGAAGATTTTTAAAGGCAGCAAGCAAAAACCGAGCAGCCCCACAAGCAGTGAATTTCCACGTAACCTCATGGTGCTCCAACCCAGGATGAGGGATCCACAAGTCACCCAGCCAGGACTGGCATCCCACAGCATGGAGAAGACACTGGATGGGAGCAGACAGTCACTTGTCAGGCTGAAGAAGATTCACTCCCATTACCCTGCATCCATCATGGGATGCAAGACCTCAGCCTCCTGTTTCCCAAGCTAAGATGGCATATGTGAAAGGCAACAAAAGTCAGCTTTCTGTAGACCCAGCCAAGCTCTGGTTACATGCTCTGCCTTCCCTTGCTGGGAAGAGCATTGCATGCAAGCTGGCCATCATCCAGAGGTCCACAATCCAGCAGGCAAAGGAGAAGACCCAACATCTTCCCTCTTCCAGACATTTAACCAATCCACCAGTTTTTAAGCCTGCCAGTCCTGACTCAACCACATTGAATGCCAATGGTTGATGCCAGTGAATCATTTCATGTCATCCACCCTCCAAGATAACAACGTGGCCGTGAGTCAGATCCTGAGCTGAGATGGGAGCCTGGTGCCTCATCCACATCTGCAAAGCTGCACCCTTCGCCATGCTGGATCTGTCCCTCTCTGCCTAGGAATCCACCTCAGCTTCAGCCATCCCAAAATGCTGCATCTCCTGTCGAACTTCACTGTTCAGATCTTGTTGCTAGCAGGCAGGCATCAGCTCATCCAAATAATAGCTGCTCATCTTTAGGGGGAGTCCCTACTGTCAGCTTTCCCACAGCCACATGGCATATGAGGTTCAGCTGCTCTAATAGACCCGTGCCATATGGGGTGGCAAAGCAGGAGCTTGGGTCTGTTGGCAGAAATGTCCTTTGAAGAGTTTTGCTGATCCAACCACGTTGCCCACAATTTTCTCCAGTGACCCAAGTCATGCACCAGCCTACATGCACTGTGCATGGTGCAGAAACACTTCTGCTGGAGCAACTGCCTCTATGGATATTGAAATTATTTGAAAAATAGTAACTCCCAGCTGATAAACGTGGCAGTTTCTGCAAGACCCTGCCCTCTCTTGAAGGTACAATCATCTCAGCTACTGCTTGCTGATATGGACAGTGTGGGTTGTGTTCTCTCCTTCCACAGGCTCAGGCAATGCTGGCCAGACCTTAGAGCTTCATGACCAGCTGGATGTGTTGCAGATTCCTGACGTGCTCACCATAAGGTCATTGGGTTTTTCTTTTTCCTCCCTCCTCTTCACAAAGCCTTTCATTTGTTTGGAACACAAAATCCAAAGAGAGAAAGTAAAATCTCTCTTTTAAAGAGGACAGCCTCCATTTGCCCAAGGGGTGAGCAATGTGGTATCTCCCTCTGCTTTGGGGAGCCTGGAGCACCCCCCTGGTTCAAGCAGATTCCTTGTTTCAGCTGCTCAGCAGCTGAGCACTTTATTTCTAAAACAAAATGTGAGTTTTCTTCTTTGCTCCCTTTAATTGCAATTGGATGAAAAAATAGCAGTTACACAGTGCCTGCTCCAGAGACCACTGACATCAATGGCAAATTGCTCCTGCCTTCCGTGGGCTTTGAATCAGATCCTAAAAATGCAGCCCAGCCCATCCACATCAGCAATACCACAGTCAGAAATGAGCTCAAGCATCCTAGAAATCCAGAGAGGGGGGGGAAACTCCAAGGTGACATCTAGGAAAAGAAATGTGCCACAAGCCAGCAGCTGCCTTGTTAGAGCTGGAGTGGGGATGGTGGGGAGGGGGGATCACTGCCCCAACGGGACAATTGCCCTGTTAATAGGAACTTGATCCAACTCCAGCCAGGCCACTCAGTTTCTCCTTGCTGACAAGTTTTACTGTCCCTGGGCTCTCAGGGCAAAGCGAAGCAACCATTTTCCAACAGAAAGACCCTTGTCAAAGAAGGAAGTGTCTTCCTAAGAACGATCTGTTTACATGAGAAAATACAGACATTTTTTCTCTGCAAAATCTTCTTTTATTTCTGAGCACCCCTTTCCCCCACTGAACTTATAACACTAAAATGAAAAGAAAAAAAGAGTGTTGAGTTCTTTAATTACAATATTTATCAAAGAGCAGCTTTCATGACTCTGGAAAGGAAATCAACTTGAGACTTTGGAATCCTTTTCCTGGAAACAACCCCTTTTTTTTTTTTTAACTTGGTTTTAATACGGCTTCTTAAGGCCATTAAAACTTAAGCAAGAGCTGCATCTGCTCATCATTCCCCCATTTTACCATTTTAACCCACTAAGCCCTTTCAAACTGATTTGATAGAACGTGAGAGCTTCTCAAGATACTAAGTTCCCATTAATTTTCTGAAGACAGGAGAGAGCTGGAGAAGAAATCCTACAAAGCCTTGGAGAGGCTGGAGCAGGAGCTGAACCATCACTGGGTATCAGAGGAGCCATTGCAAGGCACAGATCCATAGTTTTGGGCATCAGACTGGCATAACCATTTGACATGGGCCCTTGTCTAGAGGAACAGGAGCCTGGAGGGGTTTGGTGGATTATTTGCAGTAAGGAACTGAGAGGCAGCTTGGCTGCAAGGGCACCTGGTGCTGCAGGGCTCCACAGCTTTGCTACCCACAAAACCTGTGGCAAGGAAAAAGTCAAGACTGGATGACACAACCTGCTCCAAGGCACAGACATTTCAGGTTTTCCATGCCTTCCATCCACTCCCCAGAGGTCATGTCCTTGGTGAATGAGGCGGGCAGTGGGTTGTGACCCATGTGCTTCCCACCCACCATGCTGATAACAGAAGATGATCATTACTTGCATAAAGTGAGACTCCTCTATGCCATCATTCCATCTAGCACCTCCCAGCACCAAACTTCCACCAAGCATCAGCCTGAAGTGCTCAGATTTTCTTCTCAATTACGTCCAGTGACTCTGGGGTGGTTTCTTTCGTCTTCCTTTCCTGAGGTGCATATGATCTTCTGGCATTTGTCAATGTTATAGCTGATCTTCCTATTGACTTCCTCATTCACAAGTGGAGTTTGTGATTCTGACAAGGGGGGTTGGGACACCCATGCCCAGGGATCTCCTGTCCTGCCCATTCCCAGAGCTAGAGATGCCTAGCTTTTACTAGAAGGAAGAATCCATTTCCCAAGCTGTTCTTTGGGGTTTTTGTCCAAGGACTAGAGATGTGCTGATAAAGGCACAAAGCTAGCCTAATACTCTGGCCAAAGCAAAGCAACTTCTTCTGGTGTTTGACAGAGGCAAGCTAAGTCCCAACTACACCAACGCAGACAGAACCAGGCAGAAAAATGCAAGATGACCACCTAGAAGTAAAGAAAATGGCCCAAAAGAAATAGAGAGCTGTCTCTCCATTAGAGGACAGATGAAGTCAGAGTAGTTAGCTCTCAGGCTTGGTTCAGTATTCCCTAAGAAAAGACAGCTCTCTGTCAACACAGACAGGTGTCAGTAGGGCTGCTGTTAGCCTCCCATCTCAGCAGTGGCTCAAATCAGGTGCATGCCAAAACTTCACTTCTCTGAAGGCCAAGACCAAAGGACCCCATCCCTTTTTTCCCCTGAAGGAGATGATTACTACTGCTTGCTGAGCATGGCATCTCCTCCAGCTCTTCAGACTCATATTTGCTATTGTAACCAGCTCTAGATGCAGATTTACAGGTTTTCAGCTTTGACTCTCCCTGTATGTGCATGAAAGAGCCTTGTGCTCCCTCTGCATGATGGAAGATCTCTGCAGAGGACTTCTTGATGGGTGAAAGCTTTAGCACTCTGCAGCACATGATCCCAGTGAGTGCAAATGTCCTGCAGGAACAGGAAGGGTGTGCTGTCACCCATTGCCCCAAAAGTGTTTAAAAGGAAAAGCAAAAGAAACCATCCCTCCACCAAAGCAACCTGAGCCCAAAGGGTTAAAGCTACCCAGACCTGGGGAAGTGGGTGGCAAGGATTCAAATCTTCAGCCTGGCTCCATTAGGCCAGGCTTTTTTGATGTTACCACCATGCTCTCAGCTCTGTGCTTTTCATCCCATCCTTCACCAAACTGGACCCTGCATTCCCAGGAAAAGTTTGGTTGCCAGCTAAAGCATCCACACAGAGAGTAAGGCCTTGTGCCTCCCCTTCCAGCAAGGGCTGGGTAGCAGGTCTAACAGGAAAGGGAAGAAACAACACCTTGCAGTTTCTACGGCTTGCTTTCTGAGCACATTCCTGCTTGAAGACAAAGGTTTTCAGCACCTTGCAGCATTTCAGGGAGCCACATGAGTAGCTGTGGGCCCTGGGACAGATCGCCTGCAGCTACATCTCTGCTGCTCTTTAAGCCAATGTGCTTCTGCTCATCCACCAGAGGAAGACCTGGTCTGCTCTGCTTTCTTACAGTTATTTCCTCTTTCCCATAGCATTTTGAAGTGTCAAGAGGTTTCCCCTCTATACAAAATAATGCTTTGTCCTCCCATCCTCGGGCAGCTCAACACCTAAGAGTAATCCTTTTACGGAAGCCTAGTGGTTTAAATTATGTCATGTCTGCTTGTCATTAATAATATTGGATTAGCTGCTCTGGAGCCAGACCTGGAATGAGGAGGAGGTGCCATCATGCCTGGTGCTGTACAGGTGCATGGGCAGACACAAGACTCTTCACATTTCACTCCTTGGGAAGCTGATCTGAACTAAAGATCCACCTCAGAGCAGCTGGAAGCTGCTGCTAACACCCTCTGAGGCAGGTGAGGCTGCGACCCCTCCAGCCCCAGCCAGGGAGGTTTGTTTTCTCCAGGAGCTGAGTTACCACAGCTGAAGCTGCTGATCTTTGCAGAGAGCACAGGCTTTGTTCACACCCCTGCTCCTTCCAGCAATGTTGGGAAAGAATTGAGTAAACAACAGAAGGTATCTCTCAGTATTAATATCCCAGGCAGAAGTTATAGGGGAGAACTGCCATGTAGGAGCACACTGGAGACCAAATTGTCACAGGAAGGTACACTCATTTATTTTTCCAGCACAGATCTCGTGATCTCTCAATCTCCTGGGGCTCTCCTGGCCAGCCTGGAAGGTCTCTGTGCTGACATGCATTAGCCAGCACACACTCTTGGGTTCAACACAGGGCAAAATGTCATGGAGGCATATTAACAAGGGCCTGTCCCTCTGATGCTACAGGCTTTTCTGGCTCCCATAGACACTCAGGGTACCCAACAGCAGCCATGCTAGCTCCAGGAGCCTCTGCTGCCTGGTGAACATCAGTCAGCTGTTTTGGTGCTGATTTTCCCTTATTTTTAGGGGCTCATGCTAGGGGTGAAAGACATCATCTCATTCCCCCATGACAGCTCAGGCCAGTTCCTGCTGCAGTAGCTGTGGCAGACAGAGCAAGGTGGCTGCAGCCAGTATGGCCTCGGGATGCAGGCAAGAGTGCAATGGCTTGTGGGGCCAACTGGAAGAGAGCTATTGCCTCTCCATGCCTAAGTGCCAGGAAAGATGGGACAAAGAAGACATCTACCATGCAACTCCTAAAAGGCATAAAAAGTTTGAATCAAGCATGAGCCAGCAATGTGCAAGTGCAGCCCAGAAAGCCAACTGTATGCTGGGCTGCATCAAAAGAAGTGTGGCCAGTAGGTCAAGGGCTCTCATGAGACCTCGCCTGGAGTACTGTGTCCAGTTCTGGAGCCCTCATTACAAGAGGGACATAGATCTGTTGGAGCAGGTCCAGAGGAGGGCCACGAAGATGATCAGAGGGCTGGAACACCTCTCCTAGGAGGACAGTCTGCAATAACAATTGGGGTTGTTCAGCCTGGAGAAGACTCCAGGGATACCTCATTGCAGTCTTCCAGTATCTGAAGGGGGTCTACGAGAACGCTGGGAAGGGCCTTTTTACAAGTGCTTGCAGTGCTAGGATGAGGGGTCCTGGGTTCAAACTGGAGAAAGGGAAATTTAGATTAGATGTAAGGAAGAATTTCACTCAGCGGGTGGTGAGTCACTGGAGCAGGTTACCCAGGGAGGCTGTAGACGCTGCATCACTGGATGTGTTCAAAGCCAGGTTGGATGGGGCTTTGAGCAAACTGGTCTAGCGGAAGGTGCCCCTGCCCATGGCAGGGGGGTTGGAATTAGATGATTTTTAAGGTCTCTTCCCACTCAAACCATTCTATGATTCTATTTTTGTAAAACTTTTGGTAAGATGCTTGCTCTAGCCAGGGAGCTGCCTTCAGTTGCTGGCAGCAGCTTCCCTTAAGGCAAAGTCACTTTTGTTCTCCCTTGCCCAGGAGGAACTAACTGATGTCAAGCCACAGCATGTGGCTTAAGAAGGGAAGCAGGAGAGGGAGAGGAGCTGCATTTTCAAGTACAGATAAATACTTGCCTGTGGACTGTACGTTGCTGTGTCAAATCGTGTTTTTTAAGCCATTGCCCAAAACAAACCACATCCAAAGGTCCTGTCCTCCAGATCCAGGTCCAACCTGTGCCCAGCACAGACCCTTGTTCATGTAGGTATACCAGAAAACACTGCAGCATATATTTCTTTGCCCAGCTGCTGTATTAAACATAAGTCCTAGGGGAAAGGTACATCCTCCAGGGCTGAGGAAGGTGTTTATATGAAAGCAGCACCTCAACCACAGAGCACAAAACCAACTGAATCCTGGTCAACACTGACAGAAAGTCTTGACTACCAGGGATTCGTGGCACTGTCACTGGAATTCCCACAAGGAACTGGCAAGTAGAGCAAGAGCCTTCAGATAGTCACAGAGCCAGCTCAATTCCTGGCCTCTGCCCATAGTCACTGACAGCCCAGTTTGCCTTTCTGGAAAGAGGAAGCAGGAGTTGAAACAAGAGCTGTGTTGCTTCCAGTAGCCACAGCCACCACTGGCTGCTGAGCTCTTTCCCTTTCTGTGTTACAAAGGAACAGGCAAACCCAGCGTGGCCAAGAAAGATGTGACTGAGTTCAAACAACCATGCAAGCAAGCAGGTTACCAAATCAGCACGGCTGCTCTGCAAGAGACCTGGGGCACCCTGCCCAGAACAAGCCAGACTGGGGAAGGGAGTCCTGAGATAGGAAGAAGGGAGGGCTAAGAGGAGGGGAAGGTTCCTCAGAAACACAATAAAAAATATGAACAGGAAATAGTCTAGTTAGCAAGGCAGTATTTAGCTAGTGAAAAAGCCCAAATATCTCTGAGCAGCAGGGAATATTGCCGTAATTACTCAGAATTACGGGTTACACTTGGTAAACACCAAAGGAAGCAAGCACACTCAGACTGAGCATGAGCCAGCCCCTCAGGGAAGCCCCTGCTGAGAAAAGTCTGTCCCATACATCACTGCTGTATCCCTGTGGTGTGGGATTCTGAAAGTTGGGTTCTAAAAGCACAAAAATCTGTGTGAAGGGAAGACACCTTTCAGGAGAAAGGATGCCTTTTACCTAGGTGTCAATGAGAGGACCTTTACCATAACAGCTCCATCCTGCTCCCCACAGGTTCTCCATACAAGATATCTGAAGGGCGTAGGGGTGTTCTCCTGCCCATCAAGCATCATGAGGGGGTTTGTGCTGTCATTGCACTGAACTGACAAGGAGGACTTTGGCCACCGCGTTGCATCAGTAAGGAGAGTCTGCTCTCTGCTTTCTTGGAGAAAGAAGGGGTGCCCAGCAGGGAGAAATCACTGCCCCGCTCTGATGTTCAGAGCAGCAGTGATTTCTGCCAGCTGGCAATAGGGTTGGTCAAGCCTAGATCAAGTAGGCTCAGAGGTTCCTCTGGCATCACCTTTGCTCAGGAAAAACTTCCTGAAAAAAAAGAGTGCTAGTGAGAGCCTTGCCCTCAGGGCAGAAGTTTTAGCAGGGTCTGGTGATGGCTACAGCTGGAATGAAACCTTGTGAGGGGAATGTCACCTACAAGGAGCTCATCCACCCCGTGCTGAAATTCAAAGTGGCTTCCGGCACATCTGCCGTTGAAATCACCCCCATGATGGGAAAGTCTGAAGGTCAGAGATACAAACAAATATTTGACGGGTCGATAGAAGGCAGCCTTGAACACTGCACCCCCAGCTCCGGGGAGGACCCCTCCGCCAGGCCCGGGTGTGAGTGCCCTGCAGCCTTCCACCCACGCTGGGTTTGAGCTGCCCTGCTGTGTGCACACCACTTGCTTCGTTAATGTTTAGACTGTCCCTGAAAGAGCTGGTGAGGCTCAGCGAGCGGGAACCGGTGACATAAATCAGCTGGAGCCAAAGTGTTTACCTCAAATACTGCTATCATCTCTCCCTTCCATAGGTGGAGGAGCCACGTTCCTCTTGGGCTCCTCTAGGTGACCTTTCCTCCACAGCTCACCTTCTCCTTTGACTGTCTGACCCACATCTCACGTGCACTGGGGATGGCCACCAGAAACCTGCCTGGCCATGTTCCTTCCCACCCTCCTTCCGAGCCTGACAGGGCTCAGCCCAGCTCCTTAAAACATCTGAAGGGCATTGAGGTGCAAACACATCTTCTGACTCGCATTTTCACACCACAGCAAGGGAACCAGCTGAGTGAGAGCCTCAGGACTGAGCCTTTGGGTGAAAGCCCTGGTCCATATGGCAGCAGGACATGAGGTTGCTCATGGGATGACAGCCCTGGCTTTGATGGACCCACTTTGCTGATGCATGTGTGACTTTGCCCTCAAGAAGCATGAGACTGTGCTCACCAAAGCTGACCAAAACAGTTCTCAAGGTTGTATTCTGTTGCTAATAAACTGATATTGTCCCTGTAAAATCATGGGAAGTTTGTACAGAATGCCAGGAAACATCATTGTGGCATGGCTCAATAGCCTGTTCAATATCTCAGATAGCCTCTCCTGGTACCCAGCTCTCTGTTTCTCTCCATCTTCTCCTTGCCTCTTGCCTCCCTGTCTCTTTCCAAGTCCTGTGGGATTTCTTCCAGCCCAGCTCCAAGGAAAACCAGCAGCCTTGGATCCAGATGTAGAAATATCATCATTTTGGGTGTAGACCATCAGGACCTGTGAAACAGGTGGGGTTGTCCTCCCCTTTAAATTTCGTTGTAGGGGACCTGCAAATTGCATGGCACAGTGCTTTCACCTGAGGGAAATGTCCTTCATGACCTGAAGAAGAAAGTGTTCTACTGAAACCTGAGGCTTGGTGAGATGCAGTTTAGATCTTGTCTCCTTTCAGCAAACCTGGGTGGACCACCTGTGTGTGCCCCAAGTGACTCCTTGCTCTGCTGGGAGTTTTGTGGAAAGCTAGGAGAAAAAAGAGGTTCTAGAGTTGCCATTCTCCCCTTGCCCTGTAAATTTTCATGTAGAAAAATATTCCTGGCCATCCCACGGGCCCTCCAGACAGATTTACTGCCCCATCACAGCGTGGCAGGAGAGCACAAGACCCAACAACCCTCCCAGCTCCCCACCCAGCATCACCAGTGCAGCTCATCCAACTGCACAGATTTAGGGTTCTGCTGTGGCTATCTTGAGGAAAGTCTGGTTTAAAAGGAATTAAGAGGATATTAAAGCATTTTTACAGGATTAGTTTAACTGAGATCTGTGCCACAGGCAGCAAAGAGCCCCAACACCGCTCCTCAGGAAGAGGAGCCTGTAAGACTGACCTGCTCACAAATCTCTCTCTTATCCAGCCATCAGTCATTTTCCCAAATAGCTTGGGAAAAGAAAGCTGTGTCACAGTGCCAGATTAAAACTCCCCTCCTTTCTCAAGAGCTCAGCCTTCATCACCCAGACTCCACGTACCACCTAAATCAAGAGCCAGTTCTCACCCTAGTGAGCTGTGATCCTCCTTGCTACAAGAGCTGGGCATTTATTCCCACTGACTCCCCCCAAATCCTCTTCAACATGTAGGTGCAAAAGCAGCAAAATGCCCTGTTAACCATTTTATCCCCAGGCCTGCCTCATCTTTCAGCAAACAAGGTTTGCAACAGGTTCTGTTTGACTTCTCCAGCTACGTGGCTTGTTCTTTCTCCACGCCTGGCTGCCCAAGTGCAGCCGCAGGGCTTGGCCAAGCAGGCTTGACTTTCAGCCTTTGAGGCAGTTTCAGACCTAAAATCCTGGTGCTAAAAATATGCCCTGACACTTTCAAGAACTAAAAAAGCTGCTAGTGGTCGTGTTAATTTACCTGTCAGCCTGCATTTAGCATCTCCCTATATCTGCTAGTGAGCTATTTCCACTTTGAAGAGGTGAGTTCTTTTGTATCTTCTTTCATTTTAAGTCTTAGTTTATAATCCACAATAAAGGGGCCCTTTGAAAAAATAGCATCATGCTCTTCTGCAGAAGTTTCAGGTGTTCTGGTTCTTCTCAGCTGTACAGCTGTGTGGGCTTCTGCCCAGAAACCCACATATAATAGCTATTTCTCTAAAAAGCCCCTCAAAAATGCCAAGGGTTGGCCCAGCACCAGGATTTCCAAGCCTACGAATGGATATGGCCCCATCCTGCTGGCCTCAAAACACACTGGGACTGGTGCCTCCCACATGGGCTCGGAGCAAACCTTTTGGTTACAGACCCTGTGCAGTCCAGAAACATCAGGACTGACTAGCCTGAGACAGAAGGCTTTCTCCTGGGCATTTAATGGGTGGTCCAACCAAAGCTTGACAAGCTTGATGCTCTTGCTGCAGGGAAGGTTACCCAGGTAAGCCTTAAAGAAGGGGAGAGCCTGTAAACTTTTATTCTTCCACACACGAGCACCACTCTGCCCATTCAGGCTTGCTCCTGGAAAAGGCTCAGGATGTACAAATTTGGGAATGCAGCAGCTTGGGAGACATGTCCAGCTGTGTGACCACAAGCTCACTTGCACATCACCTCCTGGATGGGGACCAGCTCCCATGCTGCTATGGGTCCAGCAGCACAATGAGGTCTGTGCTCACTTCTCCTGGTGCAAGAGCTGGCCCTCAGAGTCAGATACTGTGTTTTGGGGCCTGAAAATGCCTCTGAAGCTGCCCATACACATACAGAGCCACCACCAGGGTAACCAAGCCACTGCAGTGAGACCTGGGAAGCCACCTCTGCAGCACTGTCTGCCTGGTCCTGGCTGTCCTCTGCTACCGGACGGGCCAACCATCCCAATGCACCCACGAATTGCTCTTATCCAGGATGCAGTGGCAACTGAAGGACAGGGAGATAGGACTGTTCACACAGCAGTTTGTTACCTTCTCCAGGAATCCTGCACACAGCTTTCTCTCTGAAGTCGTATCAGGATTATCTTTATTATTCATAGCTCCTCTGAGCAAAATGCTTAATTTTAAGGAAGGGACTCACCAACCAGGACACCACCTGTGTGGCTGGAAACTGGAGGTGTATGTGAGCATCCAAGCCAGCCCATGGGTGCAGACATGAGCTCCGGTCCAAGCCTGCCAGTGAGGCTGGCAGAGCAGCTCATGCTTGAGACTGTGGGTCTGGGATGCCATGCAACCGCTAGCCCAGAACGTTGCTGTAGACCCATCCCTGGGTCCACACTACCATCACCATTGCATCCAGCTGCAGGGCACAGGGAGGACGTGGAGCCTGGCTCAGGACTTGCAAGCAGGGGTATTTCAACCTGCAGAGCCCCAGCCCTTCTCACCCACACCAAGGCTCGGGCCTGACACTGGCAGAGCCCAGCATGGCTGCTGCTGTTATCACACAAGTGTTGCTGTAGCATCTGGCAGCCCTGCCTTTGGGCTCCGTGGCATACTGAAAACAAACTACACAATCTCAGCTGTTTCTACATGTTGAAGGCCAGGTTCATCTTGCATCACTCCAGGCTTTCTGCTGTGCAAACACCCTGCAGTTACTGAGGTGACACCACAGAAGTGACAGAGCACTAAACCTGGAGTAACGCATCACAGGGAGCAGGCTGGTTGTAAACAGTACTTAAAATTCTTGTATTTTAGCTTCTTGCTGTGGAGTTGCTGTGGAGGTGATTGGAATTCAAGCAAAATTAGACAAAAGCTGCAGAAGGGACATTTCCAGTACCTGGGTTGCAATAAGCCCCATCAAAAGACGGGTATCACCCTGGCATGATGCAGTCCAGCCCTTGAGGAAGGAGAGGAGTTGATCTGTGGTGGTGTGGGGTAACTCCCCTCCTGGAGACCCTCTGGCACTATGTACTGCAGGCTGCACAGTGGGTCTCAGCATTTGCGACCTCTGTAGCAGCACTGCAGCAGTGGGCTTAGGTCTTAGATGGTCTTAGGAGGCAGCTTAGTTGTAGAGGCAGTCTCTGTGCTTTATCACCCTGGCATGACACCGTCTGGAAAAACAGCAGCAGATGTCTGCCTGGTGAGGCTGAGGGAGAGATTAGCGTGCTTACAGCCAATGGGGAGGCAGCGAGGGGGACTCTGGCCGTTGGGTTTCTCAACAATGTGCCTTGCACGAACATGTGAGCCGTGCCATCCAGGCAGAGGCTTCAGGAGGAGAGATGGGAGGACTCCCCAGCTCTTGCTACCCACAGAAGTAAATGCATGAGAAAAGAGTGAGAAACCATCTCCAGAAAGAGTAGTCGAGAAACCGTTTAGTTCGGGCAAACCAAAAACTGGTATTTTGGTTTGAAAGCAAAACTATGAAAACGATTGCTCTTATGCTTGTCCCTGCACCTGAGAGAGAAAGCAGCTGCAGAGGGTTTGGTCTTTTCTTTTTTTATCAATGTGAAACTGAGCAGTGGGAGTACGTACAAAAACCTTGCAGAGCCAAGATTTCACATATTTACATGTCATTAGGAGACTCTTGGCAAGGTGTGTTTTACTAAATATTCCCCCATTTCTGGGATCTGTGATGTCAGCTTGCAAGAGCTGCAGCCTTTGGCACCTAATGATGCATCCAGTGACCCTGAAATGCTGTTCTGGGACCACTGACAACTCAGGGCTGAGAGACACACTTGGCGTACCCTTAGAGCACCTACCTCCCCTCGGGCGCAATAAGAATTAAGCATCCTGGAGGACTTGCTTCCCCATCCCTGCTCTCACCCTCTCCCTTCAAGGGACCTCACCGGTAGGGCTGCTCCTCACCTCCTGCCTGTCTTTGCCTCCACCCCAGGACCACGTCACCCCCCCACAAAGAGGGGCCTGTGCAGGAGCCGGGGCTCACGCCGTGCTGAGAGGAGTCATAAAGCTCCTTTTAAGCCGGGCAGCACAAAGCTGAGCCTGTTCGGCTGCAGGTTGGGGGTTGCTGCCTGCCCTCCCTGCCTCTGCCAGGCACTGAGTCACTGCCCCGACACAGGGCTGCCAGCCCAGCACCAGCAAGAGGACCAGGGACCAGCAGTGGAGAGGGGGAAACCTGCCCTGCTAACCACTGCGACAGCTAAAACATGGGCCTCAAGGTATTGCTTTTTCCCAGAGATGCAAATAGGAAATATTGTGGAAAAGACCTGGGTCTGCCAGGGAAAGGGGCAGCCACGTGGAAGGAGTGACGCGAAATCTTCCTCAGGCTTGTATGTTCCACCACAAACCCCTTTCAAAGCTCTTTTTGACATAAAGAAAGAAGCAAAAGCTTCTACCTGCTTCCCTTTGCAAGACAAGGGAGGGAAAGTGGAAGATATTTTCCAGGTTGCAACACTCATGACTCTAGCAGTGAGGGCTTCTCCCTCAAAGACTTGGCACCCAGAGTAGGGGCTGCAAAGAAATCTCTGCTGTTGTCCAAAGCAGCACAAATACAAGAGACAGAGTCTTCTGCCCACAGAGAAAAAAATTGTAAGAAGTGAGTCTCGGCACTTTTTCAAGTTTTTAAAGCACTTTTATGATTCTGCGTCCCTCTTTTTTTGACACTCTGAGCTGGCAACCAAGCAATGATCACAGGTCAGAAGCTTTAGTGGTGCCCAAGGAGTGAAGGTGCTGGTTCTCTTTAGCTCCTTTGGAAAGTACAGCCCCATTCCCTAAGGGTAAATGAAGACTCAAGCCTCATGCAGAGATCTGATGCATATCATTACCAGACAGGGAGGAGAGCTAGACACACTGTGATTTCAGTCTACCATCTCTTAAGTCATAGTAATATAAAAATGACATAAAAGGCAGGGTAAAGCTGGGAAAAGGGTCCTTCTCAGAGCCAGGAATTTGAGGTGCAATGGAGAAACACACGCCTGCCTCCTTTACCCTGCCCATGCCTGTGACCCAGGTACACACTCCCTTAAAGGCCAGTTAGCACCAGCAGGAAAGAGCAGCAGCCAATTGAAAATTGAGGGAAATAAAAGACTTGGAGCCAAAAAACTAGAGCCCTGAGCACCTCACCTGCGCCCAGCTGTGGAGTTCAACAGCTGGGAGCCCTGGGCACTGGCTATTGCGAAGGCTGAGTCACACTCCTAAATACGTCCCAACTGTCTGGTTTCACTTTAGTAATGGCCTTTTTTGACTGAAGAAGAAGAAAAAACAGGGGTGAGGGGGAAGACAAGCCAAACAGCTTAGAAGTCTGCCAGTTCAGAGAAAAATAACTTCAGCACAGGGAAAAAAAAGACTCAATGCAGGCAGGACATCCATCCTCTCCATTTTTTTTCCTCTTCCTGGCTCTGCCTTTTCTCTCCCTTTCTCTTCCAGGTTATTCAAGGCATACTGACAGCAGAGCCTCAGCCTGATGTCCTTCTGAAAGTCTAAATTCAGATCAAGCACCAAGGATCGATTTGCAGATTGGCATCAGTGCTGTGCAGGCTGATGAAGACTCCCCACACTTCTGCCCTGCACCAAAGCCAAATTCACTCAGTTTCTGTGTCCATAGATATCATGGATGTTGTCTGACAAAGAAATGTTTTTTTGTCTAACATACTGGCTAATTGTGTCATGATCCCATCTGGACTCACCCATGGGCCCTGTTCTCCTCACAAAAGTCACAGATTTTACTATTTACTGTTGTCCCTGGTCACAACAGGTGGATCAGCTCCAGCTTTTATATGTGTGCTGAGCTGAACAACATGTATTTGCTCTTCAAGGAAAGCCTATGGTCTTGAGAGCAAGCAGAAGGCTCTGAAGGAATGAGTCGACTTAACCAGTGCTTGAAATGGCCTAGCCTCTCATGCCCCAGTAGGGCCAGCACAGCACATTTCAGCCATGCTGACCCAAAAGCTCCAAAGTTATAAAGGGAAGGGGTCAGACTCCTAAAAAAAACCCAAACTAAACCCTGCTGCTCCTGCTGTCAAGCAGAGAAGAGGTTCCCTTTTCCTGTGAGGCCAGCCAGTTCCCTTTGCAAAGGAGGTGGGCACCTTGGGCACATCAGAGCATACTGGAGATGCTTGCTGCTCTGGCTGGAATGGGTCTCACAAAGGCTAGGCTTCCCTCGGCTTTCCCAGGGCCAGCAGTTCCCTCCTCCCAGCAGGATGCTCTGCCCACGCAGCTCACAATGCTCTTGAGCACCCAGGCACAATGGGGACTCCCTGTGCAGCTCTTGGCTCAGCCACCCCTCCCTGGCTCCACTGTTTGCTCTGAGCACTGGGGACACTGGTCCTGCTTGAAGATCCCTTAGCTCCTTCATCTCAGCCAGCTGGGAATGGTCTCCCCTGAAACACATCTGGGACATCCAAACTGGATAGTTTCAGACAGACCAGATCAGGATTTATCATTGAATAAGCTCCTCCAACAGCACTGCAATGTGTTGCAGGCACTGGAGAGCAGAAAAGCCAGCCAAATCACCCTCTGATGCCCTCCCAAGAGCCCTGGGCCCTTCATTTGCCTGAGGGTCAGATTAACCTCGTTGCAGTGCTTCTGGAAGTCACTGTGTCCTGCTCCCCAAGTCCTGGCATCCACCTCTCCCAGGGCTCCTCTTAAAGAGCAATTCCTTGCAAGGAAAAGCCCAGGCAAACCATGTCCTTTCCCTTTCTTTAAACACACTCCTGTTGAACTTCATAGCCCTGTTGGGGCTGGCTGTGCTCCATGGCCAGGCCATGTGGATATTGCTGCCTCCAGGCAATGCTTCACCTAACGGGAATGATCTAGGAGATTTTGTAGGGTGGTCTATGCTACTTAAAGCCAGGCAATTGCTAGGGGATAGAGAAGGTGGTTTCTCAGTTGGTTTAAGCTTGCTTCAGGTGAGCACCTGGTAATCAAGTCTACATTAAAAAATACTTGATTTTGGAGGCAATTCCTTCCTTTCCCCGGTAATAAAAAGTCAAGCCAACCCCTGCTGCTCAGGGAAGTAACTTTTTAACACCTCTCCTTAGAAATGAGCTTGCATATATATGAAATTCCAGGCACATATTAAACTGAAGTCAGATGAGAAACTGCTCAATGAACCAGCAGGCACTAATGCCCTGGAAGTCCTCACCCGGCTGAGCTCCCTGCAAGCACCTGACCTGCAGCCTTCACACAGCACCAGCATGGAAGCGCTGCCAAGCATCAGTAACCACTCCTGACAGCTTCACATGAAGTCCTTGTCAAGATGTCAGAAGCAATTAGAGAACATGCAGGAGCCAGGACAGAGAGCAGAAGCCAGGACAGAGAGCAGAAGCTGGGAAAGAGAGCAGTCCCCATGTCAGGTGAATGCAGTCTGAAAGTTCTATGCAAAGTGACCAAAGGACTGTGACCCTTGTGAGATGCTCCAGTAGGACCCTTCAGCAAGGAGATCCTGCTTCATCTCATGCCCCTAAGAGCTAAACTTTGCAAGCAGGTAAGACCTGTAGGCTTGGCAGCCCTGGGTTTGACTTCCTGCACAAGCAATCAAGTTTTGCAGGCTAAAACCAAACAAAGGTTTGATGCTGAGAAACTGCAACACTTCTGTCCAGGCACTGCAAAGGAGAATGATCTGCCCAGGCTTGACATCTGCAGAAGTCACCAAGGTGAAGAGCTTAATCCTTACCCCACAAAGGCAGTTATCAGCTAAGGAGGGAGAGGAGGGAGACACCAAGCCCTCCCCCCAGCTCCTCAGGATACCCAGCTGGGAGCTCTCTCCCTGACTTAAACATCCAAGCAAAGCCAGCCCTGACTTCAGGGATAAAGAAACCTAGTCTTCTGCACCCCATTCACCAAGAGAGTCATTCTACCCAAGGGAAACTCCCACCCAAAGTGACCAAAACATTCTTCATGCCCGAGACTGCCTCCTCCAACCTCCGTATCAATTGCTTTCCTTCTTCCTCCACTCCATCCCCTAACTTTCACTTTTTGCACAGTCTCAACTACGCTCACTGGGCTAACCAAGTGGCAGCTGCCCCTTTGGCAGCTCAGGCACTCTCATGGGAGTGGGAAGCTCCACCTCAAGCAAAACTGGGATCTGAAAAGAAGCAACCATCGCCTCCACAGGCGTGTAGAGTCTGATGGGACACGTCTTTGATAGTAAAGTCTGATGTGTGGTAGATCTCAATCTACTCTTTTCCAGAATAGCTGGTATGATCAGCCTGAGTAGGATCCTTGGCCTACAAGAGACCTTCCTGTTCCTCTCCCAGGATAAGGGGGACCCTGTTCTTAGCCCAGCCTCCTTGAAATCCTACTTTTGGGTAACAAACAGAGTGAGGTGGACCTCTCTCCAGCTCTGGTTCAGATGGGAGAGGGAAAGTCATATGCCATGAAGATGTGCCCCATCCTGTCTCATCACCAGCTGGCTGGAGGCGGGAAGGAAGGACCACAACACAGTCCCTGCCAGCCAGTCATCCTTCCCTTCTGCATCACATTGATGTTGGCAATCATCCTCAGCCTCCCTTCCTCCACCTTTCTTTCTCTTTTAAAGGTTTTCTCCCCTACCCCCAATCATTCAGACCTCAGAACGCTTCTGTGACATCTTGATAGGTGGGAGAGGGGCCTCAGGGTGGGTTATGAAGGCAATGGGGCAGAGGTGGCTTTTCTCTGGATGGAGGTGTTTTTGCAAACCAGTCCTTGCATGTGTTTCACAACAGGCAGACTGCCACTAGCAAATGGTGTAGTAAGTGCCTGCAGTCCTGGCCCGGGAAAGACAACATGGTCTGTTTGGCTGCAGAAGGGTCACAGGATATATTAGAGGAGCTCATTAAGCTCACTCTGGTCATGCTCCAAAGTGCACTGAAAGTTGGGGGAGAGCCTCCCTTCAACACAAAGGGGTTTTGGATCAGGGTCGATACCATTAACCTGTGTGCTTGGGAGCTGCTGCCAACCCAGCTGAGTCCTGGGGTTATTGCTGTGCGTGTAAGACGTCCCTAATAAAATAAAGAAGACAAACTGGCCTCCTGTGTTTAATAATCTGTGATGACTAATGAATCGTCTGTGTTTTTAATATCCATGTCTTCTCTCGCTAGCGCCCAGCTCGTCCTTGGTTACCAAAACCACAGCCAGCTTTCCGGCAGAAGGTGAATTCCTTTCAGAGTCACTTTTAATTTGCTGCAAGCTACCCCTTTAAATCCGGGCTTTTACATCCGCTTACTCCAGAGAATATGAGGAATGCCTCCACTGGTTTTTCACTGAGCCTACTTAGCCTTTTTTGGACAGAAGGGAGCATCTGAGAGGGAGGGCACATTTTTCCCTCTTTGAATCACAGAAGGAACACCACAGCTCATTCCGTATGTCCAGGCTGCTTAACCCTTCCCACATCCAAGCAGCCCTCAGCTGCTCCTCCAGTTATATTGGAGCCTCTTACTATCACTTTGCCTGTTGGTCTGAAAGCCCAGGACACAGATTAAGAACCCCCAGGAAACAAAAGCTTGAGTTATTTTATTCTTTCAGGGCTACAGCTGAGACAGTCGCTCCCACCTTGATCCCACGATACAAAGCACAGCTTCACACACAGCTCCTCACGTGGCAGGGCCCTATGCACAAAACCTGGAGAGATTCTTCCTTCTCCAAGAACAAGGAGCAAGTGGTTTTTCCTTCCCCCTCGTTTATCTGCTGCCACAACAGCTGGTCCCCATGGGCTTACTGTACAGCCCTCCAGCTTAGCTCAGTTTTCAAGTGCACTAAATTCACATCCACGCCACATGACCCCGGCATTAAGCCGGCCCACGCAGCTGGCAAAGACTTGGTTGGTATAAGCTTGGCTGCAGGGACTGACTTTCTGATGACCACAACATTGCTAAGAGATTCCCCAGTCCTCTCCTCCTCCTCCTCCTCACGCTCCCATGGGATGATGTGGCATGCCAGATCACTGGGCTGGAGAGCACAAGCTGTGGGACTCAAGTTTTATGCATATACAGAAGGTGGCCTAAGTAATTTTTTCTAGCATTTGAATATGGGTTAAGTTATCCTAATAGGCAAAGCCAAGGATGAAGGCAAAGCAGGTCACATCTTCTCCCTACCACTACCCAGGGAGAAGATGTGATCTGCTTTGCCTTCATCCTTTTTGCAATCACAGATGCTAGGTTTTATATAGGCCATCCTTCAGTTAAAACATTCCCCCAGATGGCTTCAGGCAAGCTGATCTTTAGATGTACTATTTAAACCAAGATGGTGATGAAGATGATTGTTTGGTAAAAGCCCCACTCTTACTAAAAAGAAAATCCCATGTAACAAAACACCAAAACCATCAAAATCTGACAGATGTGCCTATGTGGAACGCTACAAAAAGAAATTAAGTAGCAACAGCTTTACAGTGAAAGAAACAATGGATTTCAGATGCTACAAACTATGGGGACTTAGGGAATTATCACATCTCAGCTGAGCCACGTCAGCATCTGCACCCGCACTCCAAGCAGTGGGGAAGACCCAGGGATGGAGCAGCACTGCCTACTCCAACATAGGATTACACTCAGTCTTCCATCCCAGTGGTTGTGCCAAGACGTGAGGAGAGCATTTGAGGGGTCAGGCTACACTTTCACCATCAGGAATTTGTGCACCAGGCCGCTCAACATACATTTCATCTTGGTTTTGCACGAGCAGAACACCTAATTTCTAGCCAATTATCCATGGCAAAGGAGTTTATACTGCCTTTGTGCAGGAGAAGAGGCAGTATGTGGCCCAACGTGGAGGTAGCAAGGCATGGAGGCAGGCAACTCCTGAGGTGACACAAGGCTCTACAGTCAGCCTGCCAAAAATATTTAACAAATCTGAACCAGAAAAGTGAGTTTGCATCGGTCATTAGTGCCTCGCGTCATGGGCCTGGGATATTTTTTGATGTGGTTACCAGGAGCCCTGAAACCACAGCCTCCAGCCCAGGGCATGAACATCACAGACAGGAAGCAGCCCAGGATTCACTATGTGACAAGCAGCTCCCTTACCCTCACTTCATTCTGGAGAGCTGAGTCTTGAAAGATGGTTATATGAGGACCACACAGATGAACAGACAAGTCTCAGCTCCCCCAACATGCTTCCAGAAAAGCAGAAGAACCTAAGAAGCTCTTGAGTAGAAAAGCATGAAAAAAGACCCACATGGTTTAGCGGTACCCAAGATGTTAAGAAAGCAGCTGTGCAAGGCTATAGCAAAACACTTCTAAACCAGCCAGCCATACTTCTGCAGTTCTGATGCCTTCTGCTCATGGTCAGAAGGACATGAAAATTCCATTTCCCTTGATATCTTCACCAGCCTGCGGGTGTGCCAGGACTCACAGCCACTTCACCAGAAGTTTAATTTTCTCTTTGTCATCGTGCCCAAGGACCCCTTTGCGCAGCGCTGCCCAAGCACGCGAGGCAAAGCCAGGCCCCATCTCAAGCAGCTTATGGGCTGAGAACAGATGGGTCGTGTTGTAGGGAATTAACTGGGAGCCTTTGGAGGAGAGCAGAACACGGCAGCTGCTGACACAAGGTTTCTTTGCCCAGCACTGAAATATTTCTGCCCCTGGGGAGGAGCATGGCAGCTGCTTCTGCGGGGACCTCGGGTGCAGCCACGGCTGGCATGGGTGGTGGCAGGTCACAGCAAGATGCCTCAACATCCCAAGAAATCAAGGACACCTCAGCCCAGACACCAGCTATGGTTTGCATTTGTCAAAAAGCACATGTTCACCAAAGATTTACCAGGGCAGAAAACACACAGCAATTACTCCTTACCCTTAACTGAGGCAGGGAACACGTTTCTAGTGGGTCACTGGCCACGTGCAAAGCCCACAGAGATCAGAACTGGACTTCCACCCATGCTACAGGTCTGGTTTTCCAAATATATCACAGACCAAACGCATGAGCTACTGAAACAGGCTAAAGAGAGACAGACACTATGTCCCTAACTCCCTTCTGCCCCTCAGGAAATCCCAGCTCTTTCTCTGAAGATATGCAGAGACATGAAGGTGTGGTGTGCTGAGGAAAGGGGCTTTCCCATAACTTTCAGGAGTAAAGCAAGCTCACCCATGAACACCGAAGCACCGACATGAGATGCAAGTAGCCAACACATTTGTACTTCACCAGTTCCCATCAATTTTTGAGCATGGGTGCAGAGCAACCAAGCTGGGAAAGAAACAAAGAAAAAAACCACCAAACAATTGGGCACAGTCCTTCTTCACATCAAATTGCAGCATCCCTTGCAGGTTCTGGCTGGTCCAGAGGTGGAGGTGGCTGTAGATATATAGGGCCTAGGGAGGTGCAATGGATTAACTCAGCTCAATTATGCTAAAAGACGCTACCCAGCATAGGTGGAAACTCTCGTGTTTTCCTACCAAAGAACAAGAGGAGGAAAGGTTACCACCTCCAACATGCTCTGGGATCTCCTCTGGAAGAGGAGAACCTGCTAGAGAGTGGCAATAGCACTTCCAGCTCTTCCCAGCTGTTCCCATGCTTTCTTTGATCCTAAATAAAGCAAGGCTGGGGACTAACCTCTGGCCAAGGCAGTGTGGCTTAGCTGTGCTGTGCCAGAGCAGGCAGGAGGCTCTCTGAGTCCCACACAGTGCCGTTGTGGCTCCAGTTACCATTTCTTTAAATCATATGAAGGCTACAGACCTTCTTGCAAGCAGGTTTTATTTTCCTGTGGTTGAGGGAGCCAAACCTGGGGCAGTTGTGTGCCTACCACATCCCTGAGCTGCCTACTACATGTTACCACCTCCAGCCATGCCCTGGCTGTATCTGGGAGAACATTGTTTGGCTTCATTGAGCTACAAACCAAGCCACATGTGCAAGCAGGCTGGAGACAAACTGGTCTTGTCTCATTTAGCAGGATGTGTAGACCAGACCTTTCACACACAGGCCACTCTGTCCTTCCTCACAGTCAGGCAAGGGAGAAGAGCCAATTCCTCACCCAGGTCCCCCCAGGCTGAACCCACAAGGAAGGCGAGGAATAGGAATAATAATTTTAAAAAATATTCCTTTCAGTGCCCCAAGACAAGCAGGAGATGTGGGCAGAGTGTGGCCAGACTCCTCAAGACAGAGCCTGCAGCCATCCTGCACCGAGCCAGAAGAGTGGCAGCCCATTTCTGAATGACCAGCACCCCTTCTTGCAACCTAGCAAAGCCACTAATAAAACTGCTACTACACTCAGAAGCAGCAGCTCTTCCTGGAGAAGTGGAAATACACAGCCTGAACACACAGAAGGGGAGGAGGCAGGGACTTAACAGTACAGTTGCCCCCTGCCCCCTCAGGGGCTAGTGTTGGCTACTCCTCTGCTGCTGCTCCTTTCCTAGGCCAGTGACATCCGATGATAGGACAAGGGGCAATGGGTGTAAGCTGGAACATAGGAGATTCCATATAAATATGAGAAGAAACTTCTTCCCAGTGAGGGTGACAGACACTGGAACAGGCTGCCCAGGGAGGTTGTGGAGTCTCCTTCTCTGGAGACATTTCAAGCCTGCCTGGACATGTTCCTGTGTGACTTGGTCTAGGTGATCCTGCTCCGGCAGGGGGATGGGACTAGATGATCTTTCGAGGTCCCTTCCAATCCCTAACATTCTGTGATTCTGTGAAAATGAAGTCTCTGACTCCGTGCCAGTGTTAACACTTCTTTAACAAGGGCAAACATCTCCCCAATGAGTTGATCAGAAAATGGAATATAAGGCTGGTGCATCACTCATTTTGGCCAACTCTGAGTGTGATTGAGGGTTTGGGGCTTTCTTGCTCTGAACTATGCTGCCTGGTGAACTGTGAACCTCCAAGAGCTGGCATGCCAGCAGAAGCAACAGCATATTTCTCAAAACCTTTCTCTGATACCGGCATTGTAGCTTTTCTGACAAAACACACCCCATACCCAAAAACCTACAGCAGTTCTCAGAAAGTCCACCTAGCTTCTCTGACCACAGCCACAGTTTCACAAGTGGTGTCAGCAGCAACACCTAACCCATCAGTTTTGCTGGGTTATTTTTAGCCTGGGTCTGTTCCCTGCTCCATTTTACTCCAGGTCCCACAAGCTGGTGTTGGGGATAAACAGGGAGGTAGGAAAAAGACTGGCAATGAAACAGTATTGAGCAGCCCCTGGCAGAGGTTATTGACACGTTAACACCCAGGGATGTAAGTGAGGATGCTTCCCTTTGCTTCCAAGGGGTGTGGTAACACAGTGCTCCCCCCAGCATCAGCTATCCTGCTTGGAATGTTTGACAAGCTCTGGGCTGCTGCAAGGGTGGTATTAGCAGTCTACACACCAGTTGGTTTCAAATCAGCTTTGTCCAAAGACTGCAATGTAGACATGCCCTTAAGGTGCACGTTACAACTTCCACAGCCATAGCAGCAGTTTAGAGATGAAGAAATTAAGCTCATTACTTTCACTGTACCTGGCTTATCTCCCCATCTTTTTCTCCTTTTGAACACCTCAGAGTGGGATCAGGAGACCACCACAGTTTGAAAAGTATCAGGCACTTTTTGGTATGGTGGAACAAGGTTTGGGGAGGGGGGATAATGGAGGATCCATCAGGAGGGAACAGGGCTTTAAGCCAGAACAGATCTCTGGTCCAGTCCTCCACACAGACACTGATAGCACAAGGCTGGGCAAAAATCATGTGGGTGACAACCCTTGTGCTGTGGAACCAACACCATGTTGATGAATCCTTGCATGTGACAGAGGGGAGGGTGGTATTCAGGCAGGGACAGCTGAGCAAGTCCCCCAAGAAGTTAAAGCTGCTGACACCCCAGAGGGAGCCTCAGATCAGAGTCCTGCTTTCTCCCTTTGCTCCAGGCTGCAGCAGAAACCTGGTCTTTGCACTGGGAGTAGAAGGGAAAGCAGCATGTTGAGGATCCCTGAGGAACCATGGCTCTGGAGGGATGCCTGCTCACCTGTCCTGCTGCTGGGCAACTGGGCCACCATAGACCCATGGTAAGTCTCAGAAAAAAGACACAGCAAATCTGTAACCACTGGAACTGGTTGACTCAGGAAAGCATTAAAAGATGAGAAATTTGACATGCCGTTAGTTTACAACAAACTTTGTTCTTCGTAGCAGCCAACATACAGCAGTGCTTCAAGCCAAAAGCACCTCTTCTTTTTTGGGCAGTTGCAATGCCCCATAAATCCCCAGATGAACATTGCTGAGACCATGTCCCTTGGCAGCATGACAAAGCAGAAGGAAACACCACTGCTTCCTCCTCTTTGCTACACCACAGTCCCACCAAGAAGCCTTCCTACACAGCTCCCGTGAACAGGCTGCACAGAAAATTAATTCCTCAAACATCTGTTACCTTTTCCCTGCACAAACACCAGGCTGCTGATGGGCAAGGGAAGGATACAAATATTTACAGACAAGGCGAAGGTAGGAGCTCTGCCAGACATTGTGCTTGTGGGTGCTGCTGGGCAGCAAATGAGGCTGCCAGGGTGCCCATGCAGAGACAGACCCAGCAAATCCTGGATTCAGCAGCAAAGCATTTTTTTCTTGGGTTGATTTTAAGGCATTTGGTTTCAAGCTGACCTGGACACAGCTGAGGATGGGGGAAGCAACCCCATTAACTTGCCAAGCAACCACAGGCCCTGATTAGATACACAAGGTTCTTTGGCACACTAGCCCTGCCAGTGCTACACAACACCCCACACCAGGCACCAGTGCCATGACAAGCCTGCTGCCCAGGAGTACAGGCTGGCATCACTGCAGGAGAGACAGGCAGGCTCAAGAACCCTCTACCACCACCTTCCAGACAACACCAAATGCCCCAAACACTCTTCTTCAGATATCTTCAGTCTCAGTCTCTTCTTTGTCCAGCAAGTCCCAGAGCTGGAATATCCCCCTGCCCTCATACAGGCCAACAAGGACAAACCAGCCTCCCACTGGATCAAAGGAAGGAGGAGGCAGTTTGTGGGTTGGCTCAGAACTGGAACCTTGACTGTTAAGATGGTCTCTGGTATGGCTTCAGCCCATGCCAAGTAACTTCACTCTGAAGGTATCACAGATTTAGGAAACAGTATGGGCCAGACAGACCTTCCAGAAGGCAGCGTAGACATGGCTACTCTATTCTGAAGATTCCATCCCTGGAGTCATTCAAGGTCAGGCTTGATGGGGCTCTGAGCAGCCTGACCTAGGCAGAGATGTCCCTACTTGTGTAGGGAGGTTGGACAAGATGACCTCTAGAGGTCCCTTCCAGCCTGAAACATTCTATGATTCTATAACTTAATAACATATAAACTTGGCCAAACCTGGCCACAAAACACTCCTGCATACCTTTAACTTCTTTATGGCAATTTCTCTATTTGGAGACCTAAGGATGAGCACCCCAGGGCAGGTGGACTTTTTCATTCTAGTTTTGGCAGGCTCAGTCATAAATTCCTCTTTGATCTGACCTTTGCAGCCATCCAAAGCCAGTTTCCTGGAATTTCTCCTTTTTCCAAGGCTGGAAAGCAAGTTGTGGTGACAAGGGGAACATTGGCCAGGGAAGAAGAGTCTGTCTTTGACACTTAACAGGGAGAATTTCACCTAGTTTTGCCTCAGTAAAGGAACATAGTTCTCCCCAATTTAAAGCAGAACACCGTAATACAGAGACACATACATTAAAAAAAGCCCTACCTGCTGTGGTGTCCTTCTCACAGCTGATCACCCTCCATTTTCTGCTTTTTCACTCCCCAGCCTACCAGAAAAGCCTCACTGAAACGTGGCAAGTTATTTTCCCAATTCCTGTCCTCACCAACCCCAGGAAATCAGCCGTGATATTGCTTTCACATATCATATTTCTGGTCTCGCTCGTTCACGGCAACAAAAACCATATGACAAGAACATACCCTGCATTGCCCAACCGGGAGGCACAGGAGGCCTAACTGAGCAGCCAGGCAGGGATACAAGGAGCCCATGGGGAAGTTCAGGGCAGAGCAAAGGTTTTCCTTACCCTCTCCTCCCACTGAGCAACCCAAGCTTGTCCTCCATATGGGCACTGAGTGGCTGGCACATGTACACTCCTCAATAGCAAATACAAGTCACACAGAGCTGAATATCTCCACGTATGTGCTTTGATGGGAGGGCTTCAGACTCATCATTCCTGCAGCCAAGGGATCCTCGATTTACTCCAGCACTGTGGGCAGCACTAGCTCTCTCCCCTCCATTTTCTTCCCTTCAGCCTGTACTCATTCACTGCAGCATTGCAACTCTTCTCCTTTAAGCATCCCAGCAATTCCAGGCCAAGGGGATAAACCTGTTTTCTCTGGCCCGGCTCTGCAGAAGTCTCTCCCATAACTAGCACAAAGGCTGTCTGCAGGCAGCTGAAACCCTGGCAGAACCTCCTCCTTTCTCTACCACTCAGTAGATGTCTGGCTACAGAGCCCCGCAGAGCAGAGGGCCCCAAAAGTTCAGAGGGCTTGAAAAGCTCTCGCTCCTGGGGCAATCACTTTGAGCTGGGATCAGGTCTCCTCTACACAAGGTGTCACACTAACACTCGTAAAGGCCGATGCCTGAGCAGCTTTGCTGCTGAGATTGCTAAAGGAGAAAGAGCTTTTTGCAAAGCCAGTGCACTCATGATGTGCCTGTGTTACGCAATCCGTCCAGGATGAGGTTGTAAGGACAGAACATGCCTCTTCTGTAGAGCTCAGCAGGCTTCAGCCTGGTCCTGACACCACTGATCTGCCCAGGGCATTGACTTGTTGCCCAATTCCCCACTGCACACCCTGGGCAAAGTAGCTCAGACAACCTTTGCCTGCACATCAGTGTGTCCTTCCTAGACTCCTTGGGACAGCAAGGGAAACCATCTCCCAGCACTGACAAGTCACATTACTATGCTGCTGGGGAGTGCTCAAAATGGGGGGTACTGCCACACCCCTGGCCAAATTTGTGAGGAGCCAGCACCCCATGTCACACATTGGCATGCCAGCCCCTCCTCTGCACCCATCTGGGGGACAGCCACCTGCCAGCCTCTACCCTGCCTGCTTTGTTACTCCTTCAGAGCTGCACCACGGCTGCTTAAACAAGGATTGTGTAATTCCAGCATGGAGCTCAGTCACTCAGCAAACAGGTCTCCCGCAGGACTGCCTTATCTTGCAGCTTTGGTAGGCACAGGCTATGCACAACTTGCATACCAGGGCAGACAAAGGGCAAGGGCTGCCCTCGAGGCTCCCATTTCCTTCTCTGTTGTGCTTTCAAAATAATTGTTCCCTTTCCATACCTCCTGCAGTGTCCCCAGAAGTGCTCTACCTGTCCAGCCTGCGGGGGAGCTGCCAGAAGACCTCAGATGCGTTGTTCTAGGAGCAAGGAGGAGATGGGCTATCTGCAGGTCCCTTTCTATCTGCACAACCCACCTTACAGCAGGTTACCAAAAAACAAGCAGGAATATTCAATGCTAACATGTGGTAAAGTGATTCCTACATCCTTCCTGCCATGGTGAAGCCACAAGAGGAAAAAGGGGAAGAAGCTGTCACCACCTCTTGTCTTTCACCAAAGCAATCAGTTTCTCACCAGCTATCAGTCAGGGCGCCTGTCCTCCCAGTGTCCTTGCTCCTTTTTTAGCTCCTCTGTCACCAAATAGAGCCAGGTGGCTTATTTACAAAGATTTCTCCACTGAGACACAGGGATGTTTGTCTCCCACAGAGTCTCTCCTGTTTGCATTGCACCTCCCTTTGGCTGTTGTGTGCACCGAGGAAGCTTTGGTGGTTGAAGCCTTGTGTACCTGCACACCACACAGCTTCTATGATTAAGTAGTTTCTGTAGACTAAATTACCCTGCCTGAGTAAAGCTTTACAGTCAAGCACCATCTTTCTTTCTTCAGAGCACATCCTCTGGCTTAAATTCCACCCAAGTAGGCAAGCATGACATGTACAGCTCCAAGGACAGCAAATAAATGTTGCATTTTCCCTCTTCCCTTCTACCCAAGGCTGAGCCAGATGCAGCATCCAGGTGCCATGGTGTGTCCTGCACTCGCTTTAATGGAGTCCAAGGATTTTCTAAGCCACCCCCCCCAGAGCTCCTCCAAAGGCCTGACAAAGGAGTGCTCATAGGTGTGTGCATCCATAATGCAAAAGATGTGCAGACACACATCCATCAGTCTTTTTAGGAGCACTGGTTTCATTGGCATCACCCCCCTCCTTCCTCCTGCAGAGGGCCAAATCCTGGTTGTCCTTTTTCCCAATCCTTGCCACAGAGGAAGGATTCCCTGTCCTGGGGGCTACTGTGAGAGATGATTCATTTGCTCTTCCCAAGCCATAGTTCTTAGCCTCTTCTTTTAACAAAAGGATGGCCTGGTCCCTCTGGAAAATAAAATACAGACTCCATGTTGCACACAGTTGCCAGAATTGTTGTCACTGACAACCAAATTGAAGATCAGTGAGACTATTTCTGTTTTCATTTATTTGCCTATAATTCCTCCCCTTTGTTTCTCCCTTTGCACACACATAAGGGACAGGCAGGGCTTTTCTTTCTCACATTGTCTTGTTGACATCAGTGAGTGGTTTCCGTGTCACCCTACGTGTTTGACAGGCCATAGGACTAGAAACACTGTGAGGACTAAGCAGCTTAAAGAAACCCAGCCAGGCCCTGCACCAGTAAGCCAAATGGTGCCAGCCCCAGGGCTGAAGCAGGCTTCCTGCAATAGATGGATGCAAAGCCTAAAAGGCCCAGTCTCACATCGGGGCTGAGGAGCCACATCATGACAAGGTGAAGACATCTAAAACACACACCATCAGCTATCAGGGTGGGACTTGAGCAAATATACCTAGGGAGGGCTGGTATAGGAAGGAGAAGGTGGCACTTTGTGGTCAAAGAGGTGTGAATGTTGACTCCAGATAGACGTCATAACCTGCCATATTCGGGGCTAGGCAAACACAGAGAGCCCCATCAGTGTAAATCAGCTCTGCATTCATGCAAGCCAACACAATGATGCCAGGTTACATCAGAAGACACGCTCCCAACATGAGAAGAAACAGTGCAAGAAGGTTGTTTGAACTAGGATTGCGTCATTCTGCACTGTATAAAAGCTGTGCTGTAGCAAGTCCCGGAACAGCTGCCAGGGAAATCCTGGAGCAGCTTCAAGGAGGATCCAGGAGTTTAACCCCCACAATCACACCCCTGGGATTTTGATGTTGTTCCCATCACACTGGGTACCAAAGGTGCCTCAAATTCACCCACACCATCCCTATGAACAATTCCCATGAGGTATTCCCAGAGAACTCACTGTTGATCTAACAGTGCACATTAGGAACAATACAGCTCAGTTAAACATAAAGCAAGGATGACACCATGTTAAAAGCAACAACAACTGGTGTACAAATAAGTTGAAGAGCACAGCTCCCTTTCCTCTCCAGTCAGGACACCTCCCATAACATCATGGTCTACATGCAGGAGTATCCTCTAGAGCCTGGAAACAGCAAGTTCAGCTTCATGAACATCAGTACAAAACCTTGGTTCAGAAAACATTGCCAAGCAGAGGTTAAAGCTCTCCCAATCAGACGTG
Source organism: Brachypteracias leptosomus (assembly GCA_013401335.1). NCBI lineage: Eukaryota > Metazoa > Chordata > Aves > Coraciiformes > Brachypteraciidae > Brachypteracias > Brachypteracias leptosomus. Next base: position 359,421 of record VYZX01028365.1, on the reverse strand, counting down.
GCTTTCTCTGTTTCTGTTCAGCATCTAACAACTCAGGACTGTAACAGTGTAGACAGACAGGACAGCAGTGGGACAGAACCAGACCTGAACTAGACCACTGACAAACCTGTCTCTGGAGGAAGGGGAAAGTCCTGACAGTGGTTCATCTACAAGTGATCAACAACCACTGGTACATCAGTGGTAATCCGCTCATCTGGCCTCTGAAGGAGACCATAGGGAAGAAGGACAAGTACTGGTTGTGGGTTAGGTATTCACACCTAGCAGCAACCACACAGCTCAACTTTCATACAACTTAATGCTAACAGTGATGGCTTGACAAAGCTAGATAACACACCACAGGCTTGTCTCATCTCAGCTCCTGAGGGAACTGGGTCCTCTTGCAGAGCCTGCAGTGGAACGATGGCACCAACATGTCCTGGAAGATCTTCCTCAAATCTCACCTCTTCCCCATCTCATAAGGATAGGCCAGCTTTAAGCATCTAGGTATTTGCAGGAAGAGATGGCCAGTGGCTAGAGCTGCACACATGGCCCATTCTGGTGCTCCCACCTCCAGCAACAGCAGCCAGGATACATCTCAGGTTGCCAGGTGGAGAACACAGACCCACCACAGCAGAGATGTCTCCAGCTCTAAGTCCAATGGAAGAAAGGCAAAGACTTTCCTCTGTAAATAGTAGAGGGAAACAGAAATAAGAGGAGCTGCAGAGTTAAAAGGAGAGGCAGATACTGTAAGTTTGCTAAGTATCTTACTCCCAAGAAAAAATCCCTCCTGCTTCTCACATTAATCAGGACATTTAAAACTAGTCCTAACCATCTGCTCCCACTTCCTTTGTCCAGCTCTTCTTCAAACGCAGAAGCAGATCACTGAGAAACAGAGCAAATATGTGCAAAGATTTGCAGACAAAACCTGAGACCTTTGGAAAACACCCCATAGAAGCAAGCACCCCTCTCCCAGCACACAGGCAGCTGTGCTTTACAGTAGGACAGTTTCCAATGTTTTCCTTTGCTGTGCAGACGAGGGATTTCCTGTCCTCCATGGCAACAACCTTGCATTTACTGGAGGAGGCTGTGCCAATAATCTCCACAGCAGAATGAAAAATTTTAAAGTGGCACTGCCTGTTAGCTCAGGGCTTCAACTTGCTGATGTTTTCCACATCCACGGTTGAAAACCACTTCACTGTCCTCCTTAAAACATTTGTGAGTGGGGGTAAATCTCCAGGGTCACCCCACCCACGCAAGGGGAGTTACTTTCTCAAGCCTAATGATGAAAATCTTTCTGAAGAAGTCACAAATCACCACCACCTCCCAGCAAGAGCCGCCCATCCACCTTCCAAAGGACAAGTTTTTTCTATCAAGTAACAGTTCTCTGGTCAAAGGTGGTCCTCATCATGCATATCATCCTGGATTTAGATTGCCCAGGTTTAGAAGTAACAAGCGCCACTCTCTCCTGAAAGGGAAGCACTTAGGGACCAGAGGTGGTCCAACAGTTTCAAAGCACAGCTAAGCTAAGCCTTCCCAGTAAGATCTCCCCTCTCCATCTCCTCTGAGTCACCCTTGCACAGGCCTGCATGCTTCTCTGCTGCAGGAACACAGCTTCAGTACACTGCCTTGGCAAAAAGCCTGCCTTCTTTTTGGCCCATCTTCATTTTGGCCCATCTCAGGCCATTTTAGTGAGTTACATCAGCTTGGCGCGAGGCCACGCAAACATCAGGACCAGCCTGAGAGATGCAATAGGAACAAAAGAGGAGGGGAAGCCACATCTCCTTTCAGTGGCAGCAAGCTCGTGCTGAAACTACATCTGTCACTGTCTCAAGACAAGTCAGCTTTACTACAACATCTCCGCTAACCTGCTCATTAAGCTCTTACGTCTAAAGAGGTTTTGTTCAGCAAGGCCTTCAAGGAGGAGCAGTTCAAGAAAGAGCTGGAAGCCCCTGGCTAAACTATACGAAACCTGAGGCATATTTTTGGGCTGAGCCACAGGTGCAATCTAAACCTGTGCTGTGTTATAGAGTCAGGCTTTCTTTTTTCTTTTAAAACCCATCAGAGAGAGAGTAGAACAAACTTGATCCAAACTAAACCGGACAATAAAGCAGTCTGTTTTCAAAGCAGGTAGTAGACTAGCATTAAACAGGAACCTTAAACTTCTTTTTTTATACTAGTGAATCAGCCTCTCAGGGGTGTTTTCCCACACAACAGGCTTAGAGAAGTGCAGTAACAGCAAAGTAACTTTAAACACAAGAAACAGAAAGGCAAGGAGAATCCCTTAACTGGTGGGGAATACTTCTACAGCCTTACCTAAAAGAAGTTAAGGTGCTGCAAGCAGTAGGTGCACATGATCCAGCCACAGCACTATCTTCCAGTCCTGACAAGAGGCTAAAGCATCAGTAGGGAAGCCCTCACAATGCCATTTCCAGCTGCCTAGAACTTCACCACCCTCTCTTGCAGAAGGTGGCCACGCAATTCCACTGCCACATGAAACAGACCCACAGAAGAGAGCACTAAAAGTCATTGAAACCCACACATTTGACTGCATTGGAGGCAGAGCAGTGACACCAGCAGTTACTGCATCTCCACAGAAGAGCAGTAAAGCACAGCCATGCTAAAATCACAGGCACTCATTTGGCCACATCCCACAGCAGCGGATCGAGACAGCAGGAGCTCTCGAGTGGAAATTTAGATTCAAGTGAAATTTCTGGCTCTGACAACTCCCTGTGGAACAGGCAAGTCACCTTTTCCACACTCCACCTGAACTCCCTTCCCCTGTAAAACCAGCACCGCTCTTGCCTGCCAGTTTGAGTTACAAAGCAGTCCTAGTAGGGATTATTTTTAGCATGCAAGCACAAAAACCCAGCTGAGCTGGACTCTGATCTCAGCTGGACGTTCTCATTGGCTTTGTAATATAAAAAGTAAACAAAAAGCAAAGCTCAGCCCACAGCAGAGCTCGGCCACTGGGCTGCTTTTTGATAGCGGACAAACCATAGTCTTCAGAGGACAGTGAGCCACAGGTCCAGGGCTGGAGCCAGGCAACTATCTGAGGGATTAAGATGGATCACCAGGGCCTGCATTCATTCACCAATGAGCTGCAATGGACAGGTTTCAAATCTGTTTCAGATATTCCACTGTCACCAAGCAATGATGCAGGTGTTTAGGAGCCCAAGTTGAAATAACTCATAACTGCAGGCTTAAACATCACAGCAAGTGCCAGGATAGCAGGAAAGTACTGAAAGCAACAGTCAAGAACAGGAACTCTGCAGAGCTCTTTGCTTCACAGCACAAACAAGCGGCTCCTCCCAATCTTTTGAGAGGCTGCAAGTGCCAGAAGCTATTAATACCTGCTGAGAAAAACCTTCCCAGCTCCATGTTTTGAGAAATCCACATTTGTTGCTATCAGAAGTGGTAGCACAAGGCTACAAAACTGCTGGAGGTCAGGGCCACGGATCAGAGCTCTCCTACAGAGTGTGCATTCAAGAAAATACAGGATGGAAGGGAGAGGAGCTGAAAAAACTGGGAGCAGGTTAAAAAAACCCAAAACCACCATACCCTAGTCATGGTGAATCTCTAATTAAAACATCAGTAATCATCCCGTGATAAGTCAGACTGCAGCTGAATTTGTCCCCAGTCAAGCCAGGGTGTTTAGCAGAACATCTCAGGCTTGTAAAGCCAGTCATAGCTGCAGAACCACTGTGGGAAGCACAGACCCAGCAACAACTGCTTTGAAGAGTCCATGCTCACAACTCTTACACACGTTGTACCCCAAAGATGCAGGAATTGTTCCCTGCTTGGTCTACCGGCTTTACCAGCTGTGATGTGTCTTCCTAGAATCACAAGTACTTGAATAAACAAGGGCAAACCAGCTCTTTATTGCAGTGCACTCAACCCTTAATCATGCCTTTTCTGTAGCTACAAACCCATTTTATTTTTATTGCACCACCTGGAATCACAATCTTGTGCAACAGGACACATTTATGAGCCTCTCTTAGGTGACTAGGTTGATTCCCATCTGCAGTTTTCCAATATCCAGAAACTGCTAACTCCCTAAGTACTATTGCCACCTGTTTCACTACCCCCAAAGATGCTCTCATTTCAGTACATCTGACCTGCTGCGAGCACCATACCAAGACTGCAGCCTTCTGCATCCAGCTATCCTGCTGCTGGTCTCTCCTGGGTTTCCACTGTGGTCCAGATCCACTGCTCTGTGCCACAAGCACAGCACCAAGGTAAAAGGGGATCCACCTCTGCTACTAGCTCTGTTAAGAGAGTATGCCCTTGACTCTAGGATGGAGATTTGTACCTGTTGAGCTGCCACTGGGAGAAGCCCTAGCCCAACTCAGACAAGGCAAGCTGGATTAGCAGAGCCCTGCTATTTAAAGTCTTGAAGGGAACATGGGAGGAAGAGATTGCATAGAAGGAACCTAAGCACTTGTGCTGCAGGCCAGTAGTATCCTTACCTCTGAGCAGTAGCAGCATCTGCCTTCATCAACAACGCTAGAGCTGGATGTCTAGCAAGCCTTAGTAAAGTTGATCAGTTTTCCTCGACCATAATCAAATGGACAGAGAAGAAGTGACATCCGTGGTGTGTGATTTTACATTAGTTATCTGTAGGGTCTGTGTCTGTTCTCAAAAGACAATCTGCAACCCATAAACCAGAGCAACAAGCTTGTGAAGGTAAACTGCTTTAGAGACCTGATCAGTAAATGTATATTAGACTCAATCCTTGTTTGGGACATCTACGAAGCTCTGCTCTCGTCCCCTCCCACCAGCTTTTTAAGCCTCAGCAATATTTCTAAAAAGCTTATTTTCATATTGATGCCAACCTGCCTTATCACACTGACTTGCCTGTGCAGATCTTTGTTCTGCTAAGGCTTTATTCAAGGCCTTACTACAAGGAAAGTTAGGTCCAGTCATATTGCATTAAAGATTCCTGTCCTTCCTCATGAGCAGATTGCTCACATATGCAGCTAATTTCTCTTATATCAACATACATCCAGCTGCCAAGTAAGAAACTGGGGTACACAGCAGCCTTTCCAGCTCAGTACAACTCAGTCTGAAGGTAAATGTTGTGCAATTATGAGCAGCTGCCCCAGCCCGCCCCCCACTGGCCCACAGGCATGCGGTCTGTGCTGGGACTGGTATTTTCCGAGTGAAGACGTTTCAGGCATCAAAGCTGCCTGCAATGCACTCTACTGGCATAACCGGCACAAGACAGCTTCCTTCACAGCACCAGTGTTATTATCAGACTGCTTTATAGCTACTGTTTCTTGCAGTTATTGTAAATTAACTATAGCTACAGCATCAGTATAAAGCCATAATTACATCCACTCCAAGTCTTTTACACACTTTTAATCTGATCAGATTAGTACTCTAATCCGAGTCAAACTATGTCAAGAATTTAGAGTACAAACCACACGAGAGCAAGCATCTTATGAAAAAGCTCTACAAGAATATTGTTTTAAAAGGCTGTCTCAGTTGGCTTCAAACACATAGTTAATGGCAGTGCATGAAGCCCATGGGAACAGGGACAAAGTGCTGTTTCTCGTGTCACTACTAGCTGCAACCTTTCTCTGGGGAAAATAAGAAACGCCTCTGAACTGAGGGGAAGTCTTTTAGGATAGTCAGAGTTCAACATCTCCAGGCTCAGCCCAAAGGCAGTTAGGTGTATAGGCTGCCAGTTCCTCACCACTGACTTTGATTCACAAGGACTACCCAACTACAGGAGCTAGGTTCAGAAAAACACAGAATGTAAGAATATTTTACTGTAAAACAGCATAAGCAAGATACTACTTCTACACTATAGGCAATAGGTGCAAAAGGCCATGAAGCAACCATGGCTTCTGAGAGCCAGAGCAGACCTGAAGCAGCTCATCCTGGCACAGATGGCACACCAGCAGAGCCTAGGGTGAAGCCGTGAGGAGTAAAAGGCACAGAAGAGGCCTTTTTAGGAAAGGCCAAAGGTTTGCCAGCATGAACTGTCCAGTTTGGGACCACCAGTTACCCCAGGACAAGGGGCTAGGGGTGTAAGCTGGAACATAGGAGGTTCCACCTAAATGAGAAGAAACTTCATGGTGAGGGTGACAGACACTGGAACAGGCTGCCTGGGGAGGTTGTGGAGTCTCCTCTAGAGACATTTCAAGCTCGCCTGGACATGTTCCTGCGCAACGTGGTCTAGGTGATCCTGCTCCAGTGGGGGGATTGGACTAGATGATCTTTCAAGGTCCCTTCCAACCCCTTTGTTCTGTGATTATATAACATCTGTCACAGGTGACAGTGATGCTACCTACCAGCTCTATGTAGGGGACACACATCCACAAGGAATATACTTATGTAGCTGCTGCTGGAACTGAGCTATTGGGCAGCAGCTGAGCATGAACTCCAGAAACTTTAAAAGCAACCACAGGTTGAAACTGCTCCTGTCAAAGGTAAAAGGAGACAGAATTCAGACGTTTTTCATCTAGAGTGCTGCAGGATGATGTGGCTGGTAAGAACTGCTCAGTTTTCATGGAGTACCAAAAAGAAAAAGCAATAGGTCACAGCAAAGGAAACTATTGATCAGTCCTTAGACACTGTCACTGAGCTGCCCATTCTCAGAGCTCCTCTGGTTGAAGTTGCTTCAGGCAGCCTGCCCAGAGCCCAGCCACATAGCCTACTTTGAGCACAATTAGAACTTTAGTCACAAGAAACTAGGCAAGGCTCAGATACCCATCTTACTCTGAATGCTGCCTTTAGAAGGGCATGGCTTGTTAACCTAGGCGTACTCATGCAAAATGGTAGCTGACCTGTAGAAAAAGTGACCCTGGGGTTTATAGGCCAACTTGCCTCTGCTATGGAGTGTATGCCCAGCTGGCCATACTCAGTTTAAAGAGGTTTATCTAACAGAAGACTGGCTAGGGCTGTGCTTCCAGAAGTCCTGAAGTTCTGAACAGCCTCTCATTGCTAGCAGAAAGTGTAAAGATTACAATGCTTCATATTTTGTCAAAGTCATCTGAAGAAGTCCAAGCTATCTATCCCTATATATCAATGCTTTTGAAAGGCTTCATTTCCTTCATGTGCAGCATATAGGAAGTAAAACTTTGAGAGCTACTCAAACAGCAACATGACCTAAAGTCCCCACATTTTACAATAATTGTCATTCCCAGGACAATCCTACTGAGTCAAATATGTATCTCTAGTGCTTTGAAGGAGGAGGTCCAGGTGACTAGTAATTTGTGATGGTTCTGTACCTGAAACCTAAGTTTTTCATTTTCATCCCACACAAAGTGTTGCCATACAACAACAGCTTGTTGTATCAGACATGTTTATTTGCTGCATTGCCCAAGTGTACAAATACTGAACATAGTTATAGAAATTCAAAGTATATCATAGTAGAAATCTGTCTGGGAAGTGGAATGTTAAGATAGTTACTTTATAAAATTACTACACTTATATAAGTCACTCCCACTTGCAAGTTTTAAATATATCACAGCTATGAAGAGACAGATTACTTCATGATCTTGCAAAAAAGGAGTTGTTCTCAGAAAACATTTTCTGCTAGATGAAGTCAGTTAACAGTAAACTGATTTCTTACATTTTGACTCATTTTGAGTTAATCCGCCAACAGGATGTTAGCTCCATCCAGACAATTCATATACAATTTGGCTCTCATTTATACCAAGAAAGTCAATGTATCACTATCAACATATTTAAGTGTTAATCAAACAACCTCAGTGATATTTATTTTAAGCTAATGAAGTCAAGCCAACAAGTTGCCCCTGGCCTTTGAGTGCAATTGATGCTTTTTTCACATTTTCAGAATAAGGCGCCTTAGTTCTTGAACAAGTCAATACAGCTTTGCAGGAGAGACACATTGTTCTGGAAAGGAAGAGAATTAGTTTCAGATGAGTATGAAGGATAATTTAAACCCTGCCTTCCACAATGAAGTAGCTTCCAAAACAGTAGGTCCATCCCAGGAATGTGCAGCTTGTGACAATGCTAAAGAGCTTATACTGCAAAGTACTCAAGCAGTAAAGCATTAAGAACAGACCATACAGTCTGCCTCCTCCTGAAGGCCTGCAACCATCACTTGGTTTGGGTGGAGGGGAGGGGCAAGAGACAGAGTAGTATTTTTTTTTAAAGCAGGCCAAACTGAGCAGTGTTGTCAAGCCTTTTATATGTCACATTCAAGCTCAGCACTGAAGTAGCTACCTGCAATGAAGTCCAGGACTCTGAGGGGGAAATTAGACTTTCCTTCTTCAAAAGAAGTTGAGGATGCACAGTTACCTCACCCTGACTCTTCCTGCTTTGCTCCTCACATTAAGTTAAACCCTGTAACTCATGTGCATTTTCCTGGATTAAGGTGGCAGTACATGGCATGGGGGCTCTGCAGCCTACCTCAAGCCTGCTCAGTAAAGCTTGGCAGAGGCTGCTACAAAGCCAGTGTCCCCCTTTGCTGACAAAGCAAGTTAAGGGTTGACAGCTAGATCACCAACTGCAGGACATGCTCTCAGTGGTCTCAGGAACACTTGAAGCAGCAGCTGCCTCTAGATGCAGAAGGAGTCAAACCCCACAGATCAGGCTGCCTGGTGGGAAGTTAGGGGAGCTGTTGTGTACTGTGAAATTGAGACTTCTCACTGGCAGTGCAGTAGGCTGGTGTCCTAGGAGTGACAGGTTGAAAGCAGACTTTCTGCATGGCTGTCAGCATTTGTTCTTTGTAGGCACTACATCTACAGCTTTCCACTTCCTTTCCTTTCCTGCTTCAGATCTCAGCTGGAAAGCCTGGCTGTTCTAGTTTACACTTCCTCATTTTAAAGGGAACCCAGCAACTCCAAGTTACACAGTACCCTCTTCTCTTAAGCTATGCCTGTTAAATTCTAAGAAGAACACACCTTTGCATGCTTTATTTCCAGTTCTGCCATTTCAATTAGGTTTTTGCGGAATGCTGCTATTCTCTTCTGCTTGAAGCTCACCAGTTCTGTAGGGAAGAACAAAAGAAAGATAAGACAGAAACTGACTGAAGTTTCAGTAAAGCTCACTACGTTTCATGAGTTGTTTTACAGCTCTTGTTACAGTATCTGACCACAAAAAGCTTCAAGAGCTAGTCTTGCTGTTTCTAGCCTGAGATGCATTCACCACACGACACTGATATCTTGAAGAAACAGCTTGAGACAAAGGTTTTGTATGAAGACAACTGGAATAAAACAGGAATAAGCCACACAAGCTCTGTGAGAACGCAGAATGCTTCAAAACCAAGAACATTAAAAGAGTAGTGTATGTGCCATGAAAACATGTTTCCTCTGTTTCATATTGTCCCAAGGCATCTACTAAGAACCGATTTTTGAAACCACATGAGGCATTCAGTTGTACTGGGACAGGCCAAAAGCCTGTTTGCACAGTTCTAATTGAGATAATCAGGAGCCCAAGTAGTTCCCTTAAGGTGGAAGCTGAAAACAAGAGTTCAGTCTGGAAAGCAAATAGTAGGGGCTTATCATTAAGGCTGCTCTAATACTGACATTACTCTGCTTCAGACAGTAATTCTCAAAAATATTTAGCTTCATTAAATTTTACAGGCATCTATAACTGCCCTTGGGATGTCCAGGCTACTTGCTTCAAGAGTGTGTTCAGAAGCCTTCAGTAGTTGAAGGTCAGATGAAGACCTGGATTAAAATCTCCCTTCAGCATAAATACAGCAAAGCCTATTTTACCTTGTTTTGCAGATTCTGAAATCTTTTCAAACTTCTGACAACAATCCTGTTGATGTGCCTCAGCCAGCCTGACATCCTTGCTCTTTAGTCTGGCTTTATCTAGAGCTTTATTTGAGTTTTCATAGTCGACAAGAGCCCTTGTACGTCTGTAGAGAAGATCCTAAAAGTAGGTAAAAATAAACACATCAAAGCTTTAAGAGGATTGCTTCCCAAATTGAGGTTACAACTACCTTATAGGCAGGAATTTTCACTTCTTCCAGCATCAGATTCTGCTTCTTCCAACAAGCTACTATAACCTGCTATAGCAACAGGAACCTTTCATCAGTGCAGCATCAAGTTCTCAGGAGAGCCACTTGTGCCTTAGTCAAGGAAGTCCAAGGGCTACTGTAGGCATTTATTCCCTTAAAGCAGCTTTATCTTTCTATAAGGTGGTCCTCTCCACTAAGGAGGAATAGCACTTTCTGAATTCCCTCAGTCTACTTCTAGTAAGGGATATGCTATCATTTGATTTGTTGGAGATCTGACAGCCTGACTGAACACTGTACTACACTAGACATGAGAAGCAACACAGGTCTCAGCACCAATTCCTTTCTGATCTAGCAGCAGTATAGCCTTGACATCTAAATGGCAGTACACCACACAGGGGGAGCCTGCAGTGGGACATTAGAGGTATGACACTAGATGAAGGAGCCCATCAGGTTACACCTAGATATCATTTCTCAGCATAGTCAGCCCCACGTCAAGCCAAGTATTGATTAGAAAAAAGTTGCCAGCAAGGCTTTTGCAGTTACATCAATCTACCAACTCCCTCTTCCAAGCCCAGACTCCAAGAGCCTTCACATGTTACTGCATATTCATAGTAAAGTACTTGAGTAGTTAGGATTTACTTCAGAATTTAATTAGACACCATTAGTTTTACTGACAAGTCACAAGTACTCAAGCAGGGAAAGGGTTAGAACGCTGCTGCAGACTCAAATTCAGTTTGCTCTAACAGAAGGTTAGAGTTCTTCCTCTTTACATCCAAAACAAAAACTAGTCAGAGATCTTACACAGCCCTTCTGTAAGTGGGCCAGACTGCAGCTAACAAATATGTAGTTTCTACGTTCTGCTGTGGTTTAGGAGTACCAAGTTTAAGCAAAACAAGGGTCCACCTTCCTGTCTTCTTAAAGTCAAAAAAAAATACCATGAGTCAGTCATGACACCAATAATAAAACTAAGCTTCAGAAAGAAAACTGTTCTTACCTTAGCAGCTTCTATATTGAGCATGTAGTATCTCAACAGTTCGGAGAGCTTTAAGTCTTCATCTGATGAAACTCTACTCTCTACCTTCTGCAGAAAAGACCAGATAGTTGGTATGTAACAGGAAACAGCAACAGCCAGACTCAGATTTTCTTCCCTCCCCACAAAGCTTCTCTTACCCTGAGTTTCTCAAAGAGCTCAGCAACTTTCAACAAGTACCTAGGGGCAGAAGAAAGAAAGCTTAAGTTTTAGATACTTCTTAGTCTGACAAATGCTGGGATCAATTGTTAGGAGATAAAAAAAGCTGAAAGCTGAAGTTTAGTCCTGCATACAGACCCAGACAAAGGCTTAAAAATAACTCAGGTTTAGACAAAGACCTGGACAAAAGGTTCAGTACAAGAGGTGCTGGATTCCAGGCTAACAGACCAGAAGGCAAGCAGCTAGACATAATTTAAAGTAATGACACTAGAGCATAAAGGTCTTGTGGAGAAGTTCCCCACTGTTCATCCATGAGGGATGAACTGTCTTTATTCAGCTTTATACTCTGTTTTAAAAAGGCCTTGGTAAATTGATAGCAAAGTTTAGAGAGATGGAAGAATTCACCTCAGAAAAGGTGAACGTTTCCACAGCTTAAAAAACCCTCTACTATTTCAGAACTTCAAGTGTCTAGAAGATAGTATAGGCCTAGTGTAAACTGTGGTTGTATGTAACACATTAGAACACAGGTTCATAACCCCTTTCTCCCGTATTCTCTGGGAGTTTGTGACCTGAAAAAATGTAAGGAGACTTCTGTTTAGAAGGAACTTTGATGACAAGCACAATTCAGCCCTATGGCACAACAGGCAAAAAAAGATCAGCTAGTTAAGAGTCAGATGCAATTGTGAGTTTTAGGTCTGCTGCACCAGGAGCGTCAGAAGAAAAAAAGTTTCAATGTCACTTGCTTGCAGTTCAAAAAACTCAGCTGTGACTCAATCTCCTGGATTTTACAGAAGGAACTTGATATTCCCAGATTCAGGATATGTTTATGAACAGTTAGAATTCCTTACTTTTTGATAACTGTAGGTTCTTCTAATGCCAGGCTGTTCAAGCAAGCTGAAGTATAAATATAGTCATCTGCAACATCTGCAAGAACAAGACAAGGTTTTCAGGCTGAAATCAGCAAGACTGCAGTGTCTTTAGAAAGGTCTTTGAAAAAGATTCACTTTTATGAGATCTTGTCATCTTATCTGCTTTTGCACATGCATCCTTGATTCTGTTGTAGTAGTTTACAAGAAAAGTCTTCTCTTGCTCAAAAAAGTCTTCTACTTCCTGAAAGAGAGTATGACCTGTTAAGTCAGTTACATTACTTCAGAGTACAAGCTCTTCTCTATTTTGGAAAGGGTCAAAGACGTAACCATAACCACCTGAGCATTACTGCCCATCAATCTCTATTGAAGAGCAGAGTTCAAGACAAGATCCTGAGCCAAGAGTTTTCAAACCAAGTCATTTGGCAAGTTTCTTTTTCTCAATGAAGTAAAAATGGACTCAACACTCAACTATTCAATACTAGAGGTTGTCTGAAGCAACCAGTAAGCCCTTAGGGATACCAATCGTCAGAATTTTATTTCCCAGGTCTGCTACAACACAGTAGCCAAGCAGTAGGCAGTTTACAAGCTTATTTCACATCCACACCAAGCTTTATATGTACTATGTTTCATGACATTGTGTTTTAAGACAGCAAGTCTTAAAAGAAAGAATTACATGATTACAAAGCTGAAACTGGACCAGTTAGAGTCTTTGGTATTTGATCTTGTCTATTCTTGTCAAGCAGAAACCCATAAGTCATGTCTGGTCAGAACTTCAAAGTAGCCACAAGCACATTTGCTGAAGGTGCAATTCTTTCTTCCCCATCAGATCAGGTGTTAGAGTAACACTTCTGCATCCATCAGAAACTTTAAACATACATTTAATTTTTTTCTAACAGCTTGCAGCTTCAATGTCTTATTTCTATAGAAGTTAAAATTAATATAGGCTACTCCACCAATTTGAGATAGTAGTACAAGGTTAGTGTTAGTAACTGAACCTCGCTCACATCAAGCCTAAAGCAGACCTAACTAACTTCCCTAAGCAGGAAGCAAGAAAATCAAGATTAGGGTAAGAGGTAAAACTTACCTTGACTCCAGAGAATAGGACTTCATCAGCACTCTTCACCACACTTTTTAAAAAGCCACCAAACATCTCTTTTGTGTTTTTCCTCCGAACACTCAGCTGCAACAGAGGCCAAGACAGTTTTAAAGTTACACTGAAGGGGGGAGAAAAAAAACACAACTATTTTTACACTTGCAGTGTCAAAAGATCATTAATATCTAGGACATGACAGAGCAAGCTGATTTCCAAGCTCTCCATAATATATGTAGTAAGCTGTATAAAGATGTCTCGTGTAACAAATGGCTGGACTAGTTGTTCAACTATTCCGAACCACAGATTTTTCCCATTCCCAGAAACAACTCAGGCTCTCTTTACATATCTTGGACCAGTATCTGTCACTCATAATTAGGTGTGACAGAACAGATGCAGTACTAAAGTTCATTCTCCATTCTTCCATTTTAGGACCATTTAACACACAGCACAGGTACACCTGAACCACACTTGTTCCTAGGATAAAGACATACAAAGATGGCTTCCTAACCAACTTGAACAGGATTAAGAAACACCATAAGATAACAGAAAGATCTGAAGGTCAAGCTTTCATCATCTTACAGAAGTACTGGCAATACCTGCATGTTGATGCTGCACATAGGTTTACATAATGTTCTGACTGCCCAGAAAAAGTGACAGCACTCCTAACATCCTGCCTCATTCAGAGAAGAGAAAAAAAAAAAATCTTACATCCTGGTCATACTCCAGGAAAACATGAAAATTGCGATCTTTGCTGAGTACAGGATGAGAAGAAATCCGCTGAAGGAAGATTTCATGTGATGATACAGTCTTCTTGAAGACAGCGAGGTATTCACTGAAAGGAAAGAACAAACTGAGGTCCTCTGTTCTACTGCCTTCTTCGGGATACAAAGAAATGCTTTTAGTTTATCCAGTGAAAATATTCAACAGCATGCTTCTGAAATAGCTAGCTAGTGATAGAGAAGCTATTTTGGCTCTCTTGAGCTAGGTTTTCCAGTTTGAGAGAAACTTTTGGCAACACCCCAGCTCCAGGATTTTAAGGACTATGCAGCAGCAGACACCCTTCAAAACAGTCACACTCAAGATTGGTTATCACCAAATAAGTTGCTCTCCCAGGAGGCTTCTCAAAATGCAGCTTTTGGCAGTAGACTCATTCTACTTACGCTTCTAGCTCTTGCTTCATTTTGGCAAACTCTTCTTTTGTCATAGACACTTCTCCTTCCCCCAGCTTCTGCATCTTCTCTCTGGGACCATCAAAGTCAGGCTTTGAAGGTGCTGGAGGTATCTAGCCAAGGAATTAATTAGTGATAGAATCTAGCAAATAAAGTTTCCAGAATTACTTCTAGCCTTCTTGGGAAGGAGGTCCTTTTGCCTGGTCATGGCAAGCCAGCAAGCTCTGCACCCAGGAATTCTAGAGGCATGTTGATGTCTGGGTTTCTGATTGTCCCTCCCAGTTCTGTGCTACTCCCATCCCAGGAGAGTGACCAAGCAAGAATAGCCTCTATAATCCACCCCATAGCAAGCCATCTTCTGTGGGCCACAAGGTCTCCTAAAGAAACATGATAGGAAAGAGACTATTTCACAGAGCATTTCACTGTGACATCTTCAGTCTGATGTTAATGCCACGATGGAGTCAGGGACTCTCAGAGCATCAAGCTTTTTTGGCTGCACCAATTTATATGGGAAGTTAACATAGCACTCAATTTGTTTGTGAATTTAGGCAAAAGGAAGCGTAGGGAATACCAGAGTCATGAAACACTAATAACACTGGTAAAGCAGACTTCTTGTTCTTACTAGCATGCACTTCAAATCACCATAGTCTTTCATTTATGATTACATTTTTTAGGAATTACTTACAATGAGTCCTGCATACTCTTCGGTTTCAGTGAGCGTATCATGCAGCCACACAAAGTCTTCATGCTGCCTTGTAACTGAAAACTCAGGGCTTTGAAAAGCTGGCAGTGTAGTCTGGAAGAAAAGATATAGAAGCCCTACTGTTTTGTAAATTAGCGCTTTTAGAAACAGTTCTGTCCGCTTCCAAAGGAAGCTCTTTTGCCTAGTAAGAGCCTCGCCTACTCCCTTTTAGCTGAGTTGGCACTCATCTGAGAGCCTTACTACTATTTAAAGAAAAGCACTGTTGTGGAACAGCATTCATGCAGTTTATTTTGTGAAGTTTCACAGTAGCTCATTTCCCCACCTCTACCTCCCAGCATTCTAGTGTCAAGCGAGGATTCCTTAGCAGAGCCAATCTAGTGTATCAGCTACCTTGTCTGAGAGTGTTCACATCTTAAGAAATCAAAACTTTCTTCATATATATACACACCATAGACATCACCTTTAAGTGGAAAACCTCCATCTAATCAGATTTCTTTCTCTCCTAAGCCCATCTTTACAAGTATGCATACTGCAAATACAAAGATAACTTGCATAACATTTATGAAGACCCTCTTTCTACTCCATGATCTTACCTTAGTGTGCACAGTGAACTTCACTCTGTCCTTTTCACTTAGGGCATCAGGTATATCAATTTGGAGAGAAGGATCTACATTCAGGTCTACAGATACAGACCTCAGCTGCAACAGAATTCACAAGGTAAGCCTTGGTACAGGCATCAAGTAGGTTTAGTGAAGCAAGATTGGTCATCAGCTGTCAACAAGAACCACATTGCACTAAACCACTGTCTCCATGAACAGCATATATGGACAAGCATGACAGCCTTGACACTACTTGCACATCACTG
This sequence comes from Brachypteracias leptosomus, assembly GCA_013401335.1. NCBI lineage: Eukaryota > Metazoa > Chordata > Aves > Coraciiformes > Brachypteraciidae > Brachypteracias > Brachypteracias leptosomus. The sequence continues at coordinate 343,614 of VYZX01028365.1, read as the reverse complement.
TGACAAGCCTTCCCTTCCAGACACAGGAAAGGAAAAAGGCTTGTTAGCTTAAAGTTTGAAAAACTGATTGTTGAGTCGACACTATAGGTATTTGGGAAGTTTTCTCCCAAAAGAGGCATCCTTCTTCCAGTACTTCTCCAGCTCATTTACTTGGAGTACATCAAGCCCAAGCCTATTATGCCATTTGGAAGACAGCAACAACTGTAACAGTTATTATTCATTATCCTGTGCCTCCATACTATGTGGCAGAACAGCTCAAGAGCCTAGCCTTGTGATCCATTTCCTCACTTTTAGATCAGAGAGTTGCTTTAACCTAAGGCAATTAAGTGTTTGTACCTATTACAAATAGCAAGCCATGGGCAAGAGCCTAATGCTTCCTCACCAGGCCCAGGTTGGTCACCACTGCCATTCTGATCTCCTGAAACTACTGCACATGTTCCAATAGCTGTTCTGACAGCTGCAGAGGCCACATCCTCTCCAATCTTGGGGAACAGTGAGGCACAAAACCTCCTTAGGCTCCCATAAAGCCTAAGAGTCAACTGTTTGCCAGAAACAGGCCCAAAACCAAGAACACTATGGCACTACCACTGCATCTGTCTAATCTTGCTTTCAGGATGCATGGCATCATATTATTTGTTGCTGATAGTATGCACATCTGTTAAAGAAAGCCCCAGAAAGCTGGTACAAGCACCAGCCTCCAAGACACCTGAACTTTGCTTTACAGAAAGCTATTTAGTGTATGTAACTGCAAGTCTCTTCTCTTGAATTCAGGTTTTGTTTTATCCTTTCTAGAGAGAGCTTTGTGTCTGGCAACATTAGGGCTATTTGTTTCTACGCAGAGAAACTCAGAAGAGGTTTTTGAACATGCCATGCTAGGCATCTTTTAAGGAGACCTCAGAGCCTACCAGGTTCTATAAAGACCAGATTTGCCTTCCCAGTGCTTCAGACAGACCTTAAACAGAGTCAGCATCTTCCTTCAGGGTCTTATTTCTTCATTCCAACAGCCTATATCCAAAATAGAATGTCAACCATACTTAAACTTTTCTAGAACAGTGGAGTAGCCTTTTCAGTTGAAGATGCTGTAGGTTACACACCACTAACATCCTCAAGCCATAGTCCTACTCAAGTTGCTTACAAGCACAGAGTTCTCTGACTCAGAGCAGAAGAGGCCTTGATGCAGCACACCACCCTGTTCTGGGAAGCAGCCAGGCTGCACTCACAAGCAGTAGGATTCAGCATAATCACCAGCCCATTTCTCCCTCTGGTTTACAATTTGAACTTCCTTTAGCATGTTGTACTTCACTGCTTGTAACCAGCAATTAAAGACAAATGGTTTCAATTCCCTATATGACCTCAAAAGCAAGCAAAAAGATTTAGGCATATCCAGCATGGGTTACTAAGATTAATGCATACATCCTGTTCTTACATCAAGTGGAATCATGTATTTAGATATCAAGGAATAGGCTTTTACAAGCTGTTAGACACTAGTGATCTCCAGCTTCAGTCATCTGTATTCCAGAAGCATGCAGGAACCTTAGCCTATCACATTATGGTGGTTCCTATGCCACAAAACCTGTTTTCTAAGAGGCCCTCCCTTCAGTGCTGCAGCCTAACAAATCATTCTTATTTTCTGCTTAAGGGAGAAACTGCCAAAGACCAAGGTCATACCACAGGAAGTTTGCTGGAGAGTGACCCTCAGGGCCAGGCTGAATCCCAAGGTTACCCTTTAGAGATAATTCTGAATGCCTCCCCAGGAAAGCAAGCTAGAGAACTGGGCCACAACTGATAGTTTCACCACCCTGCAGCATACTAGTGCTTAGGCCCCACCAGCCAGGAGCTTTCCCCCACCACCTGCTCAGCACAAGTTTCAGCACCAAAGCCCACAAGCAAACTGTGACAGATAGTATCTGAACAGTCTTGTCATAACACAGATAACATGAATGCTGCCTTAAGCTTCTGTAAAGCTGCATAAGAACTGTTGCCCTTCATAAGGTGAAGCTTGGCTTCCAAAAGCTTTGCAGACTCCCTCCCCCTAGTCTGGCCATCTGCGTACTGCAGTCCAGATCTGGTAGACAATTCTCTGGCTGCCTGCAGGGGACACAGCTGTCAAGCCAGCATAACATTTGCCTCTACCCAGCCTGCCCCTGCCTAGGCTTTTGCCACCCCTGATGGTTACTGCTATCATCTATGATCAGGATCTCATGCATAAGCAAGGGATACCCCAGTCACTATATCCTCACCCTTCCAGCCAGGCTAAAAAGACTTCCACCTGCTGCACACTACCTGTTAGCGAGAGTTACAAGGAGGCAGGTAAGAGATACACCTTTTCAAGCCTCACGACTACAAAAAGACCTTGCATACAGCACACTGAGCATTCCATTCTGACTTCTCAGGAAATAAGGCTTTTATCATTTGATCAGCAAAGTGATTATGCCCCTGTACTTGGCACTGATGAGGTCACATCTTGAGCACTGCATTCAGTTTTGGGTGCTGCAGTAAAGTGAGACATTGAGGTGCTGGAGCAGGTCCAGAGAAGGGCAACCAAGCTGGTGAGGGGTCTGGAGAACATGTCTTATGAGGAGCAGCTGAGGGAACTGGGACTGTTTAGTCTAGAGAAAAGGCTGAGGGGAGACCTTATTGCTCTCTACAACTACCTGAAAGGAAGTTGTAAAGAGGTGGGTGTTGGTCTCTTCTCCCAAGTAACTAGCAATAGGACTAGAGGAAGTGGCCTGAAGTTGTGCCAGGAGAGGCTTAGATTGGATATCAGGAAAAATTACTGAAAGAGTGGTTAAGCATTGGAACAGGCTGCCCAGGGAAGTAGTGGAGTCACCATCCCTGGAGATGTTAAAAAACCCCATGTAGACATGGCACTTCAGGACATGGTCTAGTGGTTATGGTAGCGTTGGGTTGACTGCTGGACTTGATCCTAGAGGTCTTTTCCAATCTTAAGGATCATATGATTCTATCCCATCCTGAGTATGGCCTTGGCAATAAGCAAGGATGTTGAGCTTGCAGAGCATGCCCTGGGACACAGTTCCCAGCAGTCCCAGAACAGCTCACATCCAAACACTACAGGGATCTAACAGTACAGTCACTTCTCTCCAGTCACCCCATGAGACACATTATTCCCCTACAAGCATGTGATTCTGGTACTTGCTAGGAAGACACAGACCAAACAGCACAAAGGTGCCTGGTTCAGAGGTCACTGGCACTGGTTTAGGTAGAAGCTGCCCCATTCAAGCACTCAAGGCAGGACAGGTAGAAGACTACCATTCAGACATCAGCTCCACTGGAAGCACAGCTCACTTTGTTACCAGCTGAACAAAAGGCAAGTTGCTCAGTGTTTCCCAGCCAGATAACACCAGCAGCCAAAGCAGTGAGATGCAGCCCCCAGTGTTCTGCATCCTGCTCACTTATCTTTACTGTCCAAACAGGATCAGCAGTGCTAACAATATGAACTGCTGAGTCTGGAAAGTATGATAAGCCAAAGGAAACTGCTTCCTCTCAGCTCGACTAAGGAAAGGATTACACAAATCATCCAGTCCTGAATTTGTGAACTTTAAGTCTTGTGGAGAAAGTAACCCGTGACTAGATGCTGTCTGCACACCCCTCCACACCTAGAAGTTACCTGCACAAGAGATCATAGAATCGTAGAATTGTCAGGGTTGGAAGGGACCTTAAATATCATCTTGTTCCAACCCCCCTGCCATGGGCAGGGACACCTCCACTAGATCAGGTTACTCAGAGCCCCAGCCAGCCTGACCTTCAAAATTTCCAGGCATGGGGCTTCCACCACCTCTCTGGGTAACCTGTTCCAGTGCCTCACTACCATCATGGTGAAGAACTTCTTCCTAACATCTAATCTGAATCTACCCACCTCTAGTTTTGACCCATTCCCCCTAGTCCTACCACTACCTGACATCCTAAAAAGTCCCTCACCAGCATCCTTGTAGGACCCCTTAAGATACTGGAAGGCCACAACAAGGTCCCCTTGGAGGCAGGTATGGACACAAGATGGTACTGCTTCGTCAGATTAAAGCAGTTCACATGTCATGGGTGTTTCTCCCCTTCGCTAGCACCATAAACTGCAGAGGCAATGGGCAAGAATACAACCTGCAGCTTCAACAATCCCCAAACATCAAGCATATCAGTGTCTGAAGACAGCACAGGATTATCACCTCTATCTTTCAGAGGTCTGGTCTTCACTGAAGGACCTGGAGCCATATGAAACAGAGGATCATAAAAACACTGGTCTGTTCTACTTCTGTGAAGGTCACCGTGGGCTCCTGACTCCAGGCCAGAGACCTTTGGGATTACACAATCATGGCAGCAAGACTCAGACTACAAAGACAGCATTCACACTGTCTGACTTCAGGAGGACAGAGTGCTATGTTTCCCTACAGAAAGTGCTGGAGCAGCATTTCTCCACTGAACTGGAAGCAAGGAGCCCCCCTTCTTGCTACCATAGCTCTATGAAGCACTGTCCCAGTGCACACCTAAAGCAGATGTTCCACATCAATCCTTGATCAACACAAACACCTGCTCCCATAGCATTAGCAACTCATTATTCAGGACTTCTCATTCCACCATCCCTCCTACACCCATCCTACAAGCAGGAATGAGGACCAACTTGCTTATGGTCATGTGAAAGCTCTGCAGAGCAAAGGAACTAAACTTTCATCTTCAGACCCCAGGCTTGTTTATCAGAGCAGGCACCCAACCCAAGGCCTTCCCAGGAAATCACTCCATCTTAGCTCTCTGGCCTACCATGTCTGGCAGCTTCTTCATATCTGGAGGCATTTCTCTGCTAGGACACCATTGCTTCTTCCCTGCACACCAGGCAGTGGGCAAGAACTGAAGTTTCTCCACCCCAGTTACCAGAAACCAGTCTGTTGCCTCACACCCTCAAGGGGATATAACCCAAGCTCAACAGCTGGTAAGAGATTATTTCTTACTTGCAGTCCATGCCCAAAGAGGCATAGAGGACTAACTCCTTGAGCAGCACAAAGGGGAAACAGCTGGGTTGGGTCACAAACTGAAACACTCACCCAAACCCATCACAGTACCTCCACTTTCACCTCTCATTTCCCTTTCTCAGAACTAGCTTAGAGGCTTCTGGTTTGCAATGACTACAGCAACTGTAAGAGCTGCTCTGACGCCTTCCAGTTCTAGGCTCATGCCCCTTTAGTGACTTGTATTGGGATTCTCGGGGTTTCTGGACAATTCAAGGAACCTTCTCCCTGGTCAGTAAATATAGTGTCCACCACAACCATCTGACCTGGAAATTAGAACAAGACATCAAGCAGAGCCCTCCACAATAACAGAAAGTCATCATATTGATTAATATTTCTAGGCTTCAGGACCTGAAGACTAAAAATAGGTATTACGGTACTAATTAGGACACCATGATAATCACCTGATCTGGAAGCCTGAAAGAAGAGACAGCAGAGAGCACTATTGTGACCAATTCAGGTAGAGTTTTACAGCACTTGCTTTTTTTCCTATTACTTTGAGATGTTAAGAAAACAGAGGAGTTGCTCACTTAAGTACAATCCAGTGATGACCATCAGTTACCCAGGCTTCAGCTTGATAAGTTTCTCATCAAGCCTTACCCAATGCAAACGTGTCTTCATGCTCAGGGGCATCCAGTGGAAGGAAATGTGGCTTCAGCAGCTAGGGGCATAGTTCTGTTGAGTGGCCTGAACTGCTGCTTTTAAAGTTACACCCTTTGCAGTTTCAGCACCACTTCTAGATAACTCGATGTTACTTCTGCATTGTAACAAAAGAATCTGCCAGTGCAAGCAGCTGAGTACAACATCCAACTGCTAGCCAAGGAAGAATCTGTATTTGCTCTCAGACTAATCCAGGGGTTTTACACATAGCCCAGCTCCCAGAAGGAGCAATGAGCCCTTCCACAAAGGCTTGTGTCACAGTTTTCTGCTTCTTGTCAGCTACCTTATAAAAAAACCTCTCTTACTGGTTACCTCCCTGCTGTCATTCAAGCAATAGCCACAAACAAGATTTCAGTAATAATTACATCTGCCACTACCCAGAAACCATTACTTGTTACAGAGTAGTCTAATTAAACCAGTTTAAGTGCTCTCTAGAGAGCACTAAAAGATCATGATGTTTTCTGGCAGTTTATACAGAGTCCTCAGTGCCAGAGGGCCTTGCTACAACACCCAGGAGTTAATCAGCAGACTTTCAGAGTAACTGGCCAGCAGATATTAGTGGCATTAGTTGCTGGAACTACATTTCAGTCATATCCAGCACAAGTAGCTTAAGTTTCCATTTAATCACAATACTAAAAATATGTCTGAAAGTACACTGCACACACACAGCAATACAGATCCAATACACTAGATATGAAGCTTTGATTTTGCAGCCTTTGTGACTTGCTGTTAACTCCCTGACATTCAGCTGAAACAGTCCTGACATAGTCTGAGTCACACATAACCAGGAAAATGGAACCAGTCATCCTGCACGCAGCCTTCATACTGCTACTTATGCTTTAGAAAAATGCTTTCACAAATTTGTAGCTTTGGACTTGTAGAACTCCAGTAATGCAACGGTTTCGTTTCTTTGCTTAAAACAAAGATAAAGAGGGAACAACAGCTCAATTTAGTCGCATTAAAATGACATTCCTCACCAAGCATAGTGCTTGCCAAGCAAGCAGAAGGCAGCCTCTATAGCCAGAGCACTTTTTGCCACTGGCTGTGGAATAAGCTTATCACTTAGCTCTCCTGTCACAGGGGTCTCTGCATCACTCTGCAGAAACCAAGCTGTCACAGGTCTCCTTACAGAGAAGGAGCTGTGGGAAGGACACTACCAACACTCAAGGATCCCGTATTCTGAGCAAAAGCCTCTCTAGCTCACCTTGCTTCACCAAGCAGCACACAGGACATGTCCACCCAACCCACTGCCTCCTTCACTCAAGGGGTTAAGCAACAGCTTTGGCAGTGCTGGCCAAATCCACCCTGCTGCTGCAGTTTGCCCACAGAGCACAGCCTATGGCTAAGCACTTTTAGCCCATATGCCATCTGTAATATGAAGCATGCCCAGCTAAAATGGAAATCGTGCAATAGAAGCAAACCCCTGAGCCACAGTCAGCATCTACAAGGATGTGTCTCTGACCTCCTGCAGCAAGGCCACAGCTAGAGGTAGGGAATTGCAGCTATACAGCTTCACCCTCTCTCTTCACATCCCATGGATTTGAAATTGTGCCATTAGCCTAAACTGCTGGGTCAGTGTCATGGAGGCTGCATGTCCTTGACAGCACATTATGCTTATCCAATAGCTTTCACCTTGCTGGCAGCCCATCTTCCTACTCGCTCTCAGGCCCAGCAGCATGCAGAACCAGCTTTTGTAAAGCATAAGCAAGAACTAGTAGGCCCTCATTTTTTCCAGAGCATGTAACAGAACTTGTCCAGCACCAAGAAACACTGTTCAGGAGTGGTAACAGTAACTCGCATGCTGTGACATACCCTCTTGTCTTCCGCTGACTGTTCTGGGAGGGAGGGGCTACAACACTCACTCTCAGTATTTTGACCTAGAACAGGTTAACAGCAGGCTGGAGCCATGGACATTAAGAAATACCAGTCTATCTGCACAAGCTTAGCTTGCCAGTCCCACTACTCGCTTCACCTTCTGAAATGCCTTCCTCCCCCCCTCCCCATGACAATGACACCATCTTTCCCACTGCACTTCCAACCACCCTTATCCTACCCTCCCTTCCTCTTCCTACACATCCTGATCCTCTCCTGCTTCACCACCTCAGGGTCAGTTTTCAGTTTATACTTATCAGTGATTCCTATTCAAGGCTAATACCTAATGAAGCTTCCTTTATAAGCATAGGCTTTATCTACTGGCCAAACACCAGTTCTATGTTGCTATTTCCTTACCTAAACAGTAACAGACAAGACAGGAGTATTTCTAGCCTCCCCCCTGCTGCTGGAATCCCAAGACAGCCCTACTATCCGAAACAACCTAGTTAATCTTTGGCCATTGAGCCTTAGAGTTTAAAGCTACTTCAGCCCTCACCATGAGAGTGTTCTCCCCTCCCCCCAATATTCCCATCTGCTAAGTTAGAAAGGGCACACAAACACTTAAAGTCACCAATTGCTGCAAGACAGTTGATATTTTACCTTCCCTTCCACCAATCACCTGTAGGTCCTGCAAACCTATAAAGAGACATACTCAGTATTCTCAAATGGCAGATACTTTAATACTAAGAATATCACCTGCAGCAGAAAAAAGGTTAAAGCAGTGGCTAGTTTACATCTCAAAGCAAATAACTAGAAAACACTCGTTCAACAAACTTTTGCCTGTTATACTGGATCAAGATTGTTTTCAAAGATTCATATGTAAGGGAAGCAAATAAAAGGAAGTTATCCAAAAAAAAGTTATTAGCAGCAGGTGTATTTCTAGTCCTATATATATATCTTCTAAAAAGCTGGAGAAAACACAGACTGAAAGGACTTCAACACCCTTAACAGCTTAAAACATAACTCATCTTCCCACAAGTGAGTTAAGCTTAGTCACAATGCAAAACTGCACTCAGATGCAACAATATGAAAGTCAAATAGGCAGCTCACAGATTGTTACGGGGCTGTCTTACCTTCTATTCAAGGTGCCTTGTGGGTAGTTATTAGATCGGGTAGAGTAGGTAGATTAAGCCAAGCAGCTTGTCCAGTAGGAAAACTAATTCCAAGCACTCTCTACACACGCATTAATTCACAAAGTTCCTGGTTTAGCCCTCAATTTGTAATTCCTCTGAGAAGCTAAGAATCTTAACATTGGTAACACCCTATGCTCCCTCAAAGACAAGGTATAAGCCTCCTTGGCACTTAGAGCTCCAACACTACTGCAGAGAAAGGAAAGCCAAGTCAGCTACCAATGCAACAACCCAAGGAAAGAGGCATCATAGCTGAAGTGACAGCTGACAGCCTCATAAATGCGGGCCACACAAACAGGAAGGCTGGTCACAGACACCCACTGAGAAAGAGCATGTCTAAACGGCTCAAGCAGAAGTGCCTACAGCTATTCATGGCTAGTGCCCAAGCACAGGTCCTGAGAAGCAAGTCCAGCTCCTACAACCCCCAGCAGGCCCAGCTCCTGCAGCTCCAAGGCCCTTGTCACCCTGCTCCCACCTCACACCGGGTGCTGCACTCCAAGCCTACACTGCCCTACGGCAGCTGCAGAGCCCTCCTCTTCTCCTCCTTCTCACTGCTTTTAGTTCTTCCTCCCCTCCTCTCTATCTTTCTCCAGGTACCTCTTCCTTCAGAAGCAGCACCTCACACGCACCCTGGGCGGCTGCACCCCGATCACCTGCCCTCAGGGGACCTTGGGTGCGGGGAGCAAGCAGCGCAGAGACTAAGGAAACATGTTTAAAACATAAAAACCTGTCCCTGCCCCAGTGCTGCCGGGGTGGGGGGAGGGGACGGGAGAGCGTGTAGAGCTTCCCTCACACCCCACGGGGCCAGCCCGGCAGCGGACGCGACGGCAGCCCCAGAGCTCGCCTCAGCCGGACCTGGGCCGTCCCCCTCACCTTGCTCTGCGCGTCCTCCCGGAGCAAAGCCATGTCGCCCAGACACGAACGAACTGCTCACCAGCCTCCCCACTACCGCTGCCTCATATATCCCGGGGCGGGGCCGCCGCCGCCTCACACCGCCCGCGACACGCCCCCGCCTCCTGGCGGCCCCCGCGCAGGCCCCGCTCCTGGCGGCGGCCCCGGCCCCTCCCCGCCGGGCGGCGGCCATCTTGAGTGAGGGCAGGGCGCTGCCTGCCTTCATCCAAGATGGGGGCATAAGGGTTTTCTTTCCTTTTTTCTTTGCTTTTAAAGATCTGGAATATTCTCTTTAGAGGCTTTCAGGACACTAGAAAAAGAAAGGGGGAAGGCACGCCCCCCTCACCACCGCTCTCGGGAGCTACAGCACCGAGTTCCCCGCGGCCCCAGCACAGGCAGGTGCCAGGAGAACTACAAGTCCCGGCGGGACGCGGGGCGCGGACGTGCGCAGGGAGCGCGCCTGCGCACAGCGGGCCGTTGGCGGTGGCGGGAAGCACGGCGCTGAGGTAACGGCCGCCCTGGGCTTTTCTCTCCGGGGCTGTTGTTCGTGAGGGGGCTGGAGCCGAGCTCTGGGCTGGGCCCAGGCCGGTGGGGGTGGTGGCCGCCCCGGTGGGCACCTGCGGCGCTCCGCAGCTGTGGGGAGGGGAAGGCTGGACCGGGGCTGTCCGGCCGCTGGTAGCTTTGGCGGTGAGGAGAAACAGCGGTCCCTTAACACCGGCCTCTCCACCAGGCCTGAGTTAGCTGAGGGAGAGTAGCAGCTTGCCCCGGCTGCTGGGTGGGCCTGCAGCTCCCTCCTCCCGTGGCCTGCCCCTGCACGCCTGCCAAACGTGTGCCCACCCTTGCCCCCGGGGACCTCGTAGCGGTGCTGCCCAGGACTGGGTGGGCCTGCCCGCTGAGGCAGGGGGGTAGGCCCGCGTCGAGCGGGGCCTTTTGTCCAGAACCGTAGAATGCATTGGGCTGGAAGATAATTTTCAAAGATCATCTAGTCCACCCCCCTGCAGTCAGCAGGGACATCTCTAACTAGGTCAGGTTGCTCAGAGCCCCATCAAGCCTGGCCTTGAATGTCTTCAGGGATGGGGCCTCCACCACCTCTCTGGGCAACCTGTTTCAGTGTTCCACCACCCTTATAGTAAAGAAGAATGACTTATCCGTGGGGGGTGAGAGGGAAGCCCTGCACAAGCATAGACTATCTAGCACTAGCTTTGATTTTCAGGCCCCTCATACCTATGCAGAAAGCTTGTCTGTGTAGTGGGGAGCATTTGCTGGTCACCAATGTTAGGCCAGCCCTTTCACAGATTGTTTTTACCAAAAATACTGACTTTGTATGTCAACAACCCTATTTCCCACTAATTCTCTTCCCAATGCTGAAGCTTCTGGTCCATTTGGTCCAGTGTAGCTCTGTGGGTTTGTGCTATAAACTGGGTTGCTAAATTTGAATCTCCTTTTTTCTTCCTATGCTCTTAAATTCCCAAAAGAGGGAGGTGTATTTTGAGCTTGGATGGTTTCAAGGATTTAACTTACAAACTCCAAGGAACCAAGGAGGAGAGTTTGGTGGCAGGGAACGGGCAAGTGTTTAAAGTCCTAAAAGTGAGATAGCTGTCAAAGCCCTGCTTTATTAAGTTGTAACCAGAAAAAAAGAAAAAGTGGATGTTGTAACCAAGAAATTAGGTTACTGTTGCTTTTCTATGTCAAATAGTAATATTTCTTCCCAGAGAAAAGCATGTGATGTTAATTTAAAATTGTACCTTCATCAGCGGATTTACTCTCCTCAAGTTAGGGATACAGGGCAACAGATCTGCAACTATGTTTAGTAGTGCTCTTTCTTATTATCTCTGACATAAACTAGTGCTTTTGTTTGCTTGATAGGTGACTGGAGAAAAAAATAGACTGTTTATTGTCTGAAACCATAGTCAGAGGAAGGTTTTTATGGATGTGAACATTTTCTTAAGTAACCCTTTCTGTTTACCTCACTTAGGCCACTCATTCCTATCCTGAAAAGCCTCAGTTGTGTTAGTGCAGTTGTTGGAGCTGCAAAGTCAACTACCTTCAGAAACTTAAAGAGAAGCCCTCTTTTTTTTTTTTTTTCCCCCCCAGGTTTTGTGTTCAGTTCTTCAGTGTGGCTCGTCATGCAATACTTAAAGCACTTCTACCAGTCTCCAAGCACAAACTGTTTCAGAGAGAATTATCAATTAAATTCTGTTCTTTACGTACGAGACTAGATCCAGACAACTCCAGCTGTGTTTCTTGTAAATGTAAGTTATTTGCACAGAAATCCCATTGTGATTTATTGAAAAACACATGATTCTTTATTCTGCTAGATACAAGCGTTCTTTATTTCTCAGCAATCCTAGAACCTCTTTCCTTTTGTCGAACAGTACAGCAGCTGACAAGCCTTCCCTTTTTGTGGGTCCATTTCTTTTTTGCACAAACATTTCCACAGATCTTACTCCGGAACAATATAGGCTGTTAATTTAAAATTAATACTAGACATTACTGAAACAGTTCAGCCGTGGTATAGTAAATTGGCTCAAGGACTCGTAATGCTGTGTATTTTAATAGCCTCATGATGCAAAACACTGATCTGCTATAAATTTATTCCTTAAAAATTACTGAGGGGGCAGCTACTACCAGTGAACTGTGTGCTGAATCAGGTATCATTTTGCTTCCTGCAGCTGACACAAAGCCAAAATAAACTTTTTCTTTTGTACTGTGGCTAACGTAACAAATATACAGTCACTGACCAAGCATTTTTTCTCTTCTGATTAATACACTTGGGTAAGCATATTAATGGTCATCGAACAATAGCCTGAGAAACTGTAAGCTTGGCTACTATTACATTGAAATAAGAGTATTTTTTTCCTGTTATATTTTAAACCACAGCTTCAGCAGCTGTCTTTTAGAGGTAAACCCCAAGAGAGGAAAGATTAATTCTTCTGCACAGCTTTTTATCATGAAAAAATATGGTGAAGCAATTTGCCTATGGCATTAAAGCCTGACCTTTGCATATACCTTTGCTGCTTTTACTGTTTTCTATTACTTCCTGGAGCAAATTGACACCAGTTGTAATGTGCTAACATTGTTCATTATTTCTTTTGTAGCAAGGGACAGATTCTGTCATGTAACCAATCCCATTCCAGCACTGGAAAATCTATTTAAAATGTCATAGTCTTCTGAAAAGAATGAGTTGCTGTAAATCCTGGCACAGCAGCTTTGCAGAAGTGAGCTGCTTTGTGATAGTAAAATGACAAAACATGGGGAGCTTCTTAAAAATAAATTTATTAGAACAATTGGTAGTAATAGTGAAGACATACAAAATTCTCTGACTGAAAACCAAAGCAGAATTGAAAAATTGAAACCTGTATGCATAAAACATATCTCTTTATGCTGTTACAAATTCCCAGCAAGCTGTAGAAACCGCTTTTTGACATCAATTAAGAAATGAGAGGTAACATAAAACTTGGTTCCTTCACTTAAATTTGTACAACTTTCTCAAATGTTCATGAAATGAAGCAGGGCAGAACTTAAAGAACATAGTCTTTCTTGCTCCTGTGTAACCAGTCTAAAGCAGGTTGCTCTGGGTTTTGTCAAAACTTGCTTACTTTTGTGGCAGTAAAATGGTTGAAATTGTCTGGTTTGCCCTTTTGTAATGTGCCTGACTGTGCTTTTCTCATGTGCAGGCGGAAGAGTAGTTTTGACAGGAATCTGAAGGTCAGGGGGTGCTCAGGGGGTCCTATCTATTCTTTCTGTTGAATACTGGAAAACGAGAAGAAAAGTGCCCAGTTCTGCTGGGTAAGGAAAGCAGATTTAGATTTGGTTCAATATTAAGTATGATGTAGTGATTAAAAGAGGGAAGTGGCACATTCAAAGTATCTTAAATGATAAGGTTTCCTTTGTGAGGTAGCTTGCTTTGTATGCAATCAGACTATGAAAAATCAGTAGCAGAATTAACCAGTTGGTACTTTCAGCATTTTCCTCTATTATGCTCATGAAGTAGTTTTAAAATTATTAACTATTTTGTCTTATATGCATTATAATTATAATTATAAGAAGCCCTTACTAAAGACTGAGTGAGACCATCTAACAACAATATGGCAAATCTGGCTGTAGGACACCTAGAACTAAGACAGAAATGGCACTGCTACATGACACAAGGTTCTGATCCAACCTAACTGTGTTTTCCTGGTTCAGATTTGCTTTTGACAGGTTAATTTTGGTTATGGAGCAGCTATTTGCCCAAACCATGCAAAGTCAGTGTGAAAATGTAGAGCCAGTAAAGACTAAAAGGAGCTTATCTGCCTACTCCTGATTAAACTTGTACAGCTGGATGGCTTTGTCCTTCACAGATGAAGAACAATATTTATGGAACCTGAGTCCGAGGTCTCAGCCTCTTATTCCAAGATGCCTCCATGTAATCAGCTGCAGCAGATAAAGCCCCATTTCTGCAAACTCTTGTGTGTGACAGATGCCAGCACCCACACGTTGGTGTCACTGCAGTTCTGCGTGAGCAGAACATACAAAACAAGTCCTACTGTGATTTTGTTCTCTATGGCACCTACAGCTTGGGCAGTGTGTGAAGTGCTGTGTAAGAAGCGTGGGGAAAGAAAAGAGAAATGTTAAAAGTGTGGTCAGGAGCAAAGTGCTGATGTGGGTTGGCAGCATGCATGGCCTGTGCTCTTTGTTTGCAGTGGATGGGGGGGAAATTGTAATGGTAAGCAGATAACTTTCAGTAGGAGAATAGGGCCTCAATTCTGCGAGTATTTGGTGTTGATTTAAATGCCACTGTTCAAGTGTTTACATTTTATCCATCACCTTTCCTAGGACTCAGCACTGCAGTTGCAATGTGGTTTTGAAAGCTATGCTGTGAATGGTCTTTCTGGTGCACTGTTTTTGCTTTTAAACTTCCTATGTTTAAGATATAGTTTATAAAAATACCTTTACTCTAATCTTTACAAGAATTACATGAATCTGAATCACAGTATATCTGGTTTCTCTTTGGCTTTCTCGGTCTCTGGTCTCCCAGTTTCAGAGTGCATATCCTGCCGCTGCATATCCTGTCTGCCTTCTTCTAGGTATACCAAAGAAAAATGGGGTTCTATTCTCCAGAAGGTACTTTGTCCCCACAATCCCCTTAAGTTGGGCATCTGCTATAAACTTAAAGGTTTTTAATACCTCACAGCAATGGATTTGGTTAATTCTCTTCCATGTGACCTATTTTCTTTTAATTTTTCCTTCCCTCTTTTGAGGAGGTTGGTTGTTGCAGATCAGGTTTTTGTATCTTTTCATGAAATTTCTGGTCCTGTTGCTGTAAGAGCATCCTCTGCTCCAGCATTTGCTATTTGCAATATCTTAACGTATTTGCCCTGTTCCAGATTTTTGTGGCCCATCACCAGTTCTTTTCAGGATCATTTCCTCTTTTCCTTGCTTAGGAGTTCTTTCTCTTACCGTATTATTTATCTAAAGGAGTTTTGGTGGCATAAAGCATATAAAGACACTTTCTGACCATGGCAGTTCTTTGTTTGGCAAAGGGCAAAAACGGATTGATAGTAGAGTTTTATGACTCTGTAAATCACAGATTTCTTTTTCCACAGGGGGGAAGTATGGTAACCTACAGACTGTTCCTAACAGAAGAAAGAAAACTCTAGCTACTCACAAATGCTTCCTGTCAGAATGAAATTCCTACAACTACTATCCAGGAATCCGGGGAAACTGGAAATACTTTTTCAAATACCTTTTTGCCAAAAGCAGTTCCCATATAAGTGTCTGGCTACCTCGGTGTGTCTTCATAGTAAAAAGAAAAAAGTAAACAGCTATGAACAGGTTGACCAAGAAAAATACAAGAACTTGGTCTACTCTGTTACATCTTACAAGACCAGTGCCCAGACCCCAGAGACAATATTTGAAGAAGACAACTTGTTATATGGGCCACCAGCTAAAAACAGACCTCCAGTTAAAACTGAAACAAAAACTCCCAAAAACTGGGTTCCTTTAATAAACCCCAACAAGAGAATTCCGCCTCCCAACAGTGATTCAGACTTCCCCAGGAAAATTGCTTTACAGAAAACGAAAGTGCCCAGTGTTACCCGTGTTCTCCAGCAGACCATTTCTCCACAGCAAGCCTTTTATCTAGAAAGATGGAAGCAGAAAATGATACAGGAACTTGGAAAAGATGGTTTTGCAGAGTATACTAAAAGTAAGTGTGACCACAGATCGATTGGAAAGTAGGAGCACTAGTCTGGATAGCTGGGACCTGCAAGCAGAGCTGCAGTCAGGGGCCCTACTGGTCAAGTGTTTTGGAGATCCATTAAGTTTGTTTCCATTTCAAGGGGTGAGAGCTTATTATGAGCACACCTGTTAGCAGTGAATCTGATCTTTGTTCTAGGACCACTAAAATGGATTCAGAAATGTCTGGGAAACAAGAATTAGACTGTAAACATTCTTTGCTCTATCCTATCTGCCTCTCCTTTGTGTCTCTATTTACAAATAGGTATTTTCCAGCTGATGTTATTGAGCCCGTTAGCAGCTACAAAACTACTTTGTAACAAGATGGAAATGAGCATTTGGAAACTGTATCATCTTGAGTGTTTAAAAACCCCTGTCTTGCTGTTGAAGTTCTTCAGTAACTACTTAGTTTATCCAGTGTATAGAGCACCATCTATGAAGTTGCCATGCCTTCAGAGGTTTTCATTTTGTAAGACCTACAAAAGGTGACTTCCTCCAAGCTGGAGGATTGAAAGGGACCTGGGAGGACCTGGGGAATAGCAGGTAGCCTCTTGTAGCAAGGTTGGTAAATACCCGAGCACTCCTTACATGAATCATTATGCTTTTCAAAACAGAAATCCTGTGTTGATGCTTTTTGAGTTACTAAGCACTTCAGTAAATAAGGTGGCATAACAAACTTTACATAACTATTTAAAATTTATCTTTCTTGTAATAATTTCCGAGATAAGGCCTTACTCCTAGAACTATGCCCATCCATTTCAGGAGGGCATTCCATTTGAATGAACCAATACAGCAGAATAAGCAAATGCACCAAAAGCAGCCTGGAGTTCTATTTTTAATTCATAGAAATTCACAAATGCCTTTGAATAAACAATAAATTAAAAATCATATTTTTTTTCTGAGTAATTGGTGAGACCAAAAGAGTAAAGTAAGCATTAATATATAAGAGATGCTGATTTCACTGTTGACAATGTATTTTTCTCTTTCATTCCTTTCTCCTCCCCACGTTCCCAAGCTTTCAGTACAAAGAACAGGACTGATTTAAGAGCTATGTTGTATAATATCTAGAATACAAGTCCCTTGAGTAGTGTCTAAAATGTGGGGGGTTTTCACATTTTTCTTAGATCTTTTCCTCCAAGGAGAGCTCTTTCATGCAGCTTTGGAATCCATATTCCTGTCTGAAGAGGTAGCAACTAAGGAGCAGAGAGAAGATGTTACTATTTCCGGCTACTTATCAAGTGTGCAGCATGTCTTAAAAGATATCAGTGAAGTGAAAGCTCTGGAAAGTGCAGTTCAGCATGAGACTCTTCAGTATCTGGGCCTGGTAGACTGCGTGGCTAAGTATCGGTGAGGTACTGGTTCTCTAGGAAACATGGCACTGCCAGTCTTGTGTGGTGTGTGGGAGACTGTGTCCCAGGCTGGAGCTCTGGGGGGAAGCTGGACAGAGCTCTGAGAGCTCTGGGTGTCCTCCCTTGGGTGAACCTGATGAGAGACTGAGAGTGATAAGACTTTCTTTGCTGTGTCATCCCTTATTTCTTACTTAAAGCTAAAGTTAAATTTAAAACATTGTCCTATCTTGTTCTCTTATGCAGAGGCCAGCTGTGTGTGATTGACTGGAAAACTTCAGAGAAACCAAAACCATCACTGAAGAATACTTTTGACAACCCATTGCAGGTTGCAGCATATATTGGAGCCATAAATCATGATGCCAATTATGACTTCCAGGTCAGTAGGCCTGCTACCTTCCAAGACAAGCAGCAACACCCATGTTATTTTCATTCCCCCCCACACCTACTGCCTTTACCACCTGCTGTCCATCATGGAACTGTTGGTAGGATTTATAACAAAGCAGCCCAGTATTGGATCAGTTTAAGCTGACAAACTGTAAAATAATTCCTCTACTCTTGCTACTGCCTGTCAGTGGTTTTAAGGAACTGTGTGGTGGGACTGAGGGATGTTCAACGTTTTAGGTTAGATGAACTGACAATGATTTGGCACCTGGGTGACCCCCAGTGCTTTGTTCTGTGTGGTTTTTGCCTGTGTCAAGAGCAAGGTGGCGGAGGAGAAGTGAAGCAAAAGAGCCTGTGAGTAGGGAAATGGGGTGGGAGCAATTGCTCGTGTCATGCGGTGCTATATCCCACTAGCAAATGAGGGACTAAGTGATTAGAGTATTTTGAAGCTGCACAGTGTTTCCTCAGAGGAAAGTGATGTGTTGTCAATCAATTCATCAGAAGACAGTTTGGGCAGACTCCAAACACAATTCTAGCCAGGCCTGCTTGGCCTGAAGTATTGTTATCTCAATACAAAGCATTGAAAGGGGAAAATACAAAGCAGGAGAGAGCAGAATAATTCATAGGTTGTGCAAAGGACTTTCTAGAATATTACAGAGGTCAGTAAATACAGACTCTTAAACTTGATCCTTGCAGAGTGAAATACAGGCAATAATTCTAGAATTCTGCTATTTAGCCTCCTGTTCTCCACTGCTTTCTCTTCATGCTGGTGGCTATTTGGGATTTGGATTAGATGTTTGTCAAGTGTGACAGATGTTAGAACATAGCTATGTAAACATTTCCATTCAGACTGATTCTGGAGTCTGGTTATATGACCCCAGGCAAAACCTCATCAGTCACTGGGAGTTGTACCAGCATCTGCAAGGTTCTGTCACTCCCATCATCAGATATCAAGTCCCCTGGTTTTCATCAAGGTTAGTCAGAGCTTTGGGCTCTGACCAAATCTTTGGCACATTTGAATGTTGGTCTCCAAGTATTTTATGGTGAATTCTTGCTCCTTTTTGTTCTCCATTTCTTATTTCCGATCCTTACATGTTAAGATGACATTTTGCAGTGAGGTTTAGTTTCTAGAACAGCTGATTGAAGTTACATATTGATGTTGAATTTCTGACAGCCTTCTGTTTGTCACTATAGGTCCAGTGTGGCCTCATCGTGGTCGCCTATAAGAACGGCTCCCCCGCCCACCCACACTTCATGGGTCCTGATCTCTGCTCTCAGTACTGGACTCAGTGGCTTTTGCGCCTGGAAGAGTACATGGACAGCAACTGACCCAACCTGAGCTCTGCAGAGGCAAGTGGTCTGAACACAGAGGCAAAGCAAGACTCCTTTGTTTAAATCTGCTGCTTTATTAAATTTTTTGAGGAGTTTAGGCTAGCTTCTAAATATCAGTGGGTTCCTCCCCCAAACCAAAAAAACTCCAAGGAAATTTGAAATGGGGAATGTGTATTTTCTTATGTTTTAGGTGACTTAAGTGGACCAAGCAGGACAAAGTCAACTTAACTAATCTGTTTTACCCTGCACAGTTTATACAACCTGAGGTTGAGAGGAAAATTTGTATTACAAAGTAAAATGATTCAAACAAATCACCTTTCTTTTGTCATTTTTGAGAAGAAAAAACTGTTGCAGATTTGAGGCTTTGAAAATGAAGTTGGTGAACTAAAGCACAATGACATCTGGTTTTTCTGAGCTGAGAGAAATGCAAATGGTAAACAAATGAATATAGGAGTCTGGGTTTCAGTCAGCTTAGTTCTTGCTCATCTCAAAGGTATCTATTAACAAGCTTGTTACTATTCGTGGTTTTTCTGACAGCAGCAACTGGAAAAACTGTGCTAAGAATTATAATCAAAGTTCTCCTAAGCACTTATTTAAAATACTACAGCAAAGTGATCCTTTGGCAGAAGTGGTTTAGTAAAAGAGAAGCAGAATTGTAACCCATAGGCTTAGAAATTTCCAGCAAGTGTTCTGAAGGGTGGGAAGTCTGACCACTCCTAAGGGCTCCTCCTGCAAGTTTCTCAACAGGCTGTGTGGCCCACATAAAAGAACTGAGGGAGTGTAGATGGACTTTGTGCCTTAGGTTGTGAGGCTCTATGCAGGCCACGTCTGCTGCTGCATTGAGCTCTCCTGGCTTTGCTGTGAGGCTGAGTTGACAAGGAGCCTTCCACCCTTGTGGAATGGTCTCCAGTATCATTACAGCTTTTGACAGTGAGAGTAAGTTTCCTGGTAAAAGCAGGCTTCTGACTTTGAAGCCGAGCCTTCTGAAGAGTGAAGAGCTGCTGATTGATTTTTGGGGGATTGGTTTTTTTGGTGGTTGTTTTCTTTTTTCAAATAAGTTTGTGAATAAATGTTCTAAACCAGAAGTTACTTTTGAAGCTTGCTTCATAAAGTCAAGATATAAGGTTTGATGATGTCAGGCAGTATTGCTTTGTGTTGCACACCTGGAAAGCTTCTTTTCCTCATTCTCTTTGTTTTCTCTAAATGGTACAAATGAATTTTAATAATACCACTGCAGATTACAAATAAAAACGTGACCAACCCATAAGCTTCAAGAAAATCAGTCAGAAGGATACCTAAAAAGAACAATGGGTGAGCTTGCTGCTGAAGAATCTTAAATCTCTATAGTGCTTAATCCTTTGCTGCTCGAGGACTGAACTGTGGAAACCTGTGCAATGAAACTTAGTTATAGTGGTACTTGCTTATTCAAACCTGCTCTGGTGATGTTAAGATTACTCTGTGCTTAATTAGATTTGTATCTTAAAAGACAAGCCATGGAGACTGAGAGCCTGGGTTTGGGGATGACTAACCACGACAACGCTACGTGAGCGCTCAGGAGCTCTACCTGTTTTACAAGTACCTTCCCACATCACAGAATTTTGCAAATGGATGTTTCAATGTCACTGAATACGGTCAATTTTCTATGAAAGATGGCTCTGTAGATCCAAAGAGGGTGGGCATAAGAAAGAGGTAAGATGCCTGGGCAGAAGCAGGAGCTGATAAAATGTGCTGCTGAAATCCCTGTGGTGATTGAGATTGAATAAACCAAGGGTATGGAACAGTTGAGCAATGTTTGGGTGGGATTGCCTTCATCAGTGCATCATACAGCCATTAGATGTGTGTAGATTTCAGCTTCATCCTGCCTCCTAGTAAATAAGGACAAATCTGGTGCCTGAGCAGTGAGGGCACCTGCTGGCTTCACCCATGTCCACTTGTTTAACCAAAGCCCTGTGTCTGAGGAAGGCTGCCAGCTTCACTGGCAGCGTCAGTTTGTAAATCTGTCTTTGTCTGGGATGAGGCTGTACCATCAGAGAGCCAGGAGAAGACAGGCAGCCTTCAAAGACCGCAGCAGTGGCAGTTACTGTGTGTAGCACTTGTGAAAGTCTGGCTGCCTCAGGCATGGCTGGGTGAGCTCTGGAACATTGCTGCAGAGGCACAAGCTGGCTCCGCTTGTGTCCCATAACAGAACTGGTAGATGGCTGTCATCAGTATCACGCCCGCTTTGTGGCTAGTTTAACTTGCCAGACTGTTAAATTGAGGTGCCCAAGGCATCTGCTACAGGCAGGATCTGTCCTCTGTAGAAAAACCAGCCAGACACTTGGGGCAGTTACTCCAGCTACAAGGTCCAGCTTCTCAGAGCTTTGCTCTCCGTCCAGAGTGGTTTTTCTTCTGTGTGCTGTTAACTGCTCTCTGCTCTGTCACTGTGACTGCTTTGGCTGAGATACCATAGATGGACCACCTCCATCTGTCTGTAGGTCTTTCAGCAGGGACATGCTTTGGCAGTGGTACCAGAGGGAAATCAAGAGCAGTACATGCTACAGGAGGGAAAATAAACCCCAACCACACACATACACACACACAAAAAGTGTCTCTAGCTTGGCAGGGAGGTTTTCAGCCACACCTCTGCTGCTCCAGCATAAGGGAGGAAGTTTCAGCAGAACTAAGCACCTGAATCCTTTGCAGTCAGACAAGGGGTAGTCACGTTGCTGGGATGGCCTGTACTGAACAGTCCCACCCAGGAGCTGCACTCAACAGTCAAGTTTTGTAACTGAGATGTCCCTGAGCTGGTTCAAGGGGAGTGTCCCCAGCACAACGGGCTCAACCAGCTGCTAACCCTGCTCTTGGCCAGGCAGTTCTCTCCCTGTACTTGCAAGCACAGAGGCTTTGCTCAGCGTGGGCAGCCTCCCACTTACACTATGCAGTTACAATGGCATCACCTCAGAAGAGCTGAGGATTGGTGCATAACTTTAGCTCTTTTTGCAAAGTAAGGATCTTCTCATTTACCTCAGGTGCTTTTCTCCATGGACTTCCCATTTATTAAAGTACTCTGCAAACTGCCGTTACATAGGATGACGAGTTTGTTCTTCACACAGTAGCATCACTTTATTATCCTCGTTTTCAAGGTCTCAAGCACTGACAGTTGTGCTGAATAAAGTATTAATATCATTAGAAATGCTGTAAACCCCCTAGCTTTTCCCCACAAAAACCCAAGCAAGATGCCTGTACAAAACTGAGGCAAATCAAGAAGATTTTAATGATTCTTACAGAGACACCCAGACTCTACCATTTTAGTAGTAACCACTATGAATGTCCTGGCTATGGCTCTGTATTTTAGGTGGGTTACTTTTAAGCTGTTGTTTCAATGTATGTAAAGTACAGTGTGTCCTCCCCAAATGTACAGCTTCGTTTTGAACATGAAATGGATTTTTGGAATTTACAAATTAATTAATTGTTACGTATTTAAATTTATGCAAAACCAGTTTAGCAGCTGCATCCATTAAGAGACAGATAAATAACATGTGCTTGGACTAGAGTACCTTGTAGTTGCTGAGGAAGTTACCACCCCACCCTGTCACTCCTCACATAGATACCCAAGTGCCCTGTAAAGGCTGCAGCAGCTTCTGAAGAGTCTTCAAGTATCAGGTGGCTTCAGCAACATAAGTTATATGGGCATCCCTCTCCCACTGTTTTTTGTTTTCAAATCCCTAAATTCACACTGAGTAGTCCCTATAGGCTATATTCTCAGTTTTCCTGAGTCAACAAGAGCTGGAGCAGGACTACAGGGGAAATCCAAAAGCACGGGGACATAGTACCTACAGTTTGGCACTGAGCTCAGGAGGCAGAGATGGGCACAGTCTCCCTTTCTACTGCATTGCACCGCTCTGTTGTATTAGCAAACAGGCACTTGGGCTTTTAAAAGAAAAAAGTCTCCAAACACACACACACACACACACCATAAAATATGCACAAAATTGTGTTTCATCATGACAGAAAAATACGTATCTTCAAGTCATTCAAGTGTTTTCTTTGGGTTTGATGTTGATATATGTTAAAAGAATGTGGTAATAATCCCCAAAGTAAGTGTGACAAGTCCAGGAACGTAAGAATTAAAGTTACACTTAAATCTAAACATGATAAAAGTAAGTTCACAGCTTAAAGTACCTAAAACACAACTGTAAGTCTGCCCTGGAATAATGGGATTCACTGGTAGGAAATTTTGGGAGGAAAAAGCCCTGCATCCTTAAAGAAAATGTTTCCACTCACCTTGGATCACGCTTCCAGACATTGTTAGTGTGCTGCACAGGGTGCAGAGTTAGGGTTATTTGCACATTTTAACTTATTTACCAAAACAAGGTACTGTTATTAAGACCACTTTAATTTGTTTTGCATAGAACAATGTAGTAGTAGCTGCTCTTACATGGCACTTCGCACCCAAACCTCTCAGAAGTGATTTGTATGGGAGGTTATGGGTATTATCTTTACAAAACACTGGGGAAAGGTGAACGTATTTGTCAGTGCCCCTTGGACATGGGGTAGAGCTGGAACAGCAAACAGGTTGTCTGAGTGTCAGTTCAGTAGATCCTCCATCCAAGAGGTGATGGCCTCTTCCAAGCTTTCCCCTTTCTTTGGCCAGATAAAGAAGCCTGATGTTTGCGTCGTATATGGGAATATTTCTTTCAAGTTGAGATTCCAGCAAGATC
This sequence comes from Brachypteracias leptosomus, assembly GCA_013401335.1. Taxonomy (NCBI): domain Eukaryota; kingdom Metazoa; phylum Chordata; class Aves; order Coraciiformes; family Brachypteraciidae; genus Brachypteracias; species Brachypteracias leptosomus. Next base: position 320,068 of record VYZX01028365.1, on the reverse strand, counting down.
AAGAGAGTCCCATTAACAAAAGCATCCCTTTCATTTTAGGGATTTCTCTCCAAATTGTGTTTAAAAAAATAATATATATCTAGTCCTACATGTAAACTTCATTCCTTTAGACCACTGTACATCCACCGCGTTACTCATCTTTGTCGTCATCTTTGGAGTTCCTCGGCAGGACAGGGCTCAGTTTGTTTTGCAAAACAGCTGCAAGTTTTTTTGAGGTTTTTTTCAGGAAGGCGCTGCCGGGGTGGACATCGCTGACGTGCAGGTACAGGTCCTCCTGCGTGGGGCCCGTGTAGCCGCAGTCTTCGCACACATACAGTTTATCTCGCCTCTGTTTGTAGGCGTACTGCTGCTGCACCCCGTGGATCTTCTTGAGGTGGGACTCCAGGGAGCAGCGCTGGGTGAAGGCTTTGTTGCAAACCTCGCATTTGTAAGGGCGAATTCCTGCAATGGTGAAAGGCAGACATTACTATTCTGATTTACAGCTCTTCTGGTTTCTGAGGAACCAGCTAAGAGCAAGGTTCCTGTGGAAAGGGACTTGGGGGTGCTAGTGGATGAAAAACTGGATATGAGCCATCAATGTGCAATCGCAGCCCTGAAGGCCGATAACATCCTGGGCTGCNGACCTCACCTGGAGTATTCTGTCCAGTTCCCCAGCACAAGAAGGATGTTGACATATTGGAGTGTATGCAGAGGAGGGCCACCAAAATGATCAGAGGAATGGAGCATCTCTCCTATGAGGACAGGCTGAGAGAGTTGGGGCTGTTCATCCTGGAGAAGAGAAGGCTCTGGGGGGACCTTATAGTGACCTAACAGTATCTGAAGGGGGCCTACGTAAAGGCAGGGGAAGGTCTATTCAAAAGGGTTTGTAATGATAGGACAAGCAGTAATGGTTTTAAGCTAGGAAAGGATAGATTTAGACTGGATATTAGAAAAAACTTCTTTAATGTGAGGGTGATAGATCAGTGGGGCTCTGCCCAGAGAGGTGGTGGAGGCCCCATCCCTGGAGTCATTCAGGTCAGGCTTGATGGGGCTCTGAGCAGCCTGACCTAAGTAGAGATGTCCCTGCTTGTGTAGGGAGGTTGGACAAGATGACCTCTAGAGGTCTCTTCCAGCCTAAAACATTCTATGAGTCTAAGGCTCTGGTGTATCAGCTATTGAACAAATACCCAACAGCAGGGAGCTACTACCCTGAGGATTTAGCTGTCTAAATAAAACATCTTACTTTCAGGCTAAAATTGTCAGGAATGGATTAATACATTTAGGCTTAGAAAAGCTAGAAGCATTTTGAGAAGACATAGGCAGATACTGAGGATAACAGGTGCCCATCAACCCTTTGGTCCTAAAGAAGCCGCCGTTATCAGCTCTTGCAAAACTTACCCCTCACACTCTTTGAAGTCCCATGATTAGGTAAAACTATCAGTTTCAGCTAACCTTTCATTTTGGCTTTTATAATGAATGAAATCTTGTATCTTGCTAAGCTATTAATTTTTCTCTTTTAGTGAGCACAGCTTAATGAGGCCTCTGAGCAGCAGCCCAGCCTTGAACATACAACAGTCTCCCTGCTTCAGAGGAGCGAGAGTGTTCTCAGAGAATATAGATCTGACGATTGAGATGACAAGCTCAAGTTCTAGAGAAGTGCATTAAGATGAAAGAAATACGTATGTGTCTCCACATACTTATCACATGTGTGTCTTATCATAAGACACATACATATTTTTTCCCTCCCAAAGGGGCTGCCTTGTCATTTGAGTGCCTCAGCAGTTTCGTTCAGCACAGACAACCAACATTGCAAAAATACTGAGCAGCAAAGTATATCCATTTTACCAGTCAATGCTGATTTAACAACAGTCCTCTGGTACCTGAATAATAAATAATTGAGGGTTGAGCAGCACTTGGAAAAAACCTAAACCAGCTGTGATTTTACTTACTGGACTCGCTCAGTAAGTTTCCAATCAAAGATCAGCCATAGAACTGATGCAAAGTGTCACCTAAACCCTCTCTTTTCCTGATGGAAGGTGAAAAATGAGCGTGTAGAAGATCAGCCCTATGGTGAGCCAGGCAAAGCACACATGTCCATACAGACAGGTGTAATTGTAATCACATTGTGTGAAGTTCACCATCAGTCACTGATCTATCTACCAGCAACCCAAACTAATTAGGAGTTCCAATAAGCAGCATCTTGATTGCATTTTTGCAAGTCTTGTGAAAGGAGGTTATCCTCATGCACTGGTTTAAACTATCGAGATTGAAGTTTCCTAATACCTGCTGCTGTGAGACTGCTTCAGTTATATTAAACTGGAATTGGAGAGAAGCTCCAAATCTTCAGTAGAATTCATACACAAAAATGTTATCTTTTACAAACAGTATTTTGGGTGCAGTTTCATGCTCATCTGAAGGCAATTTAAACCTTCACTGTCCTTGGTTCCTGCTGCCAACAGTGCTCCACAGGCATGAATACCAGCACAAGAGGGGTAGTGCCAGGATGGCCCAGCCCACTAGGGCTGTGGGAACCTCTTTATTACTTAAGAGTCATTTTGAAGTTTCATTTTCCTGTGTATATTAGTTACTTTTTAGTGATTAAGTCTGCTTATACCATGAAGCTATGCTGGGCTTTCACTTTTGACACTACTGTTGTACAGTCTGGTTGTAAACACTGCATGACAATTTCCACTGGAACACTGACATTCACCAAAGCACATGTAGATGAGCACCTGTAGCTACAAAATAAAGCCCACTCTACCACTTCCAGACCATTCAGCTCCTTTTTAACATTCAGGTACAGTCCAGCTTTCCTGAACACCAGTTGACTTTGACATGAAGAATTCATCTCCCCCACCCCACCGTAACCCACGGCACCAGGCAAATGCAATGTATATGAGCATTCATCCTGGCTTTACCCTGGAGAGGATAAACAGGGATGCCAGATTTCTTCTAGTAAATTCGGGGCAATTTAACCATAAGATTCACATTTCCAGGATAGTGGCTTTTCACTCCTGTCCAGTACAAAGATCCCTCTTCCAGAATTTTGCAAAATAGGCTGCACTCCTGTATAGTGAGTTCAACCCTACCTGCCACAGCATACATATATATCTATATCTATCTATCTTCTGAACAGAGACCCTCTTGGATTTAGTTTATGAATCCCAAAAGATGAGGGGAGAAGTTGAAAAATCACTTCTTTTGAAAGCACTGACTCTGTACTTCAGCCATACCCCAGCAGCACCTCGCCGCTTTCAGCCAGCAGCTTTGCTTTCCACATGAAAGCTTTGCAAACAAACCAAAAGGGCCCAAAACTTTGGCTCCAGCCAACGCTTTCCCATTGGAACAGGTGGCATTGTTTCCATGAGCTCTACTGCTAAGAAACACCTCCTGCCTACCAACATGCTTGCGTCACCTCTAGAAATTCTCCTGGCTAATGGTGCCTAAGCCAAACCCAGGGCATTGCAGAGTGAGCCCAAATAACTGGCAGGTCCTGTAGGTAACCACAAATCTGGAAAGGTGGAACGTGCCTGGGCGATGTGGTGGATGCATCTTCCAGGTGCCCTACAGTTCAGAGCCAAAGCCACCTTGGCAAAGCCAGCTTGGCCTGCCAGAGAGCGTCTTGCTTGATGAGGATGGGGTTGGTACATCTTTAACCCACTGTTTTCATTATGAAGAAGAAAGAGAAACAAAAAGGTGGCCTTCTCCCTGCTCCCAGTTAGGAAAAGCGGTTCTGTGACCAGTGACTTGGATCTGAGGCAACTGATGCAGCACAAAGAAACACAACTGCTGCTGTTTGGGGTGGGGTCAGGAGCTGACCCCACCACAGAGCAGCCATGGAAAGTGCATCCCCCCAGTCCAGGGGAGTGATAAAGGAGCCAGAGTGAGTAAAGCAGGGAAGGAGACACCTTTTCTCCCTTCCAAAGCCATCATGGCTTAAATCACAGCATCCTTGCTTGTGCCTGTGCACCTGGTGTGGATGCAAGCAGGAAGGAGGCAACTAACCCAAGGCAACTTTTTTACCCCTGCTCAATCCAGAGCAGGAATGACTGTCAGGAGATTTTCACCCCACTGCTCCTGATTTTCAACCCGTGCTGTGACCCACACAACATGTGAGTAGAGAGAGCTTTGCCCAGCGGCCAAACTGATCTGGACAGCCGGACATGCAAAGGGAAATGGCTCCAAAAGGGGTTTGAAGGAGCTGGTACCCTGCAGCAGGCAGGGATGCGGCAAGTGGGGATTGCAGATGTCAGGTGCATTGCCTGGTTTCCCTAAAGAAGCTGCAGGCACAGCATGAACAGTTTCTACAGGTGGTGCCAAAATCAAGCCATAACCCCATTTCACGGGACCGCCAGCAGGGAAGTTTTGCAAGAGCTCCACAACCTCAGACCCTGCTGCTGGTTGCCTCTAGAGGGCAAAGCGTTCTCATCCACTGCCAACCTCTGCTCAGCGGTCCACGCTCCATGCAGCCTCTTATCCCAGGTGACTTATCCTGGGTGGGTTCTCCTGGTCTAGACCCAGGCACAGCAGCATGTGGCTGCATCTACACCAGATCTCACACACCCACACGGATTTCATTAGTTTTCCTCAGCTTCATTAGTCCCAGGACATTTATCTGTCCACACTCACACCCTTCCCTTTCCTCCACTGCATCCCTGCTATTTTTTGCAAATGCTTTTCAACTGAGTTTCGTGTTATTGTCTTGCTGGGTTGCCCTCACCTTCTCCTCGCCCTTCTGCCACCTTACCCCTTCTCTCACCTCCCGCTCCCCGGAGCTGCCCACAAGCTCCCAGTGAACAGGTTCTCACCGGTATGGGTCCGGACATGTCTTTTCAGATCAAAGGTGTCGTTGAAGCCTTTTCCACAGAAGGTGCACAAGTGTCTCTTCACCTGGCTGTGACACTTGATGTGACGGTTGAGCATCCGCTGCAAGCGAAAGCCTTTGCCACACAGCTCACAGCTATGCACCGTAGCCTCGTTACAGGTGCCGGTGGTGAACTAGGGAATGGAAGGAGACTGGGTGAGCAGGCATCAAGGTGACAAAGACCAACAGCAAACAAACAAAATAAGGGGAGGTGGCTTCTCATGACATTAAAAAATTCTTGGCTGATATTAAAAATGAAAAGTGAAAGCATTTGGGAGATTCTCGCTTGGTGAAACCTTCACGCTTCCCTTGCAGTCAAGTAGGTGGCTTCATGTGCACAGTTTGGGACTGATGCAACACTGGCCAGCCTGGCTTCAGGTGTTAAAACAAACTCTGTGTGTTTGATGCCTTCCAGAGGCAGGGACCCTCATCCAGCTGCATCTGTAAGCACACGGGCTTAGGCCATGAGCACCTCTCTGTGGGGCCACATGCGTGCTTGCTCCCCCACTTAGCTAATATCCTGGATGGAGACAGGGGGCCATCCCTGGCATGAGAAAGTCGTATTCACATGGCACCTTCGCTCATCACACTTCCAGCAACTCTGGGTCCCTTGAAAAATGGCCAGTGGTGAAAAAAAAGGTAGGTTTGGGGAGATAAACCAAAGGCATATTGTGCTGGCTCAGCAGAGACCGAAACAATGGCACTCGCTAGTCTCCCTGGCTCATTAATTAACAGCAGAGCGTTATTAGGGGCTAATCTCATTCCCACTCCCAACACCAAAACTATTGCGCCAACACCATGACCTAACTTGACTAAGGGAGACACTGATGATTCAGCTCTTCTGAAGAACATTCCTGAGAGGGAAGGCTTAATGTCTGGAAGATGCAAATACTTTGCTATTAGTTGAATTATCTGTGGGGGAGCAGGCATGCTCGCCGCTGGCTGCCTGGGACACACGCATCCATCTCTCCCAGTGCTCTTGGGGAGTTTCTGTGGCACTGAGAAACCCACCAGCCCAGGTTAAATTATACAAAGCAGGTTAAAGCCAAACGGAAATGGGGCAAGCTCTTCCCAAAGACAGGAATATGTCTGGGGTTTCTTTTTTCTGAAGAGCCAAGTTTTTTTTCCCAATCCTCCTCTTTCGCTTACTACTGAGGCAACGCTACCTGAAATTGTAAAGAAAGATTTTTAAAAGGCAGCTGTGAAACCACGAGGTGTGAACCTAGAGGGGGAGCTGGTTGGGAAGTATCTGTTGGGCAACAGGTACGACTCCACCTCATGTGGCTGCATATAACCAAGGTGAAAGCCTAGTGTTAATCATGAGATTAATAACAGAGTGCCCGAAAGGCTCTCATCCCAACAGAGACAGTGGGATTTTTTACAGCTACACCAGCAAAACAACAGCCAGACTTTAATGAGGTGTTAACTAGCCACCAGTAAAGACATCTCCTTCCTAGCCCTGGGGTGGGCTGGCTCCACCTCTGCTGAGGGGAACTCTGGATGTGCAGAGATGGACGTAGTCTTCCCACCCCATCTACATCACCACGAAGCTTTGGGAGCTCGGTCTTGGGTTCTTGGGTACCATGAGGAGCCTGTGAATGATTTGCCTTCTCAGCCATGCAGCAGAGAGACTCTCCAGCAAAGTTAACAGACAGATAATTGCATTTTGCTCTAGCCTGCAGGTCCACCTCAAGGTGGCAATGGCCTTTCACAGCTTCGGAGGAGGATCTTTTCCTAACTGTTATCTTGATAAGCCAGGAGGGTAGGGGGGCAGCAGGAAGATTCACAGCAGCCTCCCTTGGCAAAGCCTTGACTACAACCTAGAAGGCGGCCTTTTAAGGAGGCCTCATGTTAAAGAACAAGATCCACCCACACACTGTGGGGCATGACTCCCAGCTGCCAGGGCTGGTCCTTCCTGGATGGGTTCAGAGCTCCTGCGGGACCCAAGCCAAGCAGGTCATGGGCAGCATGTCCCAGGCGGGGATAAGAGAAGGCAAAGGGCACTGGAAGATTATGGTACATCGCTTACAAGCTTGCCCTGCCACTGCCAGTCTATGGGCAGCCTCTCTGGTGGGCCTCCATCTCGGTGAGTGGGATGAGTGCTGTCAACTCTAGCAGAGGGAGCCCAAAGGACTGTTGTCACCCGGTGTCCCTGGCTGGCAGCCGGGCCCTGCCCTTGAAACGGGGTCAGCCCATCACCAGGGAGGTGGACGGTGGGGCTGCAGGCAGTTACCTTGATTTTTGACCTGACCACAGGGCGCTTGACGGCCAGGTCCAGCAGCATCCCCCCGGCCGCGCCCAAGTCGCCGGTGGGGGGCTGGGGGGGCTGGGGGTCGCTGGGCTCCGCGTCGCGGGTCCCGCTGCTCCCGCTGCTCTCCAGGCTGCAGCTGTCCTCGTAGCCCAGCAGCACGCAGCCGATCCCGCCTGCCGCGGGG
>VYZX01028365.1:230178-312148 GCA_013401335.1 Brachypteracias leptosomus | reverse complement strand
AAAAAGAGTGGGGGAGCCCTGCCGCCGCTGCCTGCCCGCTGCCTGCCCGCCGCCCCGGAGGGGACCCGGCGGGTCGGAGCCGCCGCCGCCACCGGGGGATGCCGAGGGTGCTCCCCGGGAGTGTTCCCCGGGGACGGCCGCCGGTCCCGCCGCCCACGGGAGACTGCGCTGAGGGTCCCCCCGGGGCAGCCCGCGGAAGGAAGGGCTCCCCGGGGCGCCGGGGAAGAGGCTGAGCGGTCCTCGGGGCAGCAGCAGGCTGAGAAAGTTATTATTTTTCTTAGTGACAAGTCTTTCTTCTGTTAAAAAATAATAATAATTAAAAAGGGTTTTATTCTGTTTCAGTCATTGATTTAAAATGAAAAACGTGTCATGGCCTCAGCCTTCCCCCCCACCCCGCTTTATTTTTATTTGCCTCTTGTCCTCTCCCCCTCTTCCCGAAGTGGAAATGAAACAAAAGAGAAGAGGATGGGGAGGGGAGGAAGCAAAAGAAATAGAAGAAAAGCCACAAAACGGCCCTGAGAAGTCTCTGTACACAGCGAAGGTCGCACATGGGGCTCACCAGTGCCGTCTCCTGCCTCACGCCTACTGTTCAAGCTGCTTTTTCACTACAAACTCACTCGGTGCCTTCCTCCCTGAGCACATCCTAGCAGCAGAGCCCACACCGGCCGGAGTGGTTGCCCAGGATGGTGAGACTCAGCATCAAGAGCTGGTTCTCCACATGAAGAGGCCTTTCAAATGGCATCACCATCTAAGGTTGCCACTTTCCTCCCAAAGACCAAAGTGCAGGCCAGGGAGAATCGATAGGAGTTTAACCGTTGGCTTCATTAAGACAAAGATTTAACTTCAGAGGCCGAAACTGGAGCTTCTGGAAAGGATATGCCTTCAAGTGTGGTGGCCAAATGAAAGAACTCTGCTTAATGCATGCCACCGATTACTCCTTGGGGCAAGGACCACTGTGTGGGGTTATTGAGGACTTTATCCAGGGGCAAACTGGTGTGAACACTTGTGTGCATCTGAGACCTGAGAGTGTGGGATTGGCTGGAGCTCCAGGGATGGAGGAGCCCCAGCTCTGAGCTCCACATCAGGTACTGCACTGCCAGAGAAGTCCTCGAGTCTTAGCATCCCAAAGCAACCAGTGTTTCCAGCCAGGAGATCCCAGCTGGGAGCCACAGCAATGCACAGGTGCAGACACCTTCATCCCAGCAGAGGAGTTACCCCACTACCCAGCATTTTGTCCTCCAGCAAGGCTTTTAGGCCCTGACCACTGACCCATGGAACAGACCCTGGGAGTGATGGGGAGGACTGGGGGCACTAACTTGCTCCCCCTGCTCCTGCAAGGAGTCTACAGTCTCCACAGGTACCAGGTGAGAAGCCACCTCAGCATGCCTTTGGGCAATACCTCAGCAATACCACAGTAAAACCTTCTCTTTCTTTCTCTTTCTTTCTTTCTTTCTTTCTTTCTTTCTTTCTTTCTTTCTTTCTTTCTTTCTTTCTTTCTTTCTTTCTTTCTTTCTTTTTCTTTCTTTCTTTCTTTCTTTCTTTCTTTCTTTCTTTCTTTCTTTCTTTCTTTCTTTCTTTCTTTCTTTCTTTCTTTCTTTCTTTCTTTCCTCTTTAAGGCTATGTAATTTCTCCGTTGTGTCTGAGATTTTGCTCCAGGTCAAAATGCAGCTTCATGGGTTTTAATTGATTTTTTGCAATGCTTTCAACTTGAGGTTTAGTTTATTTTAACCACTCCTTGTCTTTCAAGCCCAAAGAGGTAGCAAATGACATTAATCACAACACTCCCAAACCAAGAGATTCTTTAATGTCGTCTGGACTTTTTCAAATCCTGCTTTGAGGTTCCCATTAAGAGAGGTCCTGGAGGACACACTTCAGCTGGGTGCTCCAAGTCAGACATGCGCTTACAAGCACGGCTGAATCAGGAACTAAATTATTATTATTATTACTATTATCAGCTCTGGAGCCCTGACCCAAGTGGTCAGGGCTGTGGTGTGCCCAGCACTGTCGGAGACACAGGGTAGAGAGAAAGTCCTGGAGCTGCTGGCAACACAAGAGAAGCTGAATGGAGAGGCACCACCTACACGAAGTAAAGCATCTCAGCAGTGGTGGGCTGCAGGTGGGAATACAGACTGATGACCAAGCCTTGGTGTTGCTTGTCCATAGCCCAGAAGAAAACCATACTGCCTTTCCTAAAAATACCATTCCTTGGTATTTTTTAACCTGGAGGAGCATGCTGAATATTCTCACAGCATGTCCCCACCAACACTGCTGCAGGGAGCCACCCGTGGCACCATGAAGCAGCATCCTTGAAGCCACGTTGTCTTCAGCAAGGCAGCCCATGGACACGTCACTGGGCAGCCAGGTCCTTCTCTACACAGCCGCTGCCGCCACGCTGCACGTACAGCCCAAGCACTGTAATTACTCAATAAATAACAACGCTGAGGAGATAATGGCACACAAACCTTTCTCTAGGATCTTGTTTAATTTCCAGCATTAGTTGGGTGTGGGAGAAAATCCAGTACATTCAATTAACATTTTGGGTGTAAATGAAATTAAATGTACAAAATGCCCCGTAGGGTCAAAGCACAAATGGGACCCACCCTTACAGATTTGACTACTAAAATGTGTTTCCTTTGACTCAAATCAGTTGGGAGTGAGGAGGGAGAGACTGGATCAAGCAATGAATCAGCCATGTGTCACTGTCGCAATCACACCCTGCTCCTTCCCAAACTGACCCATGCTGGGGGTGGATTGATGGCCACCTGTGAGGGGCAGGGGGGACTTGTCCCTTCTGGAGGACTTCTCGCTGCCAGCCTCGCCCTGGTTGATAAAGCACCTAGAAGAGAGGGGAAAGTGTGCCTGGGGGCAAGGACCTGAGTGTAGGGAGTGAGGGAAGGAGCTGTGCTTAAGAAGAAAGTAGAGGAGGAGATGCCCAGTAAAGGACATGTAAGCAAAGACACACGTCCACTGCTCAGGGGATGACAACTCAGTTTTATCTGTGAACAGGGACCCCAGCTGTGACCCCAGGGAGCTGTGTCCTTTCTTCTTCTTGCCTGGGCTACTTTTCACCATGATCAGCCCTATGGGGCTGCAGAAACAGGTGTGTGTCCACATGGTAGAGGGACATGGCCTGGGCTGGGATGATCATACAGCCAGGTAGAGCTGAACACCACCAAAAGGCTGTGCCTTCAGCTTGTCCTTCGGCAACGTCTTTGAGCTTGGCCTTCAGCACAGAGTCCAGAAAAAGGACCTTCACACTCAGCCCCCAGTAGGCTCTTCCCCCAGCCATCACCCCTCCTGTGCAGCAGTGGAGGGACACCAGCAGGTACACCTGCAGGGGCTGTGCTGGGCATGCTCTGCTCATGAGACTGAGAAGACAGCTACCCAGTGCCCTTTTTCTGGTGGTTTCCCATGATTTTATGCCAAACCAGGCTGGATGGAGATGAGACTGTGGCTGGTACAGGAGCCCAGCAATGCAACAGCACAGCCTTTGGTCTGTGGCTCCTAGCAGAGCTCAGACAGGGGGGATTTATACAAGTTTACTGACCATGCAGGAGAGGACACAGCTTCATATCCTTGGGAAGATGAACCTTCATCTTCTAGGGTCTGCAGTGTGCCACCAGGTCTGGGATATCTGGGCTGCTGCAAGTCACCTAAACACCTGTCTGACACTCCCTTGGCTGGTGAATTCCCATGCTGCTCCCAGAGGTGTTTTAGGAGAGACAAGGAGGAGGCTGGGTGTCAAAACATTGCCCAGTCAGTCCTCTACAAGAGACATCTCTGTGAGGTGTGACACCCCTTCCTTGAAATGCTCCACATATCCCCATGTGAAGTGGGACGGTGAGCATGAAGCCCACACCAGCACCCAGGAATGGGTGCCACGAGGCCACCAGGAGCTCCAGGCTTGCATCCCAGCCATGTTACAGGGAGAAGGCTTGCAGAAGACGGTCCCATTTCAGCCAAGGCAAGATGAGAACAAGGGAGGGTATCTTCTCCACAGCCTTTCCCAACCTGCTGCATCTCTGCACTATCCAGTGAAGGTCCAGCATGCCATAGGGTCTTCCCAGAAGGATCATAGGGACCTCTGATGACCATGGCCACAGAAAAGCACAGACAAGAGGTGCCCCTCCTCTAAAAGAAAGCCTTGCCTGGGGCATACTCTGTTTCCAGCCTCAACTTTCCTTCCACCTGGATGCCTGCCCTTGGTCTCACAGCTCAGCATCTGCCTGTGAAGAGCTGAGGTGCTGCTGGGGGATGTTCCTTTCCACCCTGCCCAGTGCCCCATTGCACACCTGCAGCACCAGGGGTGACTCAGATGGGTTTCAGCAGCTGCCTGCACACACACACACCGTGTGCTGCTGGAGGGGTTGCCATTGCCTCTGAGAGCAGGTTCCCACCCAAAATGTGGCATCTCCCGTGTCAATATTTGGGTGAATACCAGCCCACGGCATTCCAGAGGTCAGGGGGACATGAGCATTGCTGGGGATGGCACAGATTGCCAGAGCAAAGCTACTGCCCTGGTCACACCTGCGTAACACCCCCCTGTGGCCATGGGGCCAAGCCCGACCACTGGAAAGCTCTGCTTCCAAGACAGGTTTTGGCAGCTCTCCTGGTTAGGTGAGGAACCACTTCACCGCAGCGGATGGAGCTCAGGTGGCTCCACGTCAGCATTATCTCAGGAGGAGAGAGCAGCAGCTCCGCAAGCTCCCCTGGTTTGGAGGGTGATCTGCTTTCCTTGGCTGAGCAGGGAAGGAGGGATGGAGAAGGTGCCAGCCAGGGGAAGAAGGCTCCCCAGGCTGCAGCAGAACCTGCCCTGCCTGTGCTTCCCCACCGGGTTTCAAAGCACCCCACCAGGCTGACTCACTGGGCTCCCGTCTCCCTGCCTCCCACGGCCCCTGCCACTCCCAGCGTCTCCCTGTCTTTCTCCACCGATACCTCGGCCTCCTCCCCGTTCCCCTCCGCCGGCTTGGCGCTGCCTCTCTGGCCACCCACTCACTGTGGCTCCGCTCCCTTGGGGTGCTCGGCATCACCCCAGGTTGCCTGGCTGCTCCTCGCCAAGCCTCTGTGTCCCACTCCCCATGCAAACAGCACCCAGAAAGCCCCCGCCACGTGTCCGACCCCAGCAGCATCCCCCTCGGTGGCACTCACAGCCTTGAGGCTTGCGGGGAAGAGGCTGCCAGAGGATCCATGTCCTCCCCACCACACATGGCCCAGCACTGCTCTGGGAGGACGAGGCGACACCCCTGGAGAGGTGTCCACTCCCACAAGGTGGGCAGCAGAGCCCTGAGCTTGCAGATTCTGTTATAGAAACATGACTGGCTGAGCATCTGTCTCTGGAGCCCCTTCCTCAGCTTTACCTGCACTGCCTAATTTATTTTTTTGCTTGGTTTCTTGGTTTCCTGCAATCCCACGATGTTTCTTCCCCGGGAACTTTGGTGCATTCCTACTGAGCCTGATACAGCAGCAGAAGTCACAAAGGTAGAGAAATCCCAGGAGTTTCCCACAAATCGATTAGTTAAATACAGGGCAGAAAGCTACTCCCTCTTAATGTTCCTGCTGTGCTTAAAAATACGCCATGTGTACAATCTTTATTAGACACCAGCAAATCCACACGGGCTCTAACCTCCAAAAGCCACATCCATGCAAGTCAGAGCCACTCCAGGTCCCCCAGCAACCAGTCACTGGTGGTGGTGGTGCTCATTCTCCAGGTTTTCTCTGATGTTTTCACAAGAGACATCTCTCTAGGCACCAAAGGCAACAGCTGTGTCAACATGAAATGAAGAAATGGGGTGGCAGCCACCCTTCCTTTTTGACCGGTGGTTTGGATTTTGGGTTATTTCTGGCAGGAGGTCACATCTTTGGCCAGGCAGGTTTGGCCATAGTAGGTGTTGATACCCACGAAGAAGAGCAGCTTCCCTGAGTCCAACTCCATCTGCTGAAGGGGGCAGCTACTGCTCAAATGCAGTGGGAAGGCTACTGAAGGTGATCTGCCAAAACCACATGCTCTGGCTTTATCCTGGAGAGAGATGTTTTCCTTCCCCACATTATCCTTGACCCTCAGCATCACCACATCTCCATGCTCCCATTTCACTGCCTGACCAGTGGCTTGCTTCAGGGGGGTGACCCATGCAGATGGGAGGCATTACCCTGGAAAAGACACATTTTCCTGCCATCAGGATGCACTGCATGTAGGATCTGCTGCCACTGGGAACGTCGGGATCTCCTGCTGTTGGGAGGCACTGCTGTCAAGATGTGTTGCCGTTGACATGTGTTGCTGTCGGGATGCAGGGAAGCTGAGGGTTCAAGCAAGGAGTGTAAAGCCCATCTGCTGGGCAAGGCCAGCCTGTCCCATCAGCCGACTGCGACCACAACCTTTTTCTGGGGACTAGGGAGCTGGCATTTGCCCAGCTTGCTTGGGAAAACTCTCCCCAAAAAGGCAGGTATCAGCTGGTGTTGGTGGAAAAAAGCCGGATGAGCCACAACTTGGGTCTGACCCGAGTCAGAGCCTTCCTAGATTCCTAAAAATAATGAGAGTGCTTTCGAAACGCCTTTGAAATGCCCGTTTCCTGCAGCTGCCATAGGCTGATAAGCTGCTGGGGTGCTGCTGGGGTGCTACTGGGAGTTGTGCTCCCCCCTCCCACAGGCCCTGCCCGCTTTGCCACCCCCCCTTCAAGCTATAAACCTCGGTGGCAGAAAACCCCCTGTCCCTTCCCCAAGGACAAATGGCACCTCTGGAGCCCCCAAGGCTTCCTCATTCCTGCCAGATGACCGCTGCCATAAACCCTATTGTATGCGTATGGAGTCCATGCATTTCTTTAGGATTTCAAAAAACTCCAAGAGGGGCTGGCTGAGCAGTCTGTGCTGTCCCTGCCACCTCTCTCCTTTTCAGGGGGCATGGGAAGATTCATAGCACGATGGGCCAGTGATAAGGGTATAGAGGGTCAGAGATGAGCTGGAGGAAGGAATAACTGTCTTGGGTTGGGTGCTCAAGAATGGTCCCACCGCTGCCACCCCTGGCCAAGCACCCATGCAGTGCAGTTCCCTGTGTGTTTTGGCAGCAGTAGAAAGAGAAGATGAGGTCTATCTGGACTCCTCTCAGCGCCTCTTCAACAAGGAGGACCACCAGGACAGCCTTGGCTGTTGGCGCTGCTGACGCCAGCCTGAGCACAAGTCTCCTCCAAGCTGGGTCAGGAGACAGGTTGGGGTGTCCCAACCCCTGATCAAATGCTGCCATGTTAGAGATGGACCTTTCCCACTCCCTGTCCTGGTGCCGAGGGTGCACAGGGAGGGCTGGCTCCCAGCAGGGACCCAGTGCCACTGCCGGACAGACCCTGCCTGTCCCATCTGTGGTGAGGCAGAGCACATGCTCCAACACGCCCAGGATGAGTTAAGCATCAGGATATGCACTCGCTGCCTACAAAATTGCCCAGGGAGCTCAGCGGTGCTGCTTCCACTCAGGCTTTCCCTGCAGCTGCCCTGTGACAACTGAAGGGTGCTCGATGCTGGCTGCAGCACCCATGGGTGCCTCTGTCCCCCTCCCCATCCACCCAGCTGAGGCCAGACATTAGCCCTCCTCTCTCTGATCCCCACATTGCTCAAGAAGCCCTCCTCCTTCTCCTCCTTCTCCTCTTTTGGGAGTCCTGGAAGGGTGGGAGACAGGGAGTGCAGCACCCTGCCCTCTGCAGGGCTCACCCCACTTTAGGAGCTGGGTACCCACACACCTCCCTACCTTACAGCGGCCCTGCTGCTGGGGCAGCGTTACCTTTGCTGCACAAGCTGTGGGGTGATTGTTGGCTTGGTTCTTTTTTTTTCACAAGGGTTTTTATCTCCCGGTGCCTTTTACAATGTTTGCCATGAGGAAAAAAAACCCAACCCCACACCCGTCAGCGTCTCTGCCCTTGGCTCCCAGCAGCGCCGCTGCAGCTCGCCCCCCCCCCGCCGTCCACGGGCAAGGGTCTGTGCAATTACCACCAATATAATTATAAAGTGCTGGATTTACACCCTCCCCTCGCTGCCACTTGGGTAGACTTTGGCCTCTGCCTGCATTTCAACCTGCTTGGGGGAAGAGCTTGTGGGAGGGAGCCGGGGCACAGCTCCCCAGCTCGGGTACCCACTGCGGCACCCCAGAAGAAAGGGCATGGCCAAGCTGTGCTGTGGGGAAAGAGGGGTGAGATGTGGGGGGGAGGCAGCATCCAGACCACCCTCCTCACTTCCACCCCATCCCAGGGATGCCGGGGAAGGCACCTGGGGTAGCTGGGGACACAAGAGACCCCTTTGGCCAGGGCAAAACGAGGCCATGGTGGGTCAGACGGTGGTGGAGCCCACACCTTAGTTTATTTACCTGGAGGTGACCCGCTGGCAGGGCCGTCCTGGGGCTGTCTGGCTAACGTGTAACCACACATCACCCAGCGCCCCGCTTGAAGGAGGAAGTGCATGGGGAAATCAGAATCAAAAATAACTGTTTGCAGGCTGCCCTGCAAAGGGAAGGAGAGCTTACATGCTCCCTTGCTTGCAGGGGAGTAAAAGAAGGGTGTCCCCCCTGGTCTTCTCTTTTCTCTGTCGTTAAAAATCTCAGGACAATCTGACTTGCTTCCCTCCAGCTCACTGGGAAGATCTGGCAGGGCCCTGGGACTTGTCCACATGGGAAGAGCAACAAAATTCATCCAAATTGCTGGCAAGGGGGTCAGAGGCTCATGGAGCCCCTGTACAAACACTGAGGGCATGAGCTAGGGTGGCTTTGCTCATGCCCATCAGAAAATAAAACTCGGCCAAGCCGGGCATACCTCCACCTGCCTAGGGAGGAGGCTAACCTGGTCAAAAGAAGGCATTTCTAATACATACCTGTCATTAATTTAAATTATTTTTTGAATCTCTGTGCACAGAGAAGCCCCCAGTGTCCCTACCTTGTAATTACAGAGGAGAGACCCAAAAACTTCAGCACATTTCCATTTTTTTCCCCTGCATTTTCCAAGGTTTTGAATACCAACAACACGACCCCCCCAGTTCCGATAGAATGGTTGGGTTTGGGCTTTTTTTGGGTCATCAGCGAGGTAGGCGAGCCATCGTGTCCTGGTTCAGGCCATGAACTTGGAAATGGGCTCAGTTCAAACTTTATCTCCAGCCCCTGCCATATTTTGCAGGGTTTTCCTTAGGCTTTAGTGCTACTGGTGACCTACTAAGGCAAGCCATGACTGAGCACCCTGTTTTGTGGATTCTCTGGTGGCTAACACAGGGTTGAGTTGACGCTGCCACCCCTTCCCTTCCTGAGATGCTCCCCTGCTCTGTATAACCACCCATTACAGAAAGCTGAGCCAGAACTTCTCCATGTCCATCAAAATGGTTGTAACAGGCAAATAAACAGGTCTTACTGAGAGAGGAACTGCAAGGCAGCCTCACCAAGGAGGCTGGCAGACACCCATGTAAGAGCATGGAGGGGAAGGAGGGGGCAGGTGAGGCACAGAGGTTGCACAAGCTTCATTTTCTTTGGAAACCAGGATAAAAATGCCCCCTAAGCATTGACTTCAGACACGTTATCCAGGATCACCACAGAGATCTGAGCTGTTTGCCCAGGGGATAAATGACCTGCAGCTTTTCATAGTCTCCCTCACTTGTAAGCCAACCCTTCCCTGACTGGTGCTCAACCCCATCTCCACAAGATGATGTGTGCTGTTATGTCCTGGCCAGCACAAGTAGAACCAAGGCACAGGAAAGAGGGCATCAAAGAAAAGTATGGGCATGACACACCAGGAATCAGCTATTGGCAGCCGAGGCACTTGAGGAAACTTCACTTGGAGAGCAACCAGCAGAGCCAGCAAAGAGACCGTTCTGAGCCACATTTCCCTCAGCACAAGCTCACCCTCTGTCTCAGTCTCTATTTGAGAACATCAGCAACATGGCTTGTCTCCTTCCCAGTCACTTTGCCAGTCACACACACTCCATTGGCCACATGAGATGTCTCTTCACGGTAGTCAAGGTTGTGTTTGTTGGGTGGAAATTCTGAAACCTCTTGTCCTTCTGCCAACCACCAGCTAAAAAAGTTTCTTCCCCGGTGGTATCACCGCTGGGTGCTCCCACCTCCCTCATCCATCACCCCCACCTCCCTGCTCCTGCAGTGAGCCTCCGGCCGGGCTTGTCCAACCCAGCCAGAAAAGTGTCAGAAAAAGGAAAATGGTCTTTTCCACATTCTTGCTGCTGCAGGGATTTAAGCCGGACCCAGCTGCTAATCTGGTCCCCCACCAGAAGGTTGCCTCCATGAACAAGCTCACCCCAAGCATGGGGAGTGGGCAACCACCCAAAGCAGGAGAAAAGCAGGGGTCTGGCAGGGAAGGTGAGTATTTCAGCAAGACCGAACCCTTGGGAGGGAAGGGAGGGGAGTGGGAGCACTTGAACTACCATGGAAGAAACTCTGGCCATGAAAGCACAACCTGAACGTTCTCCACCTAGGGTTTTAGCCCCTCTAGTGATTAATGGCAGGCTTGGGTAGATGTGCTCAGCTTCCAGCTGGGGTGAGCTGCACCTTCCCAGATAGCCAAGGGCGCTGTGCTGGCTCACATCCACCCCTGCACATCTGGCTCGACCCTATTCTTGGCACTCCAGTGGCCTTGAACACATTACAAGCACTTAACACATAAGCCTTAATAACAGTAAACACACCGATGTGAGCAGAACTATTAGGCTCAATTGCAATATCATCACTCCTACTAATTTTGCCTTTCATTTTAATCACATCCATTCAGCAGACAGATGAAAAAGATTATAATGAGGAGGGACTGACTTCACATATTTGGTTTTCCTCTTCTACTCTGGACAAGGCTGGGGACATGACCCTGCCATCCCCTCACAGCAACTGCTCTCTAACTCTTCTACCCAAGCCTGGTTTTGAGACAGGGACCGTGGTACCTGCTGAGGTTGAGACTCCTTGTGCCCCACCACCCTGCCTGGCAGATGCTAGGAGGGTAAAGCACAGGAATCATTGGGAATAAGCCTCCACTTTTTAGAGTAAACCTCCCACCTTCCCATGCCTTTGTGGTTTAAGGTGCTCATGAGACAAGAGGAGCACCCAGACATCAAAAGTGCCCCAGGAATTTGTACAGTACCAGAGGGAATGACTTCACAGCTCACTCGCACATGATACAACCTTCTTTTTGCTTGGTTTAAGCTTGCTACCCATATACCCACTGGTTACCCCTAGAGTGTGGGAAATGGTGAATGATGGTTCCCTGGCCTCCTTCAGGATTTTGTAGATCTTGTGGTACATCCCATTTCCCCTTTTGTTTGACACATTCATAAGAGTCACTGCTCTGTACCTCTGAGGTGCTCGTTTGGGTGATAAAGCGGCAGATGCAGTAGTGACTGCTGCCAAGCTCCCTGCTTTTTGGGAGCATGCCCTGAGCCTCTGCCTGCTCCACAGTAGCCAGGTACACTTTATACAGCAGCCAAATATGCTTTACACAGTAGCCAAAGTATGTTTTAAAGTGTTAAAGCACAAAAGTGCCCTGAAAGGCTGAAGTCTGAAGCTCATCTGAATGTGGTGGATCAAACTCATTCATGATAGCCATCTGTTGCCCTCACACAGGAGCACTGGGAACATAAATTTTCCTCTGTCTGTAAAGCACTCAGCTACTCTAGTGAGGAGGTGCCAGGCAAAAGCCCACAGGGAGAGGAATAACGTTGAATTCAGAGCACGAAAAACTGCCAAACACGAGGCCTAAGGCCACACACTGAACAATGAGAAGAAACCAAACAATTGAAGAGCTGCTTTCTCCAGCTGCTCGTCCTATGCAATTTGGGTTTTCTGGGTGAGGAAAGTGCAGAACTGGAGGTCTCCAAGCAATAAAAGCAAAAATATTTCTTGAACTCAGAAGATACCTCCTTTTGTTTGTTCGTCAGAGCTACAACCGCAGTGGAAATGCAAGCGCACGCCGGCAGGAAGCTCCAAGAACACCCCATTTGGCAAGGCACCAATCCCATGAGGGGCCTTCAGTGGCAACGATGGGGCAAAGACCCTTTATAGCCACCCGTGTGGGTGTTTCTGGTGAGAGGGGTGCAGGCGGCCAGCCCCAGCTGGGTGACGACCGTCCTGCAGAAGCAGGTGGGCAGAGCAGGGCCAGGCAGCAAGGCTCAGGCCAGGCGAGCGCTGGCCGCGGGACACCGTTCCCACTGCAGCCTCACCACGACGAGGCGGAGGTGCCGCACCTTACCCTCGGGGGCAGGACCTGCTCCCTGTGGCTGGCCCGCCAGCAACGAGGGCGTCCCGAGCCCAGTTGGGAAAGCCCCGTGGGCCGCTCCACGTGCAGGGCAGGCGGCCGGGAGCTCCCCCTTCCCCCGCCCCGGGGCGCGGTTTCGGCTGTCCCCACCCGCCCGCCTGGCGGCATCGAGCTCCTCTGGGCTCGGCTCGGCCCGGCCCCGCCCCGGCGCTCTGCTGCTCCGGCCTGGCTCGACGCGCTCGGCGCTCGGCCGGGGGCGGGGCGCGCCTCCCCTCACACGCCCGGCCCTTTCCCCNGAGCTCCCGGTGCCAGGCCTCCGGTGCTCCCTGGCGCCTCCCGTGCCCCTGCCCAACCCTGAGGGCTGCGGGCGCTCAGGTGCACACAGCCCTGAGCCCAGGGCCGTGGCTGCACAGCGGCCTGCCCTGCTCGCCCTGCGCTGTTCGCCCTGCGCTGCCCCCGCTGTCCCTTCCCCCGCGAACCACCCCTTCCCCCCCGCCTTGGTATCTGCCCTCTCCGTGCTCCCTTGTCCCCGTCCTGCGCATTCGCCTTCAGGGGCAAGCAGCAGGTGGGAGCTCCAGGGTGAGGCCCTGTGACAGGCTCAGCGGAGGGGGTTCCTCATCCCCATCAGCTGGGGGGGGTTATGATGCAGAGAGGATGGAACCCTGCACCCTCCGGGACCAAGGAGGGATGTGATCCTGCACCCTCTGAGCCCAAGGGCACCACCCTGGCAGCATTCCCAGGGCTCTCGCCTGCCCAGCTGGGCTGTCCCGCTGGTGCCTGTCCCTCTGACAGTGCATGTGCTCCGCTTTTCCCGAGCTCCACAAATGTCTCCCTGTGCTGTGCAGCCTGCCCTGGCTCCCTTCTTGTTGCAAGCTTAACAGAAGTACCCTACGATAATTAAACAAGGAGCTTTTCTGTGCTACATGTACAAAAACCAGGCAATTCCTGGCAGGCAGCTTGGGTGCAACAGAGCCCCAGAGTGTCAGGTCAGATGGTGGTGATTCCTATACAGAGAAATCCTGTCCAGGACTAAAAGTTGTGTGATTGCAGAATGGATGTACTGCATGTGACAGGAGTTTGGGCAATGAGTGTGCTCGTTTAGGCCCTGCTGATGAGCCAAATGAGTACTGATATGGGGGCACACATCTGATTTTTCTCCCCTTATTTACAAAATAATCTAGAAAATGCACATGCAAACTCAAGAGATTTTCTCTGTTAGTGCTTGAGAATGATGGATCTTGGAGGTCGAGGCTGATCTGGATCAGGAAAGAGGTAGGTTAATTTGCTGCAGAAGTTGAAAACACTGAATGGCACAGGCAGTAGCAAGAAGAGGGAAGCTGGTCTCTTGGAAGTGGCAATGGGTGATGTCTCTGCATTTGCCGAAGCAAATGGGTATGCTGGATAGATCACTTAAGCTCAGGTTTTTGTAGGTGGTTTCTGGTTAATTCAGGATGCCTGCCTTGAGTTCTGTCAGGAATATGTGCTAAATGCTCCTAAACTACAGCTGAAATAAGTGGGAGGTGTACTTTGAGCCTGTGTGCAGGACAACACATGCTCTGAAAAAACTCACCCTTGGCTCTTTCAGTGAGACACCTAAACTTAATGAATGTTTTTGATGTTAATCTTTGGCCAGTATCTCTCCTTATTCTTCTAGAGAGCCTGTGAAAATAAACGTTTACAAAATGTTCATATTCTATAGGAGTAACGGGCATAAACCAGTCTACAGGTAAATTAGCAATGCCAGCACCAGAGTGGAATCCGTGTATCATGGAGTAGTGTCTCAGGCAACAGGCTGAGCAAGGAATGTGAAGCTAAGTGCAGAGTGCCTGGTCAGGATCCATGTTGAGCGCTGAGCAAGGCATTAGTCCCCTAGTATGTAGAAACCACGTTGTCACTCATGTGCAAACCACGGATAAGTTAAAGGCACAGCTGCAGGTTCATGGCTTGCATATGAAATCCAACCCTAGTACAAGGTGTGGTGGATCAGCCAATGAGTTGATATGGTTAATGCCCTCTGGTTGCTTCATATATTTCTGATGGTAGCAGGAAGGAAACAGGGACTTGCTGCCCTTTGCCTCCACTTGTTGCTCTATGCTGTAGCTGTTGGTTGGTCTGCAGTATAATTTTAAATTGCTTTGGTTGTTTCACCCAAGGTTGCTGCTGCAAGCTTCTGCCTGAGGAGATCCTAGGTTTCCCATATGAGGCAGTGGTGGGCAGCTCTCTCCCCATGGGTCTGTTCAAACTTATTTTTCCACAGCTGGAAGCAGCCATTGCTGTGGAAGGTATCAGTGTTGCTGCTATCGATCTGCCAGCAGAGAGGCAGTTCTGCTGAGTGTCCTGGGGTCAAAGGGTGCAGCTGGTCAGCGACAAAACCTTTGGGGGATTCTGGGGGATAGATCCACTGTCTATTCTTCGCTATCCTTCCAAACACCCAGGCACAGCCTGTGAACTCTGTGTAGGGAACTCGTGACTTCAGAGCTACCTGACCTGTACGTATGGGGGTGAGTTCACAAACCAGGCCTCTGGAATTAGAAGTGATCTCCCCAAAAGATGAACTTGGTGCTAATCCGTATATGTTTGCAGGGATATTAGCATTCCTCAGGACACTGCTGCTGCAGAAGTGAAGCCAAAATGCTCAATTCTTTTTTTCCAGCAATCAATTTAACTCAATTTTAAATTGCTATTCAGAAGGGCTAAGGCTCAAAGCTTATTTTTTATAAATAAAATCAGAGATTTTTTTCTTTATAATTCTTCATGTCCAAGTCAGGGAATAATGGCTTGAGGTTTAAGGGACCCAGTTATTTAGATAATGTAATGGAAATAAGTAACATGGATGTTCTTCAGGCCCAGAGTAGGGGTTATGTCAGGTTTATCTTTATGCAGATTATTAAACACTTGACTTTTATAAATTGATATACCAGGCATAAAGTGATTTGAACTTGGGCACATTTATCTGAAATGATGCAGAAAACAAGCAGGCCTAACTTTTGAGAGAATAGAGGAAGGTGAGAAGATGACACTTTTTCATAGCTCTTTGTCACTCATAATACTCAAATTATAAAGGTGTGTTTTGCAAACTGCATTTTCAAAGTAAATGCATTCACCATCTGAAAGATTGCAGAATAGTTGTGTTTTGTGAAGGAAAAAGAATTATATGATTGATGTAATTGTTCAATTATGCTGTATCTCCGTACATCTTTTCCTCATTGTTATTAATTAATAGTAATGAAATAATAAGTTTATTAACTTCGTCTTTAGCAGTTACTAATTTGTAATCTGAATTCAGATGGAACCTGATGGGAAAGAACTGTTTTTATTAGATTAATTTCCAGAGAGTTTTGATTATTGGCTGACATATGTGTCTGCGCATTTTCTTGACAAGATAAAATATTTCTTAAACAAAAACTTTCTGCTTTAATCTTGACAGGAGAAGTAATTGCCTTTGAAATGTGCAGTTATTGGCATTCTAGAAGAGGAATAAAACCCTGTGAGAACTTGTCAAATAATAATCATAACCATCTTCTAAAATTACTTCAGGGTCAGCTTTCAAATAAATTATTTGCAGGTTCATTTTGGCATCATTCAAACAGGTCAAATAAATGATTAATTTTTTTGCCATTAGGCTAAATAATTTATTAATATCTCAAGTATCCAGTAGCAAACCTTGGTACCTGTTAACCTTCCTCCTTCCTTAGTCCAAGCTGAGCATGAGTTTATGAATTAGGCAGGTGGATAAACTTGAACTAAAGATTCTCATCTTTAGTTGGGATAAAGCATGACTGCAGTCACAGAGCTTGATTTAGATTTGGGCCAGGTTTGGCTCTCAACAATCATTTCACATTTTTACTCATTTATAATACTTCTATCCTCATGCATCATATTTTGTGATAAAATGATGACTATTGCTTTGAAATCTAGTAAGTTCCTGATCTCATTGCCCGTCTACATCTGGACTATAGCAGCTGCTTCCCAGCTTGTCCTTCCCCTCCTTTTCCCCACCCCAAGCTATGTCACCAGTTTTGGTTTCACTTACTTTGCATCCCTCTGGTGAGAGGCAAAGTTTAAATATTTCACCTGATTGTAAGAGTGAAGAGAAACTTCTGAGTAGCAAAGAGAGAAAAGTGTATGGAGGAAATAAAGAGCAGCTGGGATTTTCTTAGGGCTTTTTTACACTACTTAGGGGCCTTACCCACCAGTTTGAAAACTGCTGGTTTGTGTTACATAATTAACATTTTATGTAAAGGGGCTATGTTTTGAATGAAGTGTTGTGCTTTTTCAAGAGCTTGACATAAGCAGGCTGCGGGACTTCTGTCAGCCAGGATTTACAGGGTATTTTTTTAAGAGGTAAAGGTTTAGGGCAGAGGTAACAGGATTTTACAGATCATGTTCATCCTGTCTGGCATGGGAATTACACATAGCATTTATTTGCCCGATGGCTTTTAAAATCAAAAATCTTAGTAAACCCACCCATCTAGTTGAGTACAAATAAAGCACTTTTTGGTATAGTACTATTAACTTATCAATTTTGGATATGAGCTTCTGTAGTTGTAGATTCAAACCATGTTAAGTGGCTGTGGCAGAGGGCTTGCAAAGGCAGCATGGTGAACATCCCTGCAGCGGGGCATTCAGCACCCATCAGGCTGTGACAAACCCTGTCCCTTGTGTTTTCAGAGGCTGCACAGTGGAGTTCTCAGAGATCTTGAGCGGCAAAATCAGAAAAAGGAGAATATTCGCCTGCTAGAAGAGCAAATTGCTTTGACAAAGCAGCTGATGGAAGAAAGAGAGAAGGCACTAATGGAAGAAGGGTCCCAACGGCCCTAGGCACAGACCTGGGTCCTTAGAGGCTTGATTAAAGACGTTTGGAGACCGTTGGTGTCTAACTACTTGTAAGTGTTTCAGCACACAGAGGTAATCTGTGAAAGACTCTTTCTTTTGCATAGGTCATAATCCAGTCCTAAAAGCTATAGGACAGAAACAGAACATTTCCTCAGCTAAGGTACTTTGACTGTGGAGACTTGGCTGACATATCCAGTGTGGACGGACTTGTCAATGTGGGGAAGAAGAGCCCATTGTTATGCAAACACCATCTAGAATGGCTAATAACGTTCACATGAGTGGGCTGTTGAGCCGCCATGATGATGAAGCCACCAGGACCTCCACTTCAGAGGGTCTGGAGGAGGGTGAGGTGGAAGGTGAGACCCTCCTGATTGTCGAGTCTGAGGACCAGGCTTCGGTGGACTTATCTCATGACCAGAGCGGGGACTCTCTGAACAGTGATGAAGGTGATGCATCCTGGATGGAAGAAATGTCCTATTACTGCGAGAAGTGCCAGAAGTGGATTCCAGCAAGTAAGCCTGCTGCTTATGTTGTGTCTCGATTGCGTTGCTGTGGTTGTTTTTTGCCAGGTGTTCTGCTGTCCTGCACACCTGTTTTATGGGGCAGCCCTTGTTTAGCTGCATCCCATCCTATGGGGATACGTGAGGGGGGCCTACAAGAAAGCTGGGGATGGTCTGTTTACAAGGGCCTGTAGCGATAGGACAAGGGGCAATGATTTTAAACTAGAGAAGGGTAGATTTAGATTAGACATTAGGAAGAAGTTCTTTATTATGAGGGTGGTGGAACACTGGAACAGGTTGTCCAGAGAGGTGGTGGAGGCCCTGTTCCTGGAGGCGTTAAAAGTCAGGCTGGATGGGAGTCTGAGCAACCTGATCTAGATGGGGAAATCCCTGCTGACTGCAGGGGGCTTGGAAAGTCCCTTCCAACCCAAAGCATTCTATGATTCTGTGTTGGAGGAGAAAGGCTGTCTTGGCATTGTGTGGAGCCCTGCCACCTGATGCCAGCGGAGTGTGTTAGGCATTTTGATCCATGACCTGTATGGGTGTCTGAAGCTGGTGTTCTCTTTAAATAAATGGGACTGTCTTTAATTAGTACAGAACAAGGGTATGACTTCAGAAACATGCACACCCTCCTGAGCCTTGCCACTGGCACGTTTAAGGAACTTTGGCCAAGCAACTTGGCCTCTGCTCACTCAGATAAAGATGGTGACCCCTTGCTCTAAAGCTCTGTGGAGAAAAAGGGCTTTGGGATGGTGTTACATATTGTTTGTTTGTTTTTTCCTCTTCTGGTCAGTTTGTCACATCCATGGAGCATATGGCTAAATCTGAACCTTAATGGTTTCCTGATCATGTGAATTTAAATTAGCTTTCAGAGAAGTGTGTCCAGCAGCTACATTTGGGAGGCATTTGGAGCAAACTGCAAAACTTAATCCCCCTGCTACTGCTGCTTGACATAAGATACATGTTCTTAGCAATGTAACAGACTAGACTTTACTTTCTAAATTCTAGATTATTTGATTTGTTATTAGACCCAAAAGCTAGATATTGCTAAGCACTGGTTGCTTTGTTGGGTTGGTTTGGGTTGGTTTGGTTTTGTGTCAGAGCTGCCCTTTTTGCCATCTTTTAATTTGCCAAAAGTTAAAGTGTAGAAATCTCCTCTCAAGGCATATTAGTGAGTGTTTTGATGTTAATCTAATGGAACCAGAATTGAACTATTTAGTATGCAGTTAAAGGGACATATTAACTTGAAATGTATTAATAAAAATAATGGAGCAGAGTTAACAGTAACATGAGATATCTCATCTCGGACCACTTGATTTAACACTCAATTTGTTTTATTTTACAAAGATGTTCCTCTCTCTGGTTGCTGTGGAACATATCCAAAGAGCAGAAAAAGCCAATCACAAAGCAACAGTAACTAGATACAAATGTGCAAAGTAAATGAGGTGGAAAAGGAAAATACTGTTCTCTTTGCTGGTTGTTCAGTTGTACAGGTGTCGGTTGCCGCTTGTGAAAATCACTGACGTGCTCAGACAAATGATCACTTTATACATTGAATTGCCTTGTAGAAATTCTGTTCATCTACTAAGTGTGGGGGGTTTTCCCCCCATCAGATAGAGGTGCAACTTTAATAGTTAGATTCAGCAATTCACTACGGAATATTACAAATGCTTGATCTGGTGTTGTTACACAGTAGAAGAGATGTCAGACTTTTAGAGAAAGTCCTTTCATGTGTGAATTTTCAGAAATGCTGTAGTCTTAATTGTTTCCTTGTCCTGTGATTTTATTTTTAAATTTTTCATATATGTGTAAATTAACCCCTGTGAAGTTTAGAAGTCCTAGCTCATGTGATGGGTTTGTTTTGGTTTTTTCTCTGCTGCAGAAACATAGAATTAGAACTTGTAACTTTGGATGCATGGGGTTTTACAGGTGGCTCTATCCCAGCAGATTGCTTTTGTTCAGACAAACTTTTATGCAGGCTTAACTTTACACAGCCTCAGCTTTACACACCTTTCAACATATGCTGAAGTGCTTTGCTGATTTGGGATCAAATGCATCAACTGCAGTAAAGAGAGAATGTTTCCTCATAACATTGAGCTGTTCTTTTGCCTCTCAGTCTCAAGGAAAGAAAACCTTCCCCTGACAAGAGAAATAAATATCTTAAAGCTTCACACCACATCTGCTGTAGTATATACTGGAGGATGTTGTAAACAGGGACTGACCCTCTTATTTTAGTAACAGTTTGTGGACAGGGAAAGAGCTACGAAGACATGTAGCAGCGAGTGGAAAGATGACATGAAAGAGAATTCTTGTATATTCTGATAGTGTTTTCAGAAGCACACCTTTTTTTAACAGGTCAGGTTTTTGTTCTTTTATTTTTTTAAGAAGAGGGGAAAAACAGTTGAAGTATTTATTGAAGTATATAGGTCCTGAGGAAATAAGGAATGAGAAATGCAGAGGAAACAAGGAAATCCTTGGCTTTATACCTGCATTCAGATGTTAAGTAGAACGCCCCTTTTTTTTATGCCTGTGCTTTTCAGTTGGTCACTGCTGGCTGCTGCAACTGTGAAATGAATCTGTGCCTTCCATCACAGGGAGTTCTGATGCTTCCTTGAGACTGTCTGGGTCTCTGGACTCTGGGGAAAAAGGCAAAAATACTTTTCTGCCTGATTTTGTAGGAAATCCATATCTCCTTCAGAGCACTTTTTCCTATAAAAGGACCAATAAACTGTTTCTTTCCTGTTCGTTTTAGGTCAACTGAGAGAACAGCTCAGCTACCTCAAAGGAGATAACTTTTTCAGATTCACGTGCTCTGATTGCTCAGAAGATGGGAAGGAGCAATTTGAACGGCTGAGATTAACATGGCAACAAGTAAGTAGAACATTTGTGCCTGCAGAACAACCACAGGACTTTCCAAAATTGTTGTTTGTTGTGTGTGTGCTACCTAGAAAAGGAGGATCAGGTAACAAGGAAACATATGTATGAAATTCAGAAATTAATAAGGTAAGGGTTTCCTGCATATTACAACTTGGGCATTTGGCAGGTAAATGGAAAGATAATCATACAAACCTCTTTTTAATTTTTTTTTTTTCCCTTTTTCTTCCCCTTATGTTGCTCATAAATTCATGGCTTCAGGCAGGTTTGGAAAAGCAAAATGAATGCAATTTGCCTGCTGGGCATGAACAGTCTTTTGTGTATACAAGTAAACTAGTGAGGTGGCAACATACAAACAGAAAGCTTGCCAGCTCCCTGATGCAAAACTCCAACCTGGCTGCTTGCTTACAAGCAACATTCTTTGCTAGAATTTGCTATTTCAGTCACTTGTACACCTGAGCAATCAAAATAATTTGCATTATGCAGCATCCACCACATGGGCTGACTGCTGCACATCATCTTGCTCCAAGCAGGGCGCTGGAGGGGCAGGCAGTGCTGGCTGCTTCTGCATACAATGAATTTGATCAGGCAGTAGCTGTTGCTCAGCATTAAGTGTTCCCACATGCTGGGCATCAGGCAGTATATGCAAGACATCTGTTTGCATCTTTTGGGACAGTAATGGTGTGTTGTTTCATAACAGATAATTAAAACTTCAGCTGTAACTCCTAAAGTGCTTTCTCATGGTGCCCAGTGCAGGGCTGGGCAAGGGGGAAAGGTTGCCATAGCAGTTTGTGGCTAGCAGACCAGCAGCTTCAGCAAGTTGAAGATCTGGAGGGCAAAGGCTGCTGGCGTTACACCCAGGTCTCTTCAGAGGGACAGACAAAACCAAAGAGGATGAGGAAGAAAATTGACTAGTGAAGAGACTGTCTCCCTAGGCTTTCAGCAGCTAGAGCTCCTGCTGTTTCTGGTATAAACTGAATTGAGGGAAGTGGTCAAATCAACTCATCTGAAATAGGAAAAATGGGGATGGTGATTCCTGGAGGGTTTTTTTTCAGAGTATGTGGCCTCAACAGATACTTATCTTTGGCCAGTTGAAAAGAGAATGGTTTTTTTAAGTTCTGAGACACCATCCCGCCTGACTTAAAATCCACAAAATCCTAGATAAATAGTTGTGAAACTAAGAGAGGTTGCGAGGAAGAAATAGGGTACAGGGGACATTAGAGCTGTCTGTATTTCCTCATTCTGGCATCTTCAGCAATGCATTCCAGAAAGCTATGGCCCACTCTGAGGAGACCCATCTCCCTAAGAAAAACATATTTCAAACTTTTCTGACAGTGAAGAGTAAGTCCGTATTGGAACTAGTATCCAAGGCTGTGTGATTGTTGAAAGATGATCCCAGCCCAGCTGGTTTTAGTTGTATTCAGATGAACTGGGTAAATGTGATTAGCAGCTGGTCACCTAGGATTTACTTACAAAGGGGTGTGATATTTTTTCAAACCCACCCTTTAGTTTAGGTGTGTAATAGGTCAGACTGCATTTGGTTGTGAAGCATGTGAACGAGCTGTAAATGTGTTTAATGAAGATCACCTAGAGACAAACTTCATTCTTGCATATCCAGAACAATTAGTAGATACCTAATTTTACAGGGAGTTTACAGTCTGTTCAGTTTGAAATGTAACAGTAAGTATCTAGAAAGACTGTTGCCACTATGTTTCTGATGGATTAGATATTGGGATTATTTGTGGACCCTTTTTTTTTTTTTTAAAGACTTTTTCCCTACCTCCACGCTACATTGGGACCCCAGTTGTGATATAATTCATTTATACAACCATCACAAAAGCTTGTATCTCAGCATAAACCTGCATAACTAAGCAGCTTGTTATTCCCCTGAGATGAAGAGATCTCTGGGAGAATGTGCATCTAACAATAGAAAGACGAGAATGGGCAGCGTGAAAGCAGGAAGAAGATGGATTGCAGAAGTTGCCTATGAGATGTTGCAAAAATAAATATTCATGAGGGAGCAAAGATTTGTCTGTGTGTGGTGGCTGTGGGGGGCAGTTCAGCAGATGAAGCAGAAAAGATTCACTTGTATCCGACACTTTCTGTTTCAGGTTGTCATGCTGGCAATGTACAATTTGTCCCTGGAAGGAACGGGCCGTCAGGGGTACTTCAGATGGAAAGAAGATATTTGTGCTTTTATTGAGAAACACTGGACTTTCTTATTAGGGAACAGGTAAGGATGTGATGTTTCCCTGAAGATCTGGTTGGTGCCCAAAGGAATTAAAATATGTTATACAGATAGACGAGAATCCTGGTTTATTCAGTGAAGTCTCTGTTGAGCCTCACTAGTAAGAACATTGAAGTATTTAATGTTGAGAACCTGAATGTAGTCATGGGAGGTAGAACAAGCATTTCTTAGTGGGGAAAAACAACCCCAAGAATGTCACACAAAATCGATGTAAATGCATATATTTTGGATTATATCTTGTCTTCCTTTAGGTAGTGTATGAACCTGCAAAGCCTTTGAGTCTTTCCAAATAGTCACAACAAATGGGCTAGTCCTGATGTCACTGGGCTTTAAAGAAACAAAAGAGGTCCAGCAAAGTACCATGTTAGTTGGCTGTAAAGCTTGCATGGATCAAGTTCTCCAAAAATGAAAGTTTGGCCTCATCTTTTAGATTTTTTTGTTTCTTAATAAAGTAGCTTTAACATAGCAGGCACTACAAACCACTGAAATGTTTTTCAGTGTGTGTAAAGAAAGCTGTCAGAGTAAGAACCCTTCTCATGAAGGGCAGCTTTGTGGCACGATGAGCTGTGTGCTGTATAGGTGAACAGCACATTTTTTCAGAGCACACTGAAGCTGTCAAACTCATGTCTCACTGTTAATGCATGTGCCATGGAGGCAAGAAAGGAACTGAGCAAGCCTTGGGAGTTGTAGATTTTATTGACTTTGCAGCTTCTCTTCTTCTCCAGGGATTTCTATGTTGTGAGATGTGGCCAATCTCCCTAGCCAGATTTGCCTTTGGCCTTGCTTTCATTGCTTGCCTGTGCCTCCTTGCTCTGTTCTCAGAAACGTTAGTATTTGTTCTCTCTGGAAACCACAGGGACCCTGACAGGAAGGCAGCTGATGGCCCCTTGTTCCTTGCTCAGGGATCCATCACCAGGTTTGCTGCTGTCTTTTAAGGCAGCCCTGATAATGGGACACTCCTTGCTCTTGATTAAAGCTCAGATGAAGTGATTACTGGCCTCAAACATAGTTTCCCCACTTACCTGAACAAGCCACTGATGGAGCAGGCACAGCTGAGCCGTGTGTGTAGCGGTTCAAGGTGTGCAGTGCTTTACTTCCTTGGCATATTCAAGTACATCTTATCTAGGCTTATTGTAATGCTCCAGACTTTCATCTGGGGCACCTGAGTTTGATCCCTCACATTTGAGGGCCAGTACCCCAAGGCGTGTCATTGCAACTCTCAGACAGGAGTGCATACCTGCTGGCCAAGCCTAGCCTGAGTACTGAAATTTTAACCAATGGAGATGTGCAAAGGCAAGAAGGAATCCTGAGACCCTCTGCAAATACAGGTTTAGACTCTACACAATGAACCCAATTCTCCCATAGCCAAGGGATTACCTCAGTTTTGGGCTGCAGGGGCAATTTTTAAATATTCCTTCTCACTTCTTCCCTAAAAAATGTTTTGGTTAGCCCTGTAATCAGTTCTTAGAGGGACAAAAAGTGCTCAGATTCTCACGAGAGTACAATGCTTTGCAGAGGCAAAGGCTTAAATGCAGCTCCCTGCCTCCGAGTGACCAAAAATGTGCTTCAGAAATAGCTCAGTGCGTGTGGCTCACTGGTACATTGACTAGCAGGGATCTTCTTCCCTGTGCTGTGGGAGAGGTTTTATGGCAGGAAAACCCCAAACAGAGATAGAGCTCCAGTATATATTGCATACATGTGTCTGTGGGACAAGCACCCATGCTCTTTCACAGAATCACAGAATGTTAGGGATTGGAAGGGACCTCAGAAGATCATCTAGTCTAATCCCCCTGCCAGAGCAGGATCCCCCAGACCAAGTTGCACAGGAACACATCCAGGCGGGCTTTAAAGGTCCCCAGAGAAGGAGACTCCACAACTTCCCTGGGCAGCCTGTTCCAGTGTCTGTCACCCTCACTGGGAAGAAATTTCTTCTCATATTTATGTGGAACCTCCTATGTTCCAGCTTACCTTGCCACTTCCTGCAGCTCTGTTGTCCTAGGTGATTTATTTCTCAGACCCCTAATTATGCTTCTCAGTGGTGCCTGACAAGGCTGCAGCTATGGAAGGCAGGGTGGCCGGATCCCAGCCCCCTTGGTGAATGAAGCCCTAGGGATCCTGTCCTACAGCTTGGGAGCGTGCTTTGCTAAATGAAATGCCCTCTCCCACCCTAGGAAAAAGACCTCAACATGGTGGAGCACAGTTGCTGGCTGTCTCTCTGTGGGGAGCCCCTTGTTTTTCCGCTCTGGGGCACAGGAATTTGGAGAACCAGGGTGGTGGAAACTGGTTCATAATAAACCCCCAACAATGAAACCTGAAGGAGAAAAGCTGTCTGCGTCTGCACTAAAGGCAAAAGGTAACTCTTTTCCCCTGATGGTGTGTAGTTTTCTAGCTGGGCAAGAGCTGACTGGGCTGGAAGACAGGAGAAAAGTTTACTTAAAATCCTGTGTTTGCATGCATGGGCAGAATCTTAGTTTTGTTCTGCTGTAATGGTTGTCTTACGAGGACTATGGTGCATATACTGTAGTGTGAGAAGCCTGCTATATTTTATTACCTTTTTGCATCGTGCTAATTGATTTACAGGCTTTTGAGATTTTTTCAGATTTTTTTTAGACAAAATGTACAATTTCTCTGCTCCTCTTTACCCCAGGGAGGGGTTTTTATCTGTTGTCTCTAGATGCATATTCCCATCTGTGCAAAGGAGCAAGACTGGGGCTTTAATGAGGCTTTAGTTGTGCACTGGCTTTATGCCACATGTCCCAGAATGAATTTATGGCATATATTGAAAATACACCTTCTAAGATTTGTAGTCAGTGTGTTTTTCTGACTGTGTAGTATGCATCCAGTGACTGCAGGAGCTCAGTGTCTATAAGCAGACTACTTCTTTAGCAGCTTCAAAACCCCCTCTGGATCCCATAATTACTGTGGAAGGACTCAGGAAGCGGGTGAGCCGCAATCCAGTGGAATCGGCCATGGAGCTGAAGGAGAAGAGGTCTCGCACTCAGGAGGCCAAGGACATTCGGAGAGCCCAGAAGGAGGCAGCCGGCTTCCTGGACCGGAGCACTTCCTCCACTCCCGTTAAATTCAGCAGTCGAGGCCGGCGTCCCGATATTGTCCTTGAGAAAGGAGAGGTGATTGACTTCTCCTCCTTGAGCTCTTCAGATCGCACTCCTCTGACAAGCCCTTCTCCTTCCCCGTCTCTGGACTTCTCTGCTCCTGGCACTCCAGCCTCGCATTCAGCTACTCCCAGCCTTCTCTCAGAAGCAGATCTCATCCCAGACGTCATGCCACCACAGGCGCTGTTTCATGGTAAGAGATGCCATGGGTTTTGTTTAGTAATGAGCCACATGTGGTTGTCTAGGAGGATGTTAAAAAAACCCCAACTTTCAATGAGCTGCAGGGATCTTTTCAAGATAAGATGGAAAGTGATGGGTAATATTCTGTTTGTCTTAGTTGCATGTAAGTCTTGATTAGTTTTCCGTAGTTGTATTGCCAGCTTCTAAGGCCAGAAGAAACCACCATTATTGTCTTCTGAGGGATCCTGAATAAACAGCAGGTAGATTTCACCTAGCAACTGCTGCACCACTCAGCGTAAGCATTTCCCTGCACACAGATTGCACTGTTAGCTAGCAACTCTGATTTTGTGTCTAGTGTTTTTAAATGGAAGAAATTTTATTCTCATGGTAATGTTCCAGTAGTTTTATAAGTTTGAACATCCTGATAAACAGATTCTAAATTTTGGTCAGGTTGCAAAGCAGTGAGTGATAGAGGCTGAATGCTGTTAGTTCCTTAAGGAGCCTAGACCTCAATCTAATTGGTAAAGTAGAGAAGAAGGCACTTCTTGATGGAAGGAAGAATGGTCAGGTTCTGTAGAGGGACAAATCCTGTGCTCCCGTAACTCCTAATTTTTCCCTCAGATTAAACTGAACTTCGCCAGGGTATGCTAGCTGAAGATACAGCTCACCAGCTTGACCACTGGATCCCTAGTCTTCAGGAATTTTCAACAATTTAACATTTGTCAAAGAGCATGAGCTTGCAGCTCAGGAGTGCTATGTTTTTGGGTGCCAAACTCCAAGGCACCATAGGAGCAGGATTGATCCTGTGTCCTGAAATTGGACTCCTTACGGTGTCTCCTGTCCAAAATCAGGAGGTCCAGAACGATATAGAAAATGGAGTGTGCTGGGTAAACCCACATTATTTCTCCTTAGCAGAAAAGTCCTGTGACAATCCTTTTTGAAATGGGGCTTTGATGGTTACTTTTTTTTTTTTTTTTCTGGATTATTTTGATCTGTTGAACAGATGATGAGGAGATGGAAGGAGATGGAGTCATAGACCCAGGAATAGAGTATGTGCCCCCTCCCAGTGGGACAGCTGGTGCTGGCACTGTGATAACAAGTAGAAAAAAAGTGAAGACAGCTGAGCAGATCAAGCAGGAGGTGGAGAGTGAAGAAGAAAAAACAGAAAGAATGGAAGGTGACAGTGAAGATCCTGAAGAGTCAAATGCATCACTGCAGGTGAGGGGGCGAGACAAGAGGAAGCCACAGCTGGAGAAGGACGCTAAACCCAGAGCTCCCAAGCATACCTCTGTTAGCATCTATGAGGAGAAGCTGCTGCTGAAGAGACTGGAAGCCTGTCCCAATGCCATGAGCATGACCCCAGAGGCCCGGAGACTGAGACGCAAGCTGATAGTCAGGCAGGCCAAGAGGGAGCGAGGACTCCCACTCTTTGATTTGGACCAAGTTGTGAACGCTGCTCTGCTCTTGGTTGATGGGATTTATGGAGCCAAGGAGGGAGGTGTTTCCAGGTCCCCAGTAGGGCAAGCAACATACAGAACTACTAGCCAGGACTTCAGGATCTTGGACAGATACCAGGTGAGTGTTTCTAAATATAAATGAGCTTTTGGCATTGGTTATTTTAGAGCTTTTGCTGTGATGTCACCTTGGGGTTACCTGAGTCCCAGTGTGAACAGGATTATGTGAGTAAGACTCAGTTTGACTTGGGGCTGTGTCCCCACCAGTGCTCTCACAAGCCCCATTCTTCTTGGGACATGCTCACGCAGCACAACTGTCTATCAGTGTCAGCACCACAAATATCTCTGTATTTGTACTCCAGCCCTGCCCAAACACATCAGGAGGCTTGGAAGTACCAAAACAGGCATTTGCTCTTTCATGCTTTGTAGGAGGGAGATCACTTGCAGCACTTTTCTGGGTGATGTGTGGGGCTCAGGTTTGGGCACTAAATCTGAGAGCACACAGCAGAATCCTCTGAGGTGGGACCATCATGCTGTGGGTCCAGTCCATCCTGTCATGTTGAAAAGCCCTTATTCTCCCTCTGTTGATTCTCCCGTGTTAAGTCATTGACTCATCTGCCTGAAATGTTCTGCACTTTTTTGTACGTACAGACAGTGCTGCCTGCCATGAAGGGATATCGACAGCAGACAACAAAGTTTCTGTATCGACTGGTAGGCTCAGAAGACCTGCTGACAGACCACAGTATTGTCAGCCCTTACACATCCCGTGTCCTGAAACCTTACATCAGGTACAGGTGGTCAGAGGTTGAATTTGCTCTTGGCTTGTGAACCGACAGCCCACGGAGAGGACACCTTTCTTGGGCAGTGCTCCTCACTCATCCTTGAAGTACAACCCAGTACACTATGGTAACCCTGGAAGGATAGTGTTTTATTTAGCTGAGTAGTTAAACTGGCTCTGCCTTGGGAAGGGGAATCTCCAAGAGAGGGCAGGGCAGAGAGGGAATCAGAGTAGTCGTGCAATGCAAGTTGCACCTGCTCTTGGGTCAGAACTGGGATTTCCTTGCTCCTGCTGTAAGGAGAGGCAGGCTTGGCATGCTGTGGATCCAGGAGGTGTCCTGGCCTCTGGCACAAGGGTGGTTTTGCTGAGCTGGGTGCTATTTTCCCACATGAATGGAAGACTCTGTTCTTTTGTTCCAAGTTGTGCATGTTAGAAAATATTTCATGGGCAGTACCCATTCAGCTGCAGTGGCAGTTGTTGTTGCTCACTCGCTTTTTGTGTTTGCTTTTCATGTTACTGGCAGGCGTGATTATGAGACAAAGCCCCCAAAACTCAGGCTGCTGGCAGAAATCCGGGCATATCCCCACAGGAATGATCTCAACTGGAAGGCTGAGCCAGAAGCACCCATTGATTACTGCTATGTTCGCCCTAATCACATCCCCACTATAAACTCCATGTGCCATGAATTCTTCTGGCCTGGTAAGATTCCTTCAGTGCTTGGTTTTCTAAGAAGGAAGTGGTTTTGTTCAGAAAACAATATTCTTGGGCCAAATTTTTCTTCGGTTGGTGTCTGGCTCAGTTCTTAGAAAACCATTATCTGATGTCATAGGAATGCAGTTGAGATGGAGACGTGGGTTTGGTGTCTGTGTCTTTTGGGATTATTTAGAACTGGGCAATTAGGCCCTAATTAGCACAGCACTTAAAGAAATAGGTTGGTTTGGGTAACACCATTGATGCTAATAGGAGTAGTCAGTTACTAAAATTAAGCATCCACTTAAACATTTTGCAGAATCAGGGGCTGAAGTAAACAGTTTTATACCAGAGATCTACTGCTTATTAGCTTCAAGAGCAAGTTTCTTCATGGTAGCCATAAGCTGGATACGTTGGAGTAAAATTTGGAAGTTGCATGTAAAACTGCAAGCTTCACTGTGTCCTTTTTCTTCGAGCCTCAGTATTTGCAAGGTATGGGAAAGCTTGGGTATTGATTTTTGTGTGTCATTTCTTGAACTGTAGGCTCTTTGGAGACAGTGGCTGTCCTTTATGGGGGCAGGTATGAGGCTGTAGTCTTTAGTTCTTCGGAAATACTAATAGTGATGTTCATCTACTGCATGGATCAGCTTCTGATCAGCAAACAATGTGGCAGGCTAATTTAGAAAAGCCGAGTGCAAACAATACACACCTTTATTCCAAGTAACTGTTTGCTTTACGTTTTGATTTGCAGATCAACAGGATTTACAGTTCAGCAGTGCTTCTACGCTGCAGTTAGGGTTGGAGCTCTTTGTGCTCTTCATTGTCCAAAGTGTACAATTCAGGCGGAGATAACGTGCCATACTGTGCCTTTCACAAGCTGTTCTGGAGCTCATGAGAGACACTTGCAGTTCCAACAGAGGCTGAACCCCTTTGTCTGTCCTCTTCTGATAATGCATTTGAAGTTCTGGCCAAGTTGGGTCGCACCTTCATTAAGTTCTTCAGGACTCACCCTGTTTTATTTAACATAAGGAGCATGGGTGTGTTCCACCCGACTGTGAACTGTTCATCATTAAATCAGAAAGCTTGACACTCCCATCGATCTCCAAACAGGAATCAAAACCTCTTCTGTGGTGTAAATTTCTGGGGTTGGGGTTGTATGATGTGTTGCACCTCAGTTCTATTTTAACAGGAGAGGTAAGCGAGGAGGTGATACTTCAGGAGATAAATCACAGTGGCTTTGTGGATTGGAAGGGTTTAGATTCACAACCAGCTGGTACAACTGAGGAGGGGATGGGATTTGCAGCTGGGAGGGCATCATTAAACCAGCACTTTTGTTGAAAGAAATAGGTGGAATTACAGCTAAGTTTAGGCATCCAAAGCATGTGTGCTTGGGGGATGCTGTCGACAGTAAATGACATCTTAGGTGTGCTCAGTTGTCTTCTAATAGCAGTGCTCTCATTGACTGAATTCTGAAGTTTTAGGCACTTCACCAGGTGGGGTGAGCCCAGGCCATGGTTCTTCCGCCTCTCCAAATCCTTCCCGTCAGAGCTCTCCGTGTTTCTTACAGGGCAGAAACAAGTTTGCAGGTAGTTACTGCAAATGAGCTGATGTGAAGCAAGATTCCCCCTTGTTGTCTCTCACGGTATCTTGTGCCTTCATGTCCTAACGGGAAACATCTCCCTAGCAGAGGAGTGGTAAACCAGACTGAGCTCAGCACCTTCCTACAGGAGTAGCTGCGTGCCGAGCGGACGGCACCGCTGTGCAGACGCCAGTGTGCTCGGGGCGACGGAGCATTCCTGTGCAGACACGCTCCAAGGCACTTCACAGGCACTGCAGCCTTCAGATAATTAACATGGCTCCTCATTGCCAATCGATTACTCCCACGTCTTACTCCACCCAGCAAGAAATAATTCACCCACTTGTTTGTGCCTTGTGAAGTCTCACGTCTCATCAGGAGTGATAAACGTTACTGGGAAACATGCTCTGCTGCTTCATTATCCACGTTTCAAATATATCTGCGATTGCCACTCTGAGGCTGAGACTAACGTTTACGGCACAGCTCCACCGTGTCTTGCACCTCATTTAGGGCCTGTCCACAAAAATTACCAAGCAGCCTTCTGTGCCTGGAGCTGCACTGCTTGGCCCTGACATGCTGTGTGGATGCTTTTAGGCAAGCTAACAAACTCCACCGGGAACTCACCAGCCTCCGGCATTTCTGCCCAGCCTCTGATCACAGAAGCACCAGTGGAGAGGTTGCTTCACACCCCAGATTAAGGAATTTGCATGCTAAAAGCAAGTGTTTTGATAGCGTTGAAAGCTGTGGTCAGGTTCACAGAGCAGCTCCTCAAACAGCTGAGTATGCACAAGAGGACATACCAGTGACATTGCCAGGGACATCAAGGGTAACAAGAAAACCTTCTACAGGTAGTGCTGAAAGGAAGGCTAGGGAAGATGTGGGTCCTCTCCAGAAGGAAATGGGAGGTGGAGAAGGCTGAGGTACTCAATGACTTCTTTTCCTCAGTCTTCACTGGCAAGGGCTCTAGCCACACTGCCCTGGTTGGAGAAGGCAGGGGCTGCGAGAATGAAGATCTGCCCACTGTAAGTGAGGATTGAGACCGTCTAAAGAACCTGAAGGTGTACAAGTCCATGGGTCCTGACGAGATCCATCTGAGGGGTCTGGGGGAACTGGCAGATGAATTTGCTAAGCCACTTTCCATCATATTTGAAAAGTCATGGCAGTCTGGTGAAGTCGCCACTGCCTGGAAAAGGGGAAACATCACCCCCATTTTCAAAAAGGAAAAAAAGGAAGACCTGGACAACCACAGGCCATCAGTCTCACCTCTGTGCCTGGCAATATCATGGAACAGATCCTCCTGAAGGCTCTGCTATGGCACCTGGAAAATGAGGAGGTGATTGGTGGCAACCACATGGCTTTGCCAAGGGCAAATCGTGCCTGATAAATTTTGTGGCTTTTACAATGGAGTAACAGGATTGGTGGATAAGGGAAGAGCAACTGACATCATCTATCTGGGCTTGTGCAAACCAATCAATGCTGTCCTGCATGACAACCTGGTCTCTAAATTAGAGAGACATGGATTTAACAGATGGACCACTCGGTGGATATGGATGGCTTAAGCTGGATGGCTGCACTCAAAGAGTTGCGGTCAATGGCTCAATGTCCAAGTGGAGACCAGTGAGAAGTGGTGTTCCTCAGGAAATGGTACTGGGACTGGTTCTGTTTAACATCTTTGTCAGTGATATGGACAGTGGAATTGAGTGCACCCTCGGCAAGTTTGCCGATGACACCAAGCTGCATGGTGTGGTCGACACATTGGAGGGAGGGGATGCCATCCAGAGGGACCTTGACAGGCTGGAGAGTTCAACAAGGCGAAGTGCAAGGTCCTGCACAAATACAGGTTGGGCAATGAGTGGATTGAGAGCAGCCCTGAGGAAAAAGACTTGGTGCTGGTTGATTGAAAGGTCAACATGAGCCAATAATGTGTGAGTGCAGCCCAGAAAGCCAACTGTTTCCTGGGCTGCATCAATAGAAGCATGGCCAGCAGGTCAAGGAAGCTGATTCTGCCTCTCTACTCTGCTCTCGTGAGACCCCACCTGGAGTACTGTGTCCAGCTCTGGAGCCCTCAACTCAAGAAGGACATGGACCTGTTGGAGAGGGTCCAGAGAAGGGCTACAAAGATGATCAGAGGGCTGGAACATCCCTCCTATGAGGACAGGCTGAGGGTTGGAGTTCTTTAGCCTGGAAAAGAGAAGGCTCTGGCAACACCTTGCAGCCTTCCAGTGTCTGAAGGAGGTCTACAAGAAAGCTGGGGAGGGACTTTTTACAAGGGCTTGTAGTAATAGGATGAGGGGTAATGGCTTCAAATTGGAAGAGGGTAGACTTAGATTAGAAATTAGGAAGAACTTCTTTAGGCAGCCTAGTGAAGTCGTGGATGCTCCATCACTGGATGTGCTCAAGACTATGTTGGATGGGGCCTTGTGCAACCTGATCTAGTGGGAGGGGTTGGAACTAGATGTTCTTTACGATCCCTTCCAACCTGAACCATTCAATGATTTTATTATAAGAGGAAGCAGTAGGAGCTCAAGGCCAGATGGAGAAAAGAGACAGGAACCTTAGGCCAGTAATGCTATGAAAGCTGAAGCCCAGTTTCATGTCATCTGCACCTGCAGAGAGTTTGCAGGAAGAATGGGATGATTCATCCGGTGTGAATCCACACACACTAACCTGCCTCCATTGCTTGTCTACAGGCAGGTCCTCAGCATTTGCCAACTGGAATAGGAATGGTGTACACCAACCTGGTGCTGGCCTAGCCCAGGTGAAATGGAGAAGCAATTCATTATTACCGCAACCCTTAGAAGCCCTGGGCAAGGGGCAGAAACTTACTAGGACCCAGTGCAGCAGACATTTGCACATGCAGGTGTCTTTATCCACATCCGTATTTAGAACGAGGTCCTTAGCAGTCTGCTGATATGTCTCAGAACACCAACCAGGAAAAGTTGGGTGCTAAGATTACGTGTGTGTGTTTGTTTTAAACCATCCTGGTGTAGAGAACATGCTTTTTGAGTTTTAGTTTCATCCTCAAGTCATTTCGGAGGAAATCAGCTTTGTTAATTCCTCCATGCTAGAACCCCCACTAGTTAAGCAGGTCTCGTTTTGTCTGTGTGTTTTCTTGAGGCATCTCTCGCTACCAGAGCTTTGAAATGGAGGTAAAAGGAAGGGATTGAGTGAGCATTTCTACAAAGCCTTAAGCCTCTGGGACAGCTTTCTTTTGGTTTGCAGTGCTTTCAACTGCTGTTTCTCACTTTCTTTGTAGGAATTGATTTGTCAGAATGCCTGCAGTACCCAGACTTCAGCGTTGTCGTCCTTTACAAAAAAGTTATCATTGCCTTTGGCTTTATGGTGCCTGACGTGAAATACAACGAAGCTTACATCTCTTTCCTCTTAGTTCACCCTGATTGGAGAAGAGCTGGGATTGCAACCTTCATGATTTACCATCTTATCCAGGTAATGAAAAAAATCCCACATCTCTGCTAAAGAAGTGGCTCTCCCTTCTTGTGTGCACACAGGCAAATACTAGAAAGTAAGAGAAGTAAGTAGAAAAGTAAGAAAGAAAGTAGTGTTGTGTTCATCCTTTCTGTCTCTTTCCCTTTCTTTGCTTACACACCCACACAGATTGTCAGCAGCTTGGGTGAATATTTATGGGAAGAAATCACTTCAAAAGCAGAATCTAAAATATATTTAGAATAATAACCATGCTGGTCAGGTCCTCAGAATTGGTGAGATGCTGTAGACTTAGTCTGCCTTGGGATTAACTTTGTATTCTTCAAGGGTCAATAGTTCACATAACAGTAATACTGTAAATTTGGGATTTAGAGGAGAAAATGAGATAATAGTGGGGAGATTCAGTGAGAGTCTATTGCAGCTTTTCTTGGCTATGCCTGGAGGTTTTTTCTGTGACCAGGGCCCTTGCATTAAATCACTGATCTTAATCTTTCTGTTTCATTCTTAATACTCTGGTTCAGATCCAGCAGAGTTGAAAATAAAGAATAAGTGTTTGCAGCCTCAGTCAAATTTGTTCAAACTAGCTTGTACTGGGCTTTGTTCCACAAGGACACTTGGGAAAATTAATTTAAGCTAACTAAACTGGTGGTATTAAAGTAGTTAAACTTCATTAAGTCTCTGAATGAATACTGTTATTCAGGTGGTCTTAATTCCATTCACTTTCTTGAATTAAGTTGCAGGAAAGCCAGCTTAATTTTGAGTAAGGATGCAGACAGATGTCCTTTTCAGGGCCCACAGTTTTACCACTCCCTGAATTCTCTTGGCAGAGCTGCTGATGTGAAACATTCCTTAACTTGTTTTAGTCAAGATGAGCTAGCAAAAACTCACAGTTGAAACTGTTTTTCCTCACGCTCATTTGGCTAAAGAGAGGTAAGGAGTGCTGGCAGAGCCTTGGGGACAGTGATCCATACCATGTAAAAGCAGTTTCCACTGAAGGTAGCTCTCCTGGACCACCTGAGGGTAACTCTTTTACCTACACAGCATTCTGTAGTGTCCACCTCTCTCTGCTCTACGTGTTGGCACAGAGCACTAACCAATCTACTCTAAATTCACCCCTCATGTTTCCCGAGTGTCTCTCTCTGTGTAAAGTGTTTAAGTAAATTGCCCTCAACTGTAGTCTGTTGACATGGGATGTCAGCACGTAGTGAGAACAGGCACAAGCAATGAACCAAGGTTTGCAGGGATCCAGCAGCTGAACTCATGTCTCTCCAGCAGAGTTGTGATGTGTTGGCAAGTCAGCTGTAGAAAATCATCACAGCTTTTTGCAGGGTGTATCGCAGCCAGTTAACCTGATTCTGTTTGCAGGTAGACTAGCATAAAATAACCACATTGAAGAGAGCCAGGCAGGTTTGAGGCTGATCAGGCTCGCTGGCAGTGAGAGATCACCATTGTATGTTTGGCTCACATCAGATTTATTTTTCCATTGCTGACTGCTTGTCAGTGGTAGAAGATGTTTAGTCACGTAGGAGAAGAAATGGCAGTTGTGACCTCCTGTTCCTGCTCTCTGTAGCTCCAGCCACTTTCATACATTGTTTGGATTAAGGATAATTCTCTGTCTCTTGGCTCAGTGTGCTGAGTTTGGAGGTAAACCCATGGGAACAGCATAATCTAACAGAAAATGGGTTGATGTAAATGGTGGCTTGATGATGGGTTTGTTGTCAGAAGTGACTCTTTAACACATCCAGCCCAGAGGGCCAAACTGCATCTTAATGATCTCATTCCAAATTCCTTTTTTCCCAAAACTGGCACCTGAATTTTTTTTTTATTTTTTTTTGTCCCCCTCTTAAATCCCCAAGAGCTTTTCCTTTGAATGATCTACCTTGGAAATTTCCTAAAGGATGTCCCTGTTCCCACTTAGAGTTATAATACAGTCAGTATACATAAAATGCTATTAAAACCCTATATGACAGCAAGAAAAAATTATTATGGATCAGCATCTTTATCAGAGCTCTGCTGTTTAGTATAATCTGGGCTTTTTAAGGTAACTTTAGCTATGCCATTTGCTGCGTGAACTGAATTTCCTGCCTCCTCAGGAGGAGTGCTGTGCCCTGAAGGATGGGAGAGGAGCTGGGTGGGATAGACAGGAATTCCAGCATGACAGCCCAGAGGTGCACTGAGGCTGCTTGCACGGTCCCAAAGAGCTCAGCTCTGTTTGCTGATGGGGAGGAGCACGGTGCATGATTCTCTGGCATGTTCTGTCTTTTTGTTGGGCCATTGTACAGCACCCATCTCAAATACTTCTTAACATCGATCTTATTTTTAATTAACAATTGACAATGGAAAGCTGACAAATTATAATCCCAAACCTGCTTTCATTGTCGGAGAGTCCAGGTTTCCCAGAAACAAAGGCTCAGAGGAACAGCAGCGTTCCCTTCGCCTTTCAGCTGTTGCTATGTGTGGTAACTTCTGATTCTCTCACATTTCTTCAGTAACTGGGATACCTGAGCTGATGAATCTCTTCACCTCCACATTCCCCCAGAGGCTGTTTCATTCCCCTGCTGTGATTCTTCTTTTCTTTTTCTTTCCCCTCCCTTGGCAGACCTGCATGGGCAAAGACGTAACCCTTCACGTCTCTGCAAGCAACCCTGCTATGCTGCTCTACCAAAAGTTTGGATTTAAGACTGAAGAATACATTTTGGATTTTTATGACAAATACTATCCCTTGGACAGCAAGGAGTGCAAGCACGCGTTCTTTCTCAGGCTGCGTCGCTGATCCAGCTGAGCTGGCTGGGTGTATCCACAGAAGCCCAGTCTGTCAAGCAAAAAACTACCATGGCTTTCAGCAGAGGACATTGGCTGCCATGTGAGAGCTGGAGAGCACCGATGCCTTTATCTCTAGGACTTTGAATGCCAGCAGGGCTATGTTGTGTGCTGAAACTGCAATCCAAGAGGATTGATTCCTATGCTCCAAGGGGAGAGGTCTAGAAATGCCAACTGGGACATGCTGAAACAACTGGAAAACTGAAATTCTTCATGGGGAGTTTTCCTGGCACTGTTACTTTGGAGAGCCTCA
This sequence comes from Brachypteracias leptosomus, assembly GCA_013401335.1. NCBI lineage: Eukaryota > Metazoa > Chordata > Aves > Coraciiformes > Brachypteraciidae > Brachypteracias > Brachypteracias leptosomus. The sequence goes on along the minus strand of VYZX01028365.1, from coordinate 275,176 downwards.
TTGACAAACAAAAACACCCCACCCCAAACAAAAAATACCTGTCACTTCAGAGGGGCCCCATGGATTTCAAATTTGGAAACCTGTCTAAAAAAAGGTGCAGGTTTTTTGTTTCTGTTTTTGTTTATGGGAAATGAACATCTAAATTTAAGTCATCCATAGTGTTTCTGTGATTTGATTGCTTTGTTTGGAACCCGTGAAGGAAAGTATGGAGCATCTAGCTGGATGCTAACTTTAGGAAAGCTCTACGCATGCCAGAACAGCAGTTCTGGAACCGTGTTTGAGGAATAATGAAAAGCATGTGAACTCATGTGATTCCCAAATGCAAGGCTCAGAGGGGGCGTCTTTCTTCCGCTTCTTCCTCACAGCCTTCCTTTCCCCTTGTTGACCCTGTGCTCAATGTGAAGTTCTTGTAGTGCACAGTGTTTTGTGTCCAGGAACAAGGTGTCAAGCAGGTTTGTAGTTGGGTGAGGTAGGACACAACAGCTGCCAGATCAGCTCTTTGAAATCTTACAACCTATCTGCTGGTTGTTGATGCTGCAGATCAGCCCTTTGGGCACACCTTTAACCACAGAGCCAACCTCCCAGGCTCCAGCATCCACCTCCTCCTGCTACAGATGCTCTGGCTAGAAGAAACCCAGAACAAAAGTCAGTGGTGATGTTTGAAATGCAGGCTCTGGTTTGTAGAAGCACTTTGTTTGCAGCTTGGAGGGCAGAGGTGGGCCAGTTCCAGTTCTTGGAAGCATCTAGGCTGTGATTTCATAGCTCTAAGTCAAGAGGAGAGCAAAGAATAAAGAGAAACAAGCAAGAATTTAAAAAATACAACCCCCAAACAGTTCCCCTGGTAGTGGGGTCTAGTCCTTTTGCACGGTTTAGCAGCTTCTCTCTCCCCCTGACTTTTATTGCAGGTGAACAGTAAGCTGGCAGTTTGCTCTGCTGCCTGTCCGAAGGTCAGCCCGTGTATTTTACATCCACTGTGCTGTTCCTTTCACGTCAAGCCCCACAGAGACCTACGCAAGAAATGTGACTTCTTTGTTCTTAACCCACTGTCTATACCTCTTGGGTTCCTGGCTGCAGTAGTAGTTGCCTTAATGGAGTCTTCATACACAAAGTATGATTTTGTGTAGCCAATTGACATCGACACCAAACCAAAACCAGTGTTAATGGGAGGGAAAAAGAACCATCTGAGCGTTGTGTGCTCTAACATCTGTGCACTTTTCTGCCTGCTTTATGTCTACGTGGAAATTTTTGATGTTACTGATGTTATGAGTTAGCTGTAGTTGGAAAGAAAAAATATGTCTTTATGAATGGAATTAAAGCCCTTCCCTTGGAAAAGCCTACCTGTAGTCATGCTGTTTGTGAAGCTGCCTTTTCATCATCTTATGGCATTGAAATCTAGCAAATTCAAGTATGGCCTATAAAGGATGCAAAGCATGAGGGGCAGGGTGGGAGGCAGCAGATCAAGGCAAGAAACTCCTTATTTCTCTACCGGGCACCCACAAAGAAGCTGCACACATGCAGGCCTCAGCAGGCTGTTTCCTTGCCAGCCTGAAAGAGGAGATAAAAGATAGTCTGAAGAAGATGACCAGTTCTGCATCATGTTCTCAAAGGTGGCCATGAGGATTTTGAGTAGCTTCTTGGTATGTGCTTACGCCTCTGGCTTTGTCCCTCAGAGGGAGGTTGCCAAGTGAAGGTGTTGGAACAGGCCTGGGATTCCTGCTGTGCTGCAGACCACTTGTTTTATCCAGGCGGTTCATTGACACCCAGATCCTCAAAGACAAGTGATTAAAGCCTTTGAGCCTTTGTGTGTCAGCCTTTTTGGATCTGTCACCTGGAAAAGTAGAAATACCATCATTTTCCTTCAGAAAGACAGGCAAGAATGAATTCATTAAAGGTAACAGGAGATGGAGATCCCCATTGATGATCTGCAGACTGTAGAAACATGAAATCACTTTGCAACTTTGCAGGTCTGCCAGCACTTAGGTGTACGTGGCTCATTTCTTGCTAATTTGTCTACATTTCTTGGCAAATCAGCCAGTTAACATCTATACCTATTGTATCCCACACTCCCAGGACTGCAAGCTTAAGTTTGGATCCCTTGGTGTTACCTTATGTGCTTTTGTGAACACCATGCCCTGTTCCTTAGTGCTGCCTGTGGAAATGTGGCATGCCTTTGGATCTTTGGATTGTTTACCATGAGATCCTTCCTTGTTGATCCTAATAGCTTTGTCAAGTGCAAGCGTGGCTGGCTCAAGGATCCCTTTGCTGATGGTCTGGGCAAAGATGAGTAGCCATGACCCAAGAAGACCTTCCTGACTTGCAGAGGCATCCCAGACAACCAGATCTGAAGGACACTGATGGAGACTGCAGTATCAGTGTATTATTTTCTCTTGGCAACTCAAGCTGTCTGTAAGACAGTTTCTTTTACTCTGCTGGCTCTATGGGTGAGCAGAGCATGGAGGCACTGCTTGGTGAGCAGGGTTTCAGCAAGAGTATTCTGAGGACGGGAGGTTGAGGCCAGCCCCCTGACAGGCAATATGTGAAGTCAGATGTGCAATCTGATAGGGGCTGGCAGCCCTGGGGAAACATGCCAGGGTTGACGGGGAACTCTACCTGCCCTCACTAGGTCAGCACCGGAATTAGGCAGCCTCTGAAGTAGCTATAAAACAGCTGATGAAGCTCCATCTCTCTTTTGTGACTGCACAGGGACTGCTTCTAGCCTCTCAAGAGAACACTTCCTCCCCAAAATGTTGAATAATGAGAAGCTTGAATGGCTTTTAAGCTTAGCAGTTTAAAGCCACTTCTTGAATGGTCACACGCAGCTGGCCTTCTCTGCGGTGGAGGAGGCTCTTCCAAGGCACACGATGAAACAAACTGTGCTCTTAGCCCTCTGCTTCCTTCCTTCTCATGCCTCCAGGACCAGCATGATGAGTTATGTTAGCTGTCATTAAAAAGCCAGCATCCACCCCCTCCTTAATGACACAATTACTTCACACACCCCCAAGCTGCAGTGACTGTAGCAGTGATGGTGGTGGTCAGACATAGCTCAGTTTAACAAAGTTTTTCTGGAGAATAAAGGTGGAACCTCAACCTTTCCTAACAGGGAAGCAAAGCCTAAAGCTTTCCACTTGCCTGTCTGAGCTTTGATACTTCACAACCAGGAAGCTGCCTGCTCTGGCCAACTTATCATGCCCATTGATCTACTGTAGTTGAGCTGGGTAAATACTAGGATCATTCAGCACAGTACTCAGCAATTTTGTATACATAATACTTTTACAGTTTACTTTGAAAGAGAAGTATCTTTCCTGAGAGTTCTGATGTTGCACACATATGTGCCAAATGCTCCTTTTCAGGTTCCAGATCCAATCTGGGGGAAAAAGCAAAAGTCTGCTTAGTCCATTCATTGCCAGCTATGGTGTGAGGATGTGCTTCTTTGCAGACCCACCTGCTTGTGATGATTAGCTCTCAGTGAGTGGTTTAGGCAAGCATCTTTATCCCTTTTGTCTGACTGTTTACCTCAACTTGCTCCAGGAGGAAACCTGGTGCACGGGGCTGCTTCCCTTGTGTTTTTTCTGGAGAAAACTGAGCGAACACTGCCGGCTGCATCAGACAGTGCAGGAAACCAAGACCCTGCCACTGTTACGGATGAGTAGCCAGTTCTTCCCTGCAAAACCAGTTGCCTCTTGCCCGTGCAGCAGCGAGCCAGATGGCTGAGTCCTGCTCCCTTCTCCAGGCAGAGTTCAGCTGCTCCCGCTGCCTGCGGCAAGCACAGGCGGCCACTGCCAGGATACAGGGGGAGCATCTCTGTGCAGGCCCTGTCTCCACAGGGCCCTTCCTGCTCTGCTTCTCTACCTGCCATGTCAACTCACAAACCCATGGCACCTTCTTATTGGTGTAATTTAGGGAAAAAAAAAATCAAGCCGGCAAACTTGTTCTCCTTGGATTTGTGATGGAGGCTTTAAAAAAAGCCTTTTTTTCCTGCTGGCTCATGCCGTATCAGGCTACTCAGGGATTCCAGGGGTGCTTCTCGCCTGCCCTCGCCAACGCTGCCGTGGGGCTGTGCCCCGGCCAACGCCGCGTCGTGTGGAGGGGTGGGTGGCGGCGGGGCTCGGCCTCCTCACAGGGAGGATGGGCGAACCGGGAGGTTTGGGCTAGCGTTGGTCTCACGGGGTGCGGACGCTGCTGGGTTGGGACGGCTGCGGCTCCCGGAGCCCCGGCCCCGTAGCGCTGGGGAAGCCCGATCGCCGTTCCCGGACCACCGGCCCCCGGGAGGGCGGGGCCAGTAGCGGGACTGCAGCTCCCGCCCTGCCCTGCGCGCGCCCAACCGCTGCGCTCCCGCCCTGCCCCGCGCGCCCAACCGCCGCCGTTCGAACCTAACCATGGCGGTCGACGCGGCGCTGCCCGAGGAATGGCGGCTCTACCTCGTCCCCACCCGCGCCGCCACCTTCCGCAACTGGCCCTTCACCGAGGGCTGCGCCTGCACGCCCGAGCGGGTGAGTCCAGCAGGGGCCTGGGGCAGCGGGGCCGGGCGGGGGATATTGCGGCCAGTGCTGACGGGCCCTCCCTCCCTCCCTCTGCCCGCAGATGGCGGCGGCGGGTTTCGTGCACTGCCCCAGCGAGAACGGCCCTGACGTGGCGCAGTGCTTCTTCTGCTTCAAGGAGCTGGAGGGCTGGGAGCCCGACGACGACCCCCTGTGAGTAGTGGAGAGGGAGGGGGGTTCCCTCGGCCCCTTCCCTCAATCGGCTGCCCAGGGCAGCTCCGCTCCGGCGCGGAGGAAGGGGGAACAGGCACTGGCGGGAGCTGTAGAGGTGGAACCGTCGCTGGACACCGAGGTGCTTGGCAGGGAAGAACGGCTTCTATGCTTTGAGAGCCGCCTTATCCTTTATTTAATTTTCTTTTCCCTCTTTTCAGGGAGGAACACAAAAAACACTCTTCGGGCTGTGCTTTTCTTTCCCTTCAAAAAGATCCTACTAACCTGACGCTGCAGGAGTTCCTGAAGCTGGACAAGGAACGAATGAAAAATGTAATTGTACGTACACATAGGCACCGCCACGTTTTTCTACAACCCTGTGATGCTGGAAGAGTTATTTAGTTTCTAGTCTTAGGATTGTTTAGCAGGCCTCTGACTTGTGCTGGGTCAGATGGTGTGTCCTTTACCTGGTCTCAGCCTTTGTCTTATGGGAGATGTAGCCCAGTTTTCCCTTGAAGCTGAATGATGCCAACAGGCTGCCCAGGGAAGTGGTGGAGTCACCATCCCTAGAGGTGTTCAAAAAATTAGTAGATGTTGCACTGCAGGACATGGTTTAGTGGTCATGGTAGCGTTGGGTTGACTATTGGACTTCATCTTAGAGGTCTTTTCCAACCTCAATGATTCTATGATGCTCAATTTAGTAGTAACATTTTTCTTTACAGAAAAAAGAAATTTCTCAGAAGGTGACCGAGGTTGAAGATGCAGCCAAGAACGTGCGTCGTGAAATAGAGAATCTGGTCTCCTAGGATACTGTAGCTTGCTGGTGACATCTGTCTTGTATGTGTGTTCTGTCACTGCCACTTTGACTGAAGGGCTGTGTTCCCCAAGACTGCCTTCAGAATGGCCATTTCTGTGAGAAGCAAACTGAATTCTCCTTCGGTCTCCTGCCTTTGTCCAGGAATTACCTGGGATTTGATGCACTGCATACATAATCTTTTTCTGCAGGGGTTCTCCTATTCTTCCTGTTGGTTTAGTTAAGGATTGCTACTTGTGGTTTTATCTGTTCTTTATTTCTAAGCTCAGCCATTTCTGTTTTGGAGATGCAGGTAGCTCTGGTGCAAAAACTTCTGTCTCTTGCAAGAGCTGACAGGCACTTCCATTTTTATACTGAAAATACCGATACTTTTGGAGATAAAAAGGGGAAGGAGTTTTAAAACTTCTTCAGGCATTTAGGATTGTGTCTAATAAAGTCTAATTTTACCAAATATCTTAGTGTGCCTGGTATCCTTGTAAACTTCTATTTCTAGTTGGCTGCTGCCTCATGTTGATGTATTTGTAAGTAAAAGTTGAGGGCAAAACAGCAAAATAATTTTACTCAGTTTTCTGGAGGAAAAGAATCTGACTTTTAATGCGGTGAGTTGCACTGAGTGCAGTTTTAATGTAATGGTGGAAAATAATCAAAGTACAGCTTGCAGTGCTATTGCTCAAGTATCAAACTGTGTTAAGCTGTGATGATCTGTGTTCATCAAGTCTCCTTAAAGTGTCCTCCTGCCTTGGAAGGTTTGGTTGGTCCCTTGCCTTGCACAAGTTTGGAAAGGAAAAGAAATTTGGTAGAACAAAGCAGAGTCAGTAAAGAATTGTGCTCTCAGCTGCTGGGAAGGAATGGGAAAATCTTGTACAAAATACTTGGCTGTTATGAGGCCTGAGTTGATCGTACAGGGTTGTGAAGTCTGCAGATAAAACTGGACACATGCCCTTAGGTGCTCCCCAAGTCAGAGAACCTCCAGGTCCATCCTGGTGCAGAGGCAGTTGCAGTCACCCACTGGCAAGATCAATGTTCCTGGGTTTTGTAAGTTTATCCAACGCTCCCTGTCCAAGCCTACTTGTGAACAATGAAGTAACTTCATTATTTCCAGCTGCAACAGCCAAATCATATGCTGATTGCCCTTCTGCATTCTTCTTTTTTATGCTCGCATTGCAGCTGTAAATAAAGAACAGATTGGTTTAAGCTACTTAAATTCCTTCCAAGTTCCCAGAATTAGTGAAGTGGCTTATAGGTAAAGGTTGACGCAGAGTAACTTCAGAATTTCTGGCTGTCTTTTCTTGCAGGGACACAACTAAGATAAGAGGGTTGAGCCAGTATTGCCAGCAAGATCTGTGCAAGCAGACTGTGGGTGGCCTGCAGCTGAGCTACCACACTTACCCTAACAAGGCTCGGATGCATTCCTCTCCCTCCAGCCCAAGCAGAACTGCCTCGTGGAGAGCAGTGTTTTTGTGCCTGCAGAGGGGGAATGAGCAATATACTTATTACTGAAGGAAACTGTCCTGGTAAGTGGAGTAGTCTAGCAAGTTAAACTAAGGAAAATGAGTAAGAGGATATAGAATACACTAGAAGTCACGGTGGCTTTCTTTTTGGGTAGGCTTTAGTATTGTTTATCGTAATAAATTGAAGTGGATGGGAGAAGGAATTGAATGGAACAGCAGCTTTCTTATCAGAAATCGTGAAAAATCTTCAAAGCTGGTAACTGAAAGAAGGAGCATGAATACTGTTATCTTTGTTCAGTTGCAGGTTTGTCTTTTTTTCAGTTTGCTGTTGAAAAGAGATCCTCGACTACAGATCTGTGGAGGAGGGGTGGGAGGTTAACCCTTTCTAAAATGGGAGCACGAGTACTTTTTTGGTAAAACCTCAAAAGACCCCAGGCAGAGACTCAATGTGTTCTTACAGTCCTGACTGCTGGTCAGTGTCAGCACCCTTCTGCACAAGGAGGGAGATGGCTTCTGCCTGCTTGTTAAGGACAGCAACTGTGAGAGCAGGCCGGTCCTCACTGCTGGTGCAGTTTGGGTCAGCTCCCTAGAACCCACAGGAAAAGGAAGGTGAGCCGTTAAAAGCCATCAAGATTCTTTCGCTTTCACCTTGCTTTAATATCATGCTAATTTAAGTAGGCAAATGGACTTCATGCTCAAGACAGAGAAATAGTCAAACTGTGAGGTATTGTTTCTTCTGAAAACCTGTCATCTCCTAGCTCAAAGCCAGAGTGAACGTATACAAGAGCAGTCAAAGTGGATCCCACAGTCAGGATGCACCTTACCACACAGCAGAAAGGTAGAGGTTATGCTCTCTTCTGCTATGCAGAGGACTTGACTCTAAATATAAAATCAATGTATTTTTCTTGCTGTATGATCTTGGCAAACTCAGAGGAGCATGCCTTATGCACTGGCCAAACAGAAATTTGGGGAGAACATACATAAATGTAAAATAGGCTGTTTCTTCTCTAAAATGCTCTTTTAATCTGAAGACATCCAGTTGCATTGCAAGGATGTTGCCTCCTAAGCATGAAGTTGCACACCAGGCTAATATTCATGCAGTAAATGGTCAAAGAGTTGGAAAGGGGAACCTCAGCAAGCAATAACTTACTTCACTGAGCAATTGTTCTACCAAGGTGATTCTTCCTTTCCCATTTGGACCCAGTTCTTCCAGTAGTTGTCTGGATTCTGGCTGTGGAAACAAAAACCGACCAGTAATGTTTCAGGTGGTGAAAAGACACATAGGTGGGGTGTATTCTGCCTTTGAGTAAAGGTGGGAAATGCACACAGTGGCATGTGTGCCGTGTAGCCCAGCCTCATTATTACTAATCCATGACCCTTCCTTGGGAATATCTTCCCAAATCTAAGCAAGTGTTGGATAACCCAGGCTAGTATCTCACAATTGAGGTCTTGATTCAGCAAATGTATCTGCAAATGATTAACTTTGCATCACTGCAGCTCTCCAGGGATGTACAAAAATCTGCTTGACACAGTGAAGTTAAACATGGGCACAGGTTCTTTGCTATAGGATTAAAGTTTGAAGCTTCTACAACTTGCGGAAGTATTTTATTTTTAAAATCTTAAAATAACAAACAACAAAACTTGTAATCTCTTCCTTCTTCCCACTCTCCCACCTCCTTCCTCTCACTTTTTGAAAGCCCAGTCACTTGACCAAACGTTTTTATCTCTGGACTCATATCACAAAGCTCTCTATCTCGTTCTACCCATTGAGCTGGCTAACTAATCCAAGCTTAGATTAATGTATGTCTCCCTTCAGAAATTTTCCATGCCATTACTGACAATCCATTTAGTAGGCATTGCTTCCAGGGTATTTGGTCTCTAGTGGAAGTAAAGCCTTGCTTCTTGCATTAAACTAGCCCTCAGCTGAGCTGACACCTCAGCTTGATGGGAAAACTGCGTTGACATCAAAGCTTGTTTAGATGATCTTCTGCCTAGTTCACAGTGTGTGATCAGTAGTTCTAGCACAGCCAAGGATATGTCCTATAGAGTCAAACAAAGCAGTCAGGTCCAGGGAAGATGATAATGCTTCCATCTAATGTTGCTTCTGAGAAAAACCTGTAACAAAATCAGTCTGCAACAGTCTCTAGGCCTAATGCTGTGTCAGTAAAACAATGGGTCAAAAAATGAGAGCAACAATCTAAGCAAGCTTAGTAGGAAGAAAGTTTAGTTATTTCCCATTCTGCAATAAAAGTCTGTTACCAATGTTCAGGTTTTATATTAAGTTGGACTTTTGTCCCCTTCCCTTGCTCCCAGTCAGTGTTAAAAGCTTTCTATTTTTACCCTTGTATGCCTTCCTTCATGTTAGTGCTGCTCTATAGCTAGTTTTTCTAATGGTAGAAGATACCTACAGAGAGCTTATCTTCCTTTTCTTTAAGTGTTCTTGACTTTGTTCTCTTTATTTTGCCTCTTGAATGGAAAAGATTCTGATCATCTTTGCCTACCAGAAAGGGAAACAAGTGTTAATTTCAAGCAAAGTGAGTATCCTAACAAGAACTTGGGGAGAGATCTGGAAATAATTTCTCCAGAAAAATATTTTACTTTGTGTTGAAATCAAAGCAATATTTATCAGTTTTCTACAAGAGAAAGTGATGAAATATTTGTTGCAGACCAGACTGGTTTTAACAAAAGGTTTACACTTAGGCATTCTTTAAAACTTGCTATTTTGAAATGAAGATTCAATGAAATGTGGAGTTTGGAGGGTTTGAGTCTTTTCTTTAACTAGCTGCAGCTATTCAACAAGCTTGACTTGGATTCATGAATTGTTATGACCAAAAACCTTACAATTTTTCAATGCTGTTTGTCTCCCAACTACTTAGGAACAAGATTAGAGGACCTTGAGTAGATATGTATGTCCAGTATTTTTAAGAGATGTACTCTACCAATGTGCAGGAGGATTGATATAATGCAGGGACCCTCTGAGCTGGTGCTACTAGAGTGCCTGGAATTCCAGTCACATTACTGACACTCCAAAACACTAGCTCCTATTGTAAAAGAACACACAAAGCATCTGAAGTTTTATCACTATAATAAAAACACTGCTATGAGCCATGGCTGCAATTTACTGGTCTCTTCAGATGTCCTCTAGGGATGAAGCATTCCCATGAATTTTTGACAGTCTGTATATTGCTTAGATCTCAACTGAGCCATATTTTGAGGCTTAAAGATCAACTTAAGTAGGTGCAGAATGTGCCAATATTATTTTGCCTGTCTCAGTATCTAACCTTCCAAGCACTACTTCCATATTCTTGACAGGGAGGGGGAGAGGAGGAAATAATCTCACCAAAACTCATCTGAATGCCATCCTGTCCATCTCTGACTTCTGTTGCAGTATTCAGGTAATGATGGCTGAACTTCACTGGTTTATTAGTATGAGTATCCTGTAGAATCATCAAATGCAGGCAGTTAATAAGATTATCATGTAATGCTGTTATAATCTGAGTAGCACAAAACAGAGTTGTTGCATATGAAAAAATATATAGGCTTTTAAAATCACCCTCAAATTAGCACAAGACAAGTGATTATAGGTAATTGAACTCTGCTTTGAGTCAAAATAATGCAGCATTTCTTTCTAAACCTTGTGTTAGGTATTTGTTTTGATTTAGAGAAAAAAGTGATACAATCTCACTGAATGAAATGAAGATTCTCATCCAAATGAAAGTGTGTCTACCACTTGAGAGAGCTGGTTAACTCCTCACTCATGAAATGATGTGACATACCTTTCCAGGCACCACGTGGCAAGGTAAGCTTGTTAAGATTCTACACAAGAGATACAGTCTGAATTTTGGATCTTTGAAATGGTAGATTTTCATCTTTGAAATGCTGGAAATGAATATGTGGGTGGTTTTTGGAAAATGGTAATTCTGGAGGTAGGGATTTCAAGTGCTTGAATATGGTCAACAGGAGCTCTGGCAAACATTATCTCCAAACTATTGAAAATTGCTTAAGCTTGTTTCTCAAGAGCTCAATTTGCAGACTGAAGAAAAGGAGGATCTAAGGTTGAGAGCTAAGGGGTGCTAGAATCATCAAACAGCATCAGCTGAAAGAAGAATTTTAGAATTAATAACAAACTAATGAAATGCAAGATGATAGCAACATAACCATGAAGTCTGGCTTAATCAGATAAAGATACCTGTTCAGCCAGCTTCAACAGAAAGGGATTTCTTTCTCTCAAGTGAGGAGTTAACACCCTCTGAACGAAATAATTTCTTGTTTAGACCTCAGTTTAAAATATAGCGTTACACTAACTGGTCTAATGACAGCTTTAGACCAGCTGCCTAACAACAGGCCTCATCCCCCAAACTGACCTTCTTAATAGCAAGGGCATAATTCAATGTAATAGTGACTTCATAGTCATCCTCACAGATGGTAGCAGAACTAATCTAGAGGGAAAGAGCAGCCATTAGTATCTCTTACAAAAAGTACACAGAAATAGTTTTAGGAATAAATCTTGCCGATGATGTTTATTATGGAGCCAATAGACAAAATCATGGAATGGTTTGGGTTGGAAGGGACCTCAATGATCACCTAGTTCCAACCCCCCTGCCATGGCAGAGACCCTTCCCACTAGACCAGGTTGCTCAAGGCCCCATCCAACCTGGCCTTGAACACCTCCAGGTATGGACCATCCACAACCCCCCTGGGCAACCTGTTCCAGTGACTCACCCCACTCAGAGTGAACAATTTCCTTCTAATTTCCAATTTAAATCTACCCTCTTCCAAAATCACACGTGTCCTTTGCCTACCATCACTTCCCATCTAACCAAGCAAGGGGCAGGTGATATTTTGAATAACTGGAAATATTAGAATGATTGAAATACCAAGTGAATCAAAAAGATGTAGTGATGCCACGTTTCATGAAAGTCCAGTCATTCTCCACCCAGATTTTGCAGCTGCGTGAAAGGCTATGTTGTTCTTAGGACTCCCCACTCCAGGAGAACTGGTTGCTGCTTTAGTTGTACCAGTCTGTAGAAGCACAGACTATAGTAAAACATGGGCAGCTTTCTATGACAATTCATTGAGGCAGGACTGCTGGCAAGCAGACTACTGAAATTACACAAAAATGAATCCACAGGGGATTATAAAGAAGTGGAATGAAGCTGACATGGTTATATCACAGCAAGTTGAGAAGTGTGGGAGAGATTGATTGTATTTCTAATCCACATGGAAACTGAAAAAGCAGCATTAATCCCAGATAGTTGGCATCCACTTTGAATCTTCTGTTAACTTTTGAGGGCAGTGGTTTCAAGACAATAGGATGACAAAAGGCCAAGAAATGACAGGAATAGCCTTCTCTAGACAGTTAATATTTTTCAGGCACATCCTTCTGAATCCTCTAGCAAAGGAAATAAGTTGCATTGGAGTTATACCTCGACTTCACCAAGCATCTCTTAGATTTTCAATGGTACTACAGCTTCTGAACATACTGGTGGGCCCAATAGGTCTCAGCAGGTCTAGAATTCAGATGTAAAGTATCTGATGGAGTGTCATACCTCTGAAAAGTGTAATCTGCCAAATGACAATTAGCTTTCTGCACCCAGTGTTCACAAACTTTTCTGTAGTTGTTTCTACGTGCTGAAATTGTTAGGTTATTTTTTTCACTGGCATGTCACATCAATCAGGATATGCTAAGAAATGGTGAGCTTGAACTGTAATAGGGGAGACTTAGGTCAGGCACTGGGATAGCTTCCAAGTAGCTATGCCAGTTCGGGGAGTTCCCAACCCTAGTTCTGCCTGCATCCCACTTCCAGCTGCTCACTGCCAACTTACTTTTGTACTAGCACTGAAGCCTTTGTTTAGCTTCCAGAGCTATTTTTAGCCTGGGTTGGTCACTGATCCAGTCTACAGGACATTGCTGCAAGCAGTTGTGCTGGCAGCACCTAGGGAGCAGCGTGAGGAGATGGAACTCCTGAAGCCAGCAGGGCTGCCAAAGAAAGTGATACAGTGCTGCAGCTGAACAGCAAGGATAATTGAGTGCGGAAATGGACTGCCTGGGGCAATTGTGAAATCTCCATTGTTGGTGAGTTTGAAAAGCTTCAAGACAAACATCTGTCAGGAGCAGTTTAGGCAGAGTTGATCCTCCTTCAGGACAGGGACCAAATGATCTCTCAGTCATACCACTCCATCTTCTAGGACTCTTTAGGAAGAATCTCCAGTTTCCACCTTCTTGCTATCACCATTTTAATGCAGTTTGGTGACATCCTGAAGACTCCATCTCCAGTAAGAAAAGCAATACCCTGTACCTGTAATACTGATATAGTTTACACTAGAAGTAGACTATAGCCAAAGGGAATTGGTGCTGTCTGCTGGTATAATCCAGCCTGGAGCAGAGACAAGCATATCACCTAAATCCCACTCCCAGCAGGGCTTATTTAACTGACAGACTACATAGGTCTTGGTGACCTATTCTTTGTCTTGACTTCCTGCTGTGGGATACTACAAAAGCAGCTGAGCTTTTATCACTTGTAGCTGTGACATGAGAGAAGAATAGAAACTGCCGTAGGAAAGAAGGAGGAAAAAATCTGCAGTAGAAGACTGAGAAAAAAAATGGAACAACAAAACAACACAAGTTACACAAACAGATCAAGGCCTAAAGAAAAGGGAGACATTTATTTTTCCAGCGTTCATCCAGCAGCCACAATAATCTTTCGATGACACTCCATAAGAAGATAGATATTACTCACAAGCTCCTTCCTACCTTTCCCATTCGAGGTTCTCCAATCAGTGCTCTGAATTCAAGGTTGTTCTGAGCATAGCTTCTAAGGTGAGCACAGACATGATCCAGCTGCTTTCTCCAATAACCTGATCAGAGAGAGTTAAGTAGGAGAAAAATCCCTAAACTGTGATTTGACATTTCTTCTACTTGTGATAGATGATTTAAAACCAGCATATTTTCACTGAGACCAACTTAATTTTTCTTCAGAAAATTCATCTGATCAAGAAAATGAGAAGCAAGTTATACCCTAAAAAAGGTGAAATGCTTTCTTACCCATCGGTTACAATTAATTCCTAGGACCTCTCTACTCATAACAAAACCATGTCTGGCAATTGTCTTTGAGAATCAAAACTAGCCCTGTGTGAAAAGAATCTCACACTGTTCCAGAGCATAAATAAAAGAAGTGCACTATCACAACTAAGCAATTGTGCATTATTGAACTGTTTTTTAGTTGATTTGAGGTCACTGACCGGTAACAATAAGCCAAATCTGAACACTGCAGACGTAGTAACTCAACCTATACAGCATTCTGCTCTGTGTAATTCTTCCCCAAATAAATGCCTTTCAATTATATATGGGAAAGCATATTAAAAACTTAAGTATTTCTATTCTTTTGCCTGGCAGGATATCTGGGAAAGAGCCAACATTCCTTTATGCTGGTGTGGGGCATGAAACATGAGGGGCTAAATATGCCTGGATTAAGAAATCATCTTAAGCCATTTAGAGTTTTTGCAGCTCCTGTGCAAGCATTTCCGAAGCAATGTTCTGTTTTCACCAGAGAAAGAAACAAAAGGACTTGTTCTCATTCTTAAGTGATTGTTATCAGGATCTGACTGATTTTATTTCTGAGCCTACTTAAGGAAAGTACAGAATATGACTGATTGTGTTGTAAATAAATTGCGTAGGCTTGGTAACCTCAGTTAACTTGCACAATGAAGTTGCTGTGACCTTATCCTTCCATTCATTTTAAGTGAAGCTCAAAACAGCGAGAAGAAGCAAAGTCAGAAGAAAAGTGCTGCTCAGACTTCTACAAGAGAAAGCAAGTACACAAGGATTTTTGTGCTTGAAAGATTCCGCCAAGATTGAACTGGTAGAAACTAGACAAACTAAGCCAGCAAGTCTTATTTATAAAGCAGCTTTAAAGGAATATAAAAGGAAGGGTCCACAGAAAAACATAAATTATTTCCTGCCATGATCTCACATGCAAAAACTAATACAAGCTGAAAATAGTAATTAAAAAATGTAAGTTAGGCTGCTGCTTGGTGAGGGATGCCTCCAGAGAAGTCACTATTACTATAAACTGGTTCATAACTAGCCTAGGTCCCCAGATCTTATTTCAAAAAATCCATATAGCCAGGAACATATTCTTGCATTTTTGATGTTTTATTATATCTAAAAGGATTTTTGGCAGCACTTGGAATACTTGAATTTATGCTGTCAATAGTTGACTGCACCTGTATCCCGCTGATTTATTGTTCATTACAGTGAAAAGGGGAAGCTTCTTTCTAAAGTTTACCTGGTAAATGACTTGGCTCCTGTTCAAAACAGACTGAAAGTACAGCAAAAAAAGAAATACAGTACACATCAGAGGATTAGTGGTTTGGTAATGCTGTTAATTCCCCCTCTCCTAACGGGATTGTTTGGGGGTTTTCTTTAATCTTCACAAAAGAAAAGAAGGTTCGTTAATGGCTGATAGGGTCAAGAAATAATTAACAAACTACTAAACCTTGTCCCTTGTATTTAAAAACTTTAGTATCAAATGTCTGATTGCATTGAAAAAATAGTGGACATATACACATATAGAATATATATATTGTATAATGGCATATATAAAAAAGATTTTCCTGTATGGTCTTGTTGATACATGTAGTTTGAAGCCATGTATATAGCTCAGCATCAAGGAAAGGGAGCAGCATGAAAGACTTGTCTGTAACAGACATTTATTGATTTATAAAATGAAGTATGTTCCTCATTCCTTGGCAGGGCTTAATGGAGAATCCATTACACAGTGCAGCTTCAACAAAGTTACCTCTAAATGGATAAAAATTAACATAGTTCAAAAGCAGTTCAGAGTTTCATCGCAACCTTTCCCAGTGAAAAGAGTTCTCACAAGTCAAGAGCTCTACTTCTGATAGAGACATACGAATGTTCAGTGTTACTTTTTTTCCTCTCAGTGCTATTATGGGCCAATCTTTTATTATCCCCAACTAAATTAAACTCCCTGACATGTTGAGTCAAGTGTTTTATTTCCTACAATGATGTCTAAGAGAACATGCCACATTTCAGAGCAAGGGATTAGGAAAAACAGATTTCTCTAGTGATAATTTTAAAAATAAAAGTGCATCATCTGGATATTTATACACAGAGAGTCAAGCCAGGAATTTCTAACATCTATTAGCAACTTTTTCTACCCAATAGATAAATAATTCTATGGGTGCCTACTGATGGCACATTCCATAGACCATAATCTTTGCAAGAGAAAGCAAGGTCATACATTGCAGCTTTGTTTAGAAAACATAAAATGAAAACTCCTAACCTTTTCCAGGACTAATAGCTGTCAGGAGAGGCTTATGGTCGCTCATCTTCTCCAGCTTTTCTTTTTGTGAAATCAGCTCAAGCTCCTTCTTTTCCAACAGTTTGCTAGATGGGTAAAAAAGTCCAATGGTTTGGGTTCCTTTATCTTCTCTTTCTTTTAGTTCTGCCCTTGAGTTGGACAAGGAAATAGGAAGAGGCTGCCAGGCCACTTGAGGTTGAAATCGTTTAGCCTGTGGAGGGTGTAGGGGAAGGAAAAGTGTAAGTAATAAAATTAGATATAATTAAATGGCTTACAAGCAGAAATTAAGTAGAACAGTACACAATATTGTAAAGGAATGAAAAAGTTGGCACAAAGAATCATTAACAATTCTTAATTACCAGTCTGTAACAATGATGCAACTTATCGCAAATATTCAAGAAAAACTCTTCATGATTGCCAGCAGAATGACATCTATGCTTTTGTAGGACAAAAACTGGCCTTGCCAAATATTGTGGTCTTTCTTAAAAGAGAGTTTTAAAAACACCATTACATATGCATGAAAGAATACCTTGTATCAGCAGGACACAAATAATTCACAAGTAATAAGATAAAAGTACTTGAAGAGCTAAGACTTATGAAAAGCTGATTGTTTCTCACTTTGCTATTTAGAATAAGGCTGGATTAGAGCCTTTGGCTGAGGCTACTCTTGGGCATAAAGCAGTTCTCAAAATAAACATCTCCTGGGTTTTGCCCTCAGCATGCTCACAGGCCACAATGTTGCCTTAAAGAGGAAACGAATGGAGTTGTGCCAATCTATACCCACAGTGCCTTTTAACTGTGTTCAAACCTGACTTTGTAATAATCTGTGTCTTACCTCAGAAAACCCCAGCGAGTCCCCAGCATCCATGAGAATGCCATGCTGAGAACCCACCCGTGATGGGGGCTCTATGAAAACACCACAGGACCCACAGAAGCGAGCGTAGGGATGGTTGTGTGTACCACACTTCAAACAAGTAAAGTAGGATGGAGGAGGTCCAGGCTGGAAAGTTCAATGAAACACTTGTCACTACAGAAACATATGATGCATGGATTAGGAATGATGAAAGCAGTAGTACTAATAAAAGGAAGTAAAGTAGCAAAGCCCTGTAATTACTAATCTGGTGGTCTTATACTGAATATTGACTGCAGTTATTTCCAGTTCAATTCTGACACCACCACTATTCCTCAGGTCCCCTGGTACACTACGGGACCAATGGTTACCTTTGCGTAAAGAGGAGTGTTTCAAATTTTATGTAGACTCAGCTCACAGAAAAAAAAAAAAATTCTTCTTGATTGTGATCTTAGACTGAAACACTACACCTATAAAAATACATGCTCAGGGAAATTGTTTACATTGCTAGTACCATGCACTACTGAGCAGCAGTTAAGTCCTTGTCTTTCTGAAGTTAATGAGGCCTTCAGCAAAAAAAATGGTGTGCATCACCTCATCTCTGGTAATTGCCTATATAGTTGATCATAGCCATGAACAAAGTCAAGGATGATCAGAGGACTGGAGCACCTCTCCTACGAGGACAGACTGAGAGAGTTGGGGTTATTCAGTCTGGAGAGAAGGCGGCTCTGAGGGGACCTTATTGTGGCCTTCCAGTATCTTAAGGGGGCCTACAAGAAAGCTGGGGAGGGACTTTTTAGGATGTTGGGTAGTGGTAGGACTAGGGGGAATAGATCAAAACTAGAGGTGGGTAGATTCAGATTAGACGTTAGGAAGAAGTTCCTCACCATGAGGGTGCTGAGACACTGCAACAGGTTGCCCAGAGAGGCGGTGGAAGCCCCATCCCTGGAAATTTTGAAGGTCAGGCTGGCTGGGGCTCTGAGTAACCTGATCTAGTGGGAGGTGTCCCTGCCCATGGCAGGGGGGTTGGAACTAGATGATCTTTAAGGTCCCTTCCAACCCTGACAATTCAATGATTCTATGTGCTTTAAGCAAGTATTTTGCTAATAATAATAATAAGCTGTGTCCTAACTGATAGGAGTTTTGCAGAGAGAAGTTTGAAACTGCTGCAGGTGACAGAGGAGTAAAAGCAGGAGTGTGAGCACAGAGAGCGGGGGCACGTGCCTTGGCTCCACACCAGTCACAGAAACGGGCATCGCATCGGTTAACACGGTTGCATTTTGAGCACGAAGTTGTCTTCTGCTGCTGGCTGTGGTAAGGCGGAGGGGTGTCTCCTCCAAGCATGGGCTAGCAAAACAAAACAAGCAGTAGGGAGAAAACAGGTCTTAAGCAGAAAAGTTCACAAGCCAATAAGGGGAAAAAGGAAAACCAGCCACTTTGATAATATAAAGCAATATTCAGCCTAAAATAATTATTTCATCTTAGAATAAGCAACAGACTGACTTGGATCTAACCTGCATTTTTTATTTTCATTACAAAACCACAGTAAAATGTGGCATTAAGTACTTTTAAAACATTTTTAGCAGAACTAGTGAAAAAAAGTCCTTATCAATGTTGTCCTTTTACTCTGAGTATTTATTAATATGTCCCATGTGTAAGTACACTTGAAGTTAAGAGGGAGGTTTCTCTGCTGATAAAGTTGTTTTCAAATTCAAAACACAACAGCTATTTTGCTTTGTACCTTTCTTTGTAGTAGTATGGCAGGGAAAGTGTGTTCACACAATGAGTTTTCTCTCAGTTTGGTATTTGCTACATAAATATTTTTTTACACTCTTTTACCTCATGAAAGTTATATATTACCTAGCTTTCCTACTACAATTAACTTACATGGGTACTCAAAACAGATTTTTCATCTGAAACTTCTAGTGGTTGAGTATAGATCCTAGCTAGGACAAATAGGTCTTAAAAATGTTTTGTTAGGGTTTTGCCTCAGGGCTTATGCAGTTTATTTTCTCTGCAAGTCAGGAGTATGGGTAAGGAACAGAACCTGAGGAAAATTATTTTGATTACAGACACCACAACAACAAGTACACAAACATGAGTTATCCCTGTTTTCATCTGTGGTCTGCATTGCAATTTGAATGAGGTAAGTTGGAGTTCATTTGAAAGATAAAATTTACAAGAGCACAAGTCTGAACGTGTTCTAAATCTAAAGTATTTAATAACCAATTAATAGTAATACCTGCATTATTACTAATTATTCAGAAATTACTTTTGCTTATCATCAATCACTAGTAGCAAAATTTCTGATTACCATTCATAACAACTTTCACCTTTCTCTCTTAGTTCCTACTGATCTGACCATTTAAGTCATAACTACCCATGCAGCTACATATTAGTGAAGCAGATAAGCATATGTTTATCTTAGGTAAGTAAAGATTCTACTGAAATTCACTTTCAAATGACTCAGTGGCTCTACAAGAGACCTTTGCCTCTAGCTCTTGACAGATTTAGAACTCAGGAATGTAATCAGAAGATTTTAACTTGCAAATGATTGGTCTTCTCTCATCTCTGTATTTACCACAACCTAGAGAAGTGAAATGTACCATAACGTTTTCATACCAGACTTTTCAGAAGTGAAAGTAAAATTCTTCTAAGGAACCAAATGAGCAAGCTAAATGGGGGGTTGAAACAGGCAGCAATTTTAGGGGGAACATTTGTTGTTGCTTTTCTCACCTCTGTGCAGAGTCAGAGCCAATACAAGCATAGTAGCTGTATACATGTAGGAGAAGCAGCAAATGGAGATAAGAAAAATCATGTAAAAGAAAATTTTATATTCACAAAACAATTACAATCCATGAGAATGATCTTCCTGATGTATATACTCAAATTTTCTATTGCAATTGAAAATAATCTGAACGCAACAAGACTCCCTTGGAGCCAAGACTACTCATTTTCTAAGAGCCTTCTGAGCTTTCACAACGGTGTTTGCACTCCTGACCTCCACAGGAGAAACCTGAAGGTATAAGACACACTTATGTTCATCTGTGATGGAGCATTTGTGGGAGCACTGAGCTCGGACTGGGCATGGGGGAGGGATTCTCTGCTTTTCTAGCATAGGCACACATGGATATGAGTTTAGTTTTCCAAAGAAAAAAGGATATTATGCTCTGGTTTGAGTTGACTAACCCTAGAGTGCTTGATGCACTTACCGTCTGCATTTCAGGCAGTTGGCTTTCACAAGTCACGCAGTGTTTGTGGTGAAGAGGATTTCCTGTTCCACACTCCTGACAAATTACTTTACCCTTTTCAACAGAAAAAGAATATATTTCATATGGTATTTGAAAACTGTGAACAACGACAACAAGAGGACTTGATCTTAAAAGGTGCTGTGGTTACTCATCCCTGCAGATTCAAGTCTGCTGTGGGCTTCAGGCTTTAGTTAGGCCATATTGCCTGGTCATCACAAATCTACATATCTTGGTGACAATTCTCTTTAAACTATGGTACAGTTCCCTCAGGAGATCCAGCACCAATACCTCCAAATCTTTTTAACTATTAGTGTCAGTTTACTTAGTCACTGCAGTCACACAAAGCAGGATGGTTCACTTGTATCAAGCAGTTGTCATCCGTGCTTTCCAGGAACCTCTGGATGGCTTATGCCCTGTTGCATTGTTCCTCCAGCAGATACTGGGGTGCTTAAAGTCCCCCATGAGGACCAGGACTTGCAAATGTAAGCCTGCTTCTAACTGTAGAAGGCTTCATCTACTGTTTCTTTCTGGTGAGGTGGTCTACAGCAGACACCTACCACAGTTTCACCCATACAGTCATGTATGACCAGGGGGATTGAGGAGGAGCCCTACCTGGGTCCTCATACCCCTGGGTAGGGAATATTTGTAGGGCAAATTTTGTCTAGTTAAGACCACCAGCACTTTTGGATCACTGACTAAGTGCTCAAATGTGGGCATATACCCACTGCCCCAGTCCTGCCAGCTCCTCTGTGCTAAGCACTCACAACCAAATGAGGTAAGCAGTGTAAAAGGACATATTTAATAAAATTCAAATGCTTAAAGCCATAAATCATAAAATAGCTCTCCACTGAGCGCAAGTGCATACATTCCTGTCATTCCCTGCTACCTCCTGTCCATACCTTCCCAAGCTGGTGTGGTTTACTTTTCATCATTATTTCTATTCAAGGTGGTTTTGATCCTACTAATTCTTAAAGCTGTCATAATGTAATTATACAAACCCAAGTCGGATCAAAACATTTGTAATGAAGTCATCTGTTAGAAAAGTGTATGCCAGGAGGTAAATTGCTATATTTATTCTCAATTACCTTTATGCAGATGTTGGTTTGGGGCTGCAGCTGTGGAGCTATTGGCGACTCACATACAATGCAAGTGGGTGTATTCATTGGCACAAGATGTCTGCACTCAAGACATGGTGCCATCTGAAGGAAAAGCCACATTACAGCATGTTAAGGACCATAATGAGACCGTTAAGGTTATCATGAGATTTTCAATATCAGCAGCAAAGTCACTGGAAACTCAGCAACTGACAGTAACAAATGCTGGTATTGATCCTTAAAGATCAAAGGCTATTGAGAAAATGTCCAGACAACTGGAAAGAGAAGATATGCCAGAAAGGTACTAAGTTCATTTTCACTAAAATTAACATGGTACTGTAAAATGTCTGCAGTCAGTTGAAATCCTCCTAATTATGAAGCTAATCTAAAGAGGTGGTGAATATTCATAGTCACTGCTTGAAACTACAGGATTGCCTCAGACAAGACATCTTCCTGATGACACAGGAAAAAAAAACCCCACACTGTTGACTTGTTAGATCAGGTTATTATCTCTTGGGAAGAGCTTAGAGAAGACAGTTCTAGACAACATTGTAAAACCAGAGTGCGCTTACATATGCCCACGCATGCCACTGCTCAAGGTTTCAGGCATATTAGATGGATCTTCTACAGCTATGACATAAGCCCTAATTACTAACTAACTGCAGTAGTTAGCACTGAAATAAGATGCATATGCAAGTCCTGAAGATGCCATGGTTGTTGTTGCAGGTTAAGGAGGAATCTCAATTTGGTGATGTTTACTGATACAGGCGAATAAAATACAATTTACTTTTTCATTGTTATCCTTATTAAAATATTTAGCTCTTAATCTATGGTTAATTTTTCCCATCATTTAAGAATGCCATCAGGTCTACTGCTAAAGGTATTGAACAAACTAAAACAATTAGAAATTCCCAAAAAAAGTGTGACTAAATAATGGTTCTGCCAGCATGGAATGTGTAATTTGCTGAGGAAGTTGTTTTCTCTAAAGATAATTTGTTGACTGTTACAAAGTTTTGCTGACCTGTGCTCCTTCAGGGGGTGGGAAGCGACGCACTGGCACAGGTGGGACAGGAGATCCACATTCCTGACAGAAGTGAGCCAGGGGGTCAGAGAGGCGAGGTGTGGAACAGTG
The DNA here is from genome assembly GCA_013401335.1 of Brachypteracias leptosomus. NCBI lineage: Eukaryota > Metazoa > Chordata > Aves > Coraciiformes > Brachypteraciidae > Brachypteracias > Brachypteracias leptosomus. The sequence continues at coordinate 252,570 of VYZX01028365.1, read as the reverse complement.
TGCACATCTGGAAATAAGAGCACGGCCTGAGCTTGTTTTGGTATTGTCCAGCAGCATCACAAGGAATAATCTGGAACTTGCTGCAACAGGACATAGGCCACTGATTTCTCAGTTGTGGTTGCCAAACTGTAGCAGTCCACCAGACCATGGCCCAGCATCCATGATATGAGGTTCTGAACTCTCAACAGCTTTGTAAGACAGAAAGCTCTCTGGCTGCTATGGGGTTTTGTACTTTCTTCCTCACCACGGGAGGTAAACAAGTTTCCTGACACTCAGTCTGTATCAGGATTCACTGCTGCAACACGGGGAACCACTGATGTAGATCACAAACCCTTTCAATACTGATAAGCATTAATGTTCTGTGAGACTACTCCAGTGAGCAGTTTTCACCTACAGCAGTGAGGGCTGTACTCTAATTTTAAAAGACAGCTTTTTCTCCGATCCTACAGGTGTTAGGAATTTTCTTTTAAAGAATAAGATAGTCGATAACTGTGTACAGTGAAATGTAAATAAGACTATGTAAGAGAAAGAATTTTCAAAGCCCTACCTAGATCATAATTTCCAGTTATGAGCCAGTGTACGTCTTTGCTTTCCTCACTTTTCTAGAGACCCACAGCATTACCAACTCAGCTGCAACAGGCAACTGCTCAGTTACTTTCCAAGGAGAAATGTTAAAAGGAGAGTCACTTACTTGAGGAAATGTGTTTCCTTCTTGATCCTTGACACCTGTGTGCTTGCTAAGCTTTTCCGTCTGGTGACTCCAGAAGAACTAGCAAACTGAAATAAAGATCATTCTTTAGCCTTAGTAAGCCAATATTTGCTAAATGCAAATAAGAGTAGAAAAATCAGCTAAAGATGCTATTTGAGACAAACCCCTTAATGAATAGCTACTACACTTGATTCTCCCATGAGCTGCATTAAGGACCCACAGCTTCTTCCAATAAAAATAAGTCAGTGTCTTGCTATTTACCTCCAAGACAGCATTACCGAATAGTAAGTTTTAAATACCAATGTGCCAACATATAGCAATAAGTATTTGCTAATTGCAGATCTGCAATATATTAGAAGAGAATTAGAAGGAACATGGGCATTGTTAATTTGCTTTGCCTGGTTTTGTCCTTACTGAAAACTCTGTACTGCTTTGGGCATTCCTATTCCAGTGTGTATTTACTAGTAAATTCAACTTAGTACTGAGAGATTATATGAGAATGATCACAAATCTTTGCATCTTTATTTTTTTAAGGCTGAGTTCTGATGACAGCCTTTCACAGTTTTCTTGAACAGCCTTTTGCTTACCTGTAACGACTCGATTGGTAGTGCTGAGATGGATTCCTCTCTGTACTCTGTTGTTTCCAAATGACTGTCAGGAAGCTGTGGTCCTGGCAGGGACCTGTGAGCGGTCTTTCTTTCTGCTACTAAGTCTAAAATTACAATCCTGTTATTCCATTGTCATTCACTTCATGCTGTTTACAACTTAACTACATACTCTCACTTTAAATTCCAATAGCTAAGCATGTTTAAAAATATGTTTGACATCCAGATTCTGGGTTCAAATAAACTGCATGGAACTACAGGAAATTAAACTAGAAGAAACCTCATTCCTTTCTGAAAGAACTCACTTTTGTATTTTTCTCTATTTATGGTTTTCTTTCTTCCTGCATGCTCAAAAAACCCCCAGCTCCTAAGAGTAAATTAATGAGTAGACATTAATACAATTCTCTGCTCTTAAACAGAGTCCTTTTGCCGTTACCATGGAATAACAGGCTTTATCTGCAGTGAAAATCTGGGTCAAGCTTTCATTTCTGCTTTGTGTATTTATTTTGGAATCATACTGCAAGCAAACATCAGTAAAGAGCTCCATAAAGGATTTGCAATCCCATCAATTTAACCCAATCAATTTTTCTGACACAAAGGGCAATATAGACTCAGCCTTGAGATGTTGTTGAGAAATGAATGACATTTTAATAGGTTTTTCAAGAAGTAATAAATGCATGGAAGGTAATTTTTGTTCTCTATTTGCAGTGTTGAGCAATCAAAATTGGAATTCCCAGAGGATGTTCTGTCTTCTGCAATGGTTTTTAAATTACTCATGTTTTACCAGCGATATAAGAGGAAAACTTGACACAGTTTTCAGCTAGGATAGGAGTCTATTTCAGTTTTACAAAGTAATAGTATACCTTGAAAATCTTGGGAAGCTTCACTCCAGGCAGGCTTGATTTCCACATTCACTCCATTCTTCTTTCGTTTTGTAGTAAGCATTACACCTTCACTCTCCTAAAAAGTAATTCCATCTGAATTCCAAACGAAATTTTTGATTCTGTTCTAATCCTCTCTTGCTATAGTTATGGTTTTAAAAGAACATGGTTAAGGTATTTATTTTTGATGCAAAGAGCTGAAAAGCTTAAATTATAAAAGTATTTTTAAAATCTTTGATCTGAATTATTCATAAAAGACCAATGAATAAAAGAAAAAAAAAATGTGTCTCATGGACATTTTAATATTACAAAAAGGACAGTGGCAGCAAAGATGAGCAAACAGAGAAAATAACATGTATTAGAAGTATAGGCAGTCAAGGTTTAATCTCTAAGTAATATCATATATACAATATTTCATATTCATACAAGAGGTTACAATTACTAAAACTTACCTGTGTGGCAATATCTTTTAGGAAATTCTTGTCGTCATCTTCAACAGAGAAAAGGATGTTTGGTTGCTTGTCCTCTACCAGAAACACCTTTGTTACAACTGTACTCTCCCTGCAGTCCCTGAAAATCAGTGTTCACAAAGCTACATACATGCCACAAACCCATGTGCAGCAAGTAAATCATGGATGAACATGGCTCATCTTCCAGAACGTCTCCTCCGATCTCATAAGTCATTATTTCAGTTGGTAAGTATAATCAATACTCTGAGGAGTTTGGTGTTTTGTTTGTTTGTTTTATTTTTGTTTGTTTTTTTAAAGTTTAAAATGCTCATGATAAGAAGTTACCAATAAAATAAATGGATATTTTAATCACTCAACATCTTCTACATGTAAAACTCTTGATTGTCCCGTGTCTGCTTTCTGGGGTAACTTGCGTTTGCCAGTTACAGTAAACAGAGGAGAGCAAAAGTTTTCTTCCATTCATTATATCATATTCCTTTTCCTAGTCAAACAGCAGATAGCACACCATTTATTTGATAAACCAACTGTAATTCCCTACTATTTATTAAATTACAGCAGTAACATTGGAATTGCTGTAAATGTTCAAACCATTCATGTAGGATTTATTGCCATTCTAAAGCATCTATTTAGCACACCTGAAATAATAAATACAAAATAATAAATAATAAAAGAAATAAAAACATACTGGAAACAAGTGTTAATCTAGGTAGTGATATCAGAATAGATATATATATCACATATAGGCCTAGGTTTTGAACGTCCACACACAGAGAATATAATGTTATATTGCAGTGCAGACATGAGCAAAGACTACCTGCAGGTGCTAACAGCAGGGAACAGCAAGTGCAAATCCCTAACAGGGCTGGAGGTTTCTGCTCCCTTGTAAATGAAAGGTAATGCAACAGGGTACAGAAAGAGAAAGTATGTGTTCTCTGGCTTTAAACGTGAAGTTAGCTTGGAGAAAGCTGGTGGCTGTGCAGCAAAATCCAGTTTTCTTTCTATATCCTGTGTTTTTACTTTACCCTTCTGCATCCAACATTGTACTTAAGCTGTGAGGTTTAGTAATCTGTGCTCCTTTGGGAGAAACTAAACAAATTCCTGGGAAGACCAGCTTCTGTAAATCTGCTGTCTCACTGCTTGACCCCAGAAAATACCATACCAGTTCCTCTGGCATTTCTAATGATCCTGCCTAAAAAGATGAGCTCTAAGTATAGTATATTTTATTAGTTTCTCACCCACAGCCTCTAGGGATCATAGGCCTACAGCCACAGCTCAGGAGATAAACATCCGAGAGGTAATCAACCTGCACAAACACCTAATGGATAAAAAGTGTCACGAGGAAGTGAAGTCAATGCCACCCATGGATCTATCCCATAGATTGCAAACTGGCTGGGAAATGGGCATCCCTCTTCTGGGAGGTAAGGAGTGCTTTAAACAACGTGGCTCCAAGCCATGCCTGGGATATCTGTCCCTTGCCAAAATATGACTAATACAAACCAGGATACTTACTTTGTAACTGCTAGTGCCTTGACCATTATTTTCCCAACTGGTAATATGATAGGACCTTTATACTTAAAAGTGTTATGCTCTCCATAGCCAGGTTTCCTAACAAGCTCCGGCTTACTTCCATCTAAAGTGTAATAAATAGAGACCTCAGGTATATCTGAAAGACAAAGTAATTAGCCAATCTGTATCCAACTTCTGAAAAACAAGCTCTATGCATCGAAGTACTTGATTTTTCTCACATAAACAAAATAAAGGAGTTCCTTAAATGGCTGAATGTTTGAGACCAAGACTGTTTCTCCCATGAAAAATTAGTTACTGAATAAATAAAATTTCATTTTAAGCAATATTGCTATTCATAAGGTAGTTGTGCAATGGTTTTATGTGCAAAGAGCAACAGCTTGTCCCTCCTAATCACAGAAAAGATATTTTCTCCCATGGTGAAAGATGACGTCTCAAAAATTGTAAGAAAAACCTTTGGGATGAGCCTGACACATTATACTTTCAAGCACTATTTTTGCACTCAAAGTGAAATGCAACAGCTTAAGAGCTTGATCTTGGAAGCAATTAAGACTGCTCACATATATGAAATAACTCATATGTCAAGAATATTGTTAGAATGCATAAAATTAAGCATATTTGGTATAGCAAAACATGTTGGTTATTTTTGTAAGTTCCTTAATGAAATGCGCACTCATAAAAATCATCATTAAATGCAAACAAAAGTATAAAGGATAAAAGTTTCAAGTGAACAAATAAAAGTTTTTACAGAGTCAAAGCTCTTGTTCATACCTGATTTTATTTCTACAAGAGTATTTGTGTCTATTTCATGTTTAGCCTTCCCTGGAAGAGGTATTCGAAGTGGAATGACCTGAGGAGCTGAGACAGAGCCAGCTGTCATTTCTCTCAGCAGTGATCTTTAAAAAAGAAAAAGGAAAAGGTAGACAATAATTTTTCTACACAGAAGAATACATTGAGAAATATGGTCTCTTAACATGATTCCTTGTATTCACTTGTTTCTCTTAAAAGAGAGAACACTGGATTTCTTCAGCTGTTAGTTCTCATTAATATTTGCATGATTTTCACATTGAAAAGGAGTAAGATCCTAGTGACCATCACACTTCTGAATTATTCTCCTGCTTCAGAACTGTAAACAAAGCTTGAGATGAGCACTGTTGCTTTCATTTCACTTCGGCTTTCTTTGCTCGAGTCTGATTTCCATATATTCAAGTGAAACAGCTTTAGCATCACACATCAGTTACGCATGGTAGGAGTGAGTAACGGCGAAGTATCTCCACCCTAATTGTGGCAGATATGGAGCCAACCTCTTGTTTCATTGTGGCCATCTGAATTCACGAGATGTCCTGAAAAGGCCTAAAGCCAGACAGCTATTGCTTAAGCTTATCTCAGCTCTCATATGCACGAAGAACATACCTATAACACAGGTGCCAAACACGATTTATCATAATTTTCATAGTCATTATCACTCAAGAATGAAAAATTGCATTCGGATATGATAACGTTTTATAATACAAAAGAAGATCTACTCCAGCTCTTGGGAATTGATACTCAGGGCCAGGAAACGTGTCTACACTAGAAGGATTTGGTTTGCAACCAACCCTTCAATCCTTCAGAGATGTCTCTTGTGCTACTCATCAAGGCAGACAGCAGTGATTCAGCACAGGTGTTGCTTTGTCCCGCTCCCACTGGGGCTACCTGAGGTGAGCCACAGAGCTGCCTGCAGCTGCTCATCTCCTTGGCTGGCTTGCCCAAAACAGCGGTTAAAGAGTGGGGGAGGTCTCAGCAAAACTCTCCTGGGCTGTTCCCAGAGGTACGGGAGACGGGACGAGGGGTGGCTCAGCTCTTTACCTGACGCGAGGGGACAGAGAGTACTTTTCCTGAGGGACCTGCCTGTTCTTGGCACACCTGGACCCAAAGCACAGCGCCTCGTTCAGCCTCCTGGGAGCCCGTCACTGACAAGACACAACCAGTCCCGCCAGCAACCCCAGCGCGCCCAGACCCAGCCTGGGCTCCGGCCCTGCCCGCATCTGCCCTCAGGCCTGTGCTCACCCGGCTCGATCCCCACCCACAGCCCCATCACTGCCCACCCCGCTTGAGCCCCGCTACAGCGCCCATCCCACCTGCTCGATCCCTGNGGCGAGGCCGTGAAGGGGCAGGGCCCCCTGGGGTCTGTGGGGGCTGCAGGGAGGGAGGGAGGGAGGGGGGGTGTCCTAGGGGCCAGGCAGAGGTGTGAGGGGAGCAGGGAGGCGTCAGGGCCTGCTCGTGCCTTGGGTATCAGTCGAGGCCCGGGTGGTGTTCAGGAGATAGGCCCTGGAGGAGGGGCTCGCTGTGGTTGTTGGGGGCACTGTGTGTTTTGTGCTGGGGCTGGGAGGTGCTCAGGGGGCAGTGAGAGAGGGGTCCGGTTACCTTCGGCTGCCAGGGTGTCCCTCTGTTCTTGGAAAGGGGAATTGTGACTTTTCTGCATTATGTAATTTTGGGTTTTTTTTAATAAAAGGTATTTTATCAGTGTTCGCATTCTTTTAACTAGCACTTCCTTCCCGTCACAACCTTTTGTGTAACAAAACTCTACAGGGAGCTCTAAATCCATGCTGTTAATAATGAGAGCAACATTAAAATGGAGCATTATGTTCAGTGTTGGCACAAAGAGCAAAGGAAGTTTGTCCAGCAGTTGCAGGAACATATTTGTCAGGACAGGGAGTAGATGCTCGGTTTCTGCAATAGATAAGCCCAAGAAGCAATTCATGAGTACTTTTCCCCTAAGCTGTTCCTTTCCCTCTCTTCCATTCTGACTCTAATTCTGTTTGGATTTGATCTTGGATGCCCCAGAACATGATTTTGAACTTGCTTTTCTCCTTCCCTAGGATTATTGAGCTGTGTCATCAGTTCCCCCACGGTATCACAGACCAGGTGATTCAAAATGACATGCCTCACATGGAAGCCCAGCAGCGAGCCATGGCGATCAACAGGCTGCTCTCGATGGTAGAGTGATCTCCCCTCCCTCATGTTCCTTCAGCCAACCCAGAGCACTCTTCACACACACAGTCTGCATGGTAGCAACCTGTTGGGCAGAGCTAGCAAATTAATCCCTCTGGATGTAGTGGCATTTGCCATAGTGTACAGTTGCCATAACTTACTTTTGGTTGCCATAAGCATTTGTGATTGCCGAAGCCAATTAAAACACACCTCAACTTGCTCTTTCCCTTCTGTAATACAAAGTTAAGGTGAATGTGTATATCCCTTTGAGTTTCTAGGTGAGGAAGCTACCACTGAGAAGTACACATTTATTTTTTTGATGTGCTTAAAGTTCTTTGGTTTTGTTTTCCTTGTGTATTGCTGTGTAAAGCAAAATGTGCTACAACGGTCTAATGTAACAGTCAGGGGCAAGTGTAGTTGCAGTGGTTCAGCAGATGGAAAGATGGCCACAGGTTGTAACCACAAGGCTCATTAATGATGAGGAATGAATTAACTAGAGACAAGAGTGGATGTTATCCAGTGCTCTCATGTGACTCTGAAGCCCTCACAAAATCCCAGGGTTGTGGATTACTCTGATAATAAGCAGGTGAAACATCTCAAGGACTGCTTTGCACCTTCTATAAATTTTCCACATTTCACTGGGCATTTTCCTTTACTGTACCAGGAGTCAGCCTAAGATAGTTGACAGTGATCTTTGCTTCTACTTCTGCCACATGTTCAGGAACAGATAGTAGCTGTTTAGTCTTGTTGGTTTGGTGCAGCATAAGCTTGAATATCAGCCAAATGTTCAAGGTCTTTAAAGATCAAGATTTCTTTGGGTTCTGTAGCTAACTTCAAATGGGAGTGTGAAGTCAGGAAATAAAGCAGACAGTGCAGTCAGGAGAGCACCGTTGAAAAGAGGGGTGTTAAAAAGTACCCAAACTGAGCAAGGTATGGGTTTTATTTTCAAGAACTGAAACTTCATAGCTTGGCCTATACTAGGTAGCAGTAGAAGTTACCTAATCTTTCTCTCTGTAGTCTTTCTGTTATAGTTTTGAGGTTTATCAATACATTGGATGTGACCTTTTGTGTACAGTGACTTTTGAAAGGGCTGGCCAGATTTCACAGTGAGGCTTCAAAGATAGTTAAGTCTCCAGAACTTGTTTAAAATAGATGCCTTGAGGAGTGTGTGGGGAGATCTATTAAGTACTTCAAACATGGGGGAAAGCTGCAATGAGAACTCGGCCTTAATAAACATCAGGTACTTCACTTGAGATAAGCTGCCAGTACTTCATCTGTAGAAAAGCATCAAAGGGGCATCATCTTGAGCTTCAAACCAAGGACTAATGGTTTTAAGCTAGGAAAAGATAGATTTAGACTGGATATTAGAAAAAAGTTCTTTAATATGAGGGTGATAGATCAGTGGAATGAGCTGCCCAGAGAGGTGGTGGAGGCCCCATCCCTGGAGTCATTCAAGGTCAGTCTTGATGGGGCTCTGAGCAGCCTGACCTAGGTAGAGATGTCCTACTTGTGTAGGGAGGTTGGACAAGATGACCTCTAGAGGTCCTTTCCAGCCTGAAACATTCTATGATTCTATGATAATGCAAATCTATAAGAAACAAGGCTGTAACTGTGGGGAAAGGGTTAGCTGGCAATGAAAGAGTGAATGTTGGTTAATGCTGTTACACACAGTTATGCTCTTGGGCTTGTCTAATTGCTTGCCTCTTCAGAATGGGAAATAAGAAGTTACCTGGGTTAGGCACAAGTGTCAAGGGCAGAACAAATGTTTTGGTGTGTGAGAGATGCCAGTAATTAGCCTCTGAAAGACACTGCCAGTCCTGGCTGGCAGTTTCCCAGTGATCTCTGCTTTATAAAAACCAGAGCTTTGCTACTGGAACGCAGAATTGTTCAAAACTTGTGAAGCAGAGCTCCAAGGTGATTTCTGGGCAGCCGTGCAAATGAGTGTTTTGCTGGAGAGTAAAGTGTACAAGAACTTGATGTCCCTCCTGCAGCGGTGAAAGTTAGGAGAAAATGGGAAGTGTGTAGAACTTGTGGGAATGGCTGGGAGCTGTATTTGTTATTTCTGATAGCTGATGATAAGTGGATGCTTGTCGGGGGAAAATATATCCTCAGTGGTATTGCTGTACTTGTAGGGAAAAAGTATCCTCAAGGGTATTACTGTTTCTAGTGGTTAGAAATGTTAGTTTTCCCTTTTCTTTATTCAGTTGACATGAAATAAGCTTTTTAGTTTAGAACATTGTTGGCATGGTCTGAAACAAGCGATTGGAAGCAATGTAAATCCATTGTGTCCATCTCTCTAGGGGCAGCTGGACCTTCTCAGGAGCAATGCAGGTCTCCTGTATAGAATCAAGGAGTCTCAAAATGCAAGGTAAGCCTCGTGTTTGCTGGATAGATATATTTGGAACACAGTTCTTCAACTCACATGCAGCATTGATGAGAAGACCCTCAGCAATGTAATATGGGTCCTGTAACATGGATGTCACAGAACAGAGCTGCTCGTTTTGCTCCCGAAAGCTGGTTTAGGTGTAGAGGTTTCTGCTGAACAGAGGGTGTCATAGGACTACAGTTCTAGCTTGCTAGCAGAGTTCCTGGTCTAGATTACAGCAAAGTGATCTGTGCAAACCTATCCATAGGCTCAGGTGAAATCCAGCTGAAGGCTGTGGTTCCGTGGTCTTCCTCACTGCTGATGTTACAGGATCAGCACTCACATTCACAGCTGCTCCAGGAGGCCACTTGAACTCATGCTCTTTGATTTATTAAAAGCTACCTTCAAACCATGTCTTGTGGTACCTGTGTAAATCTGAGTAAAAGATGCCTAGACATACTTTTAGGAAGAAATATCCTTCAAAATTATCCCCAGTGCAGGTGTTCAAATGCCTTAGGAAAATATTGCTGAGTTCAGGCTTTCTCAGACCAGTGAAAAGACACGTTTTAGCACTGGGAGCATGCTACTATCCCTTTGTAGATGTTCTGTCTAGGGACAAGTTATCCTAAATTATGTTTTGTCCTGTGTTAGACCTTCCCTGGTTGTGTTAATATGTGACTCTGAATTCCCCGTTGTTATGACAAGTTGAGTGACTCCTGCTTAGTCAATTTTTCTTTCATACTGTGCTCTGTTCTCTTCACTGTGGCTTCTCACTGGCAAGCTTGCCATGATCCAGCGAGGTTCAGTGTCATGTATTATATTTGCTTGTGGCTAGCTTATTGGGTAGTTTGGTGGGTTTTTTTCCCTTTGGGCATTTTCTTTTCATAGTACTTGTTTTCAGCTTAAAACAAATTCAACTTCTTCCAAATTTTGGGCCTTTCAAAAAACCTGATGTCTGTCTTATTTTACAGTAAAATGAAAGGCTCTGACAACCAAGAGAAGCTGGTTTACCAAATTATAGAAGATGCGGGCAACAAAGGTAGTTTAAATAAATTATAATTGAGAATGGTACTAACTCTATTTACTTATGGAGCTGTTCCTGTCCAAACTTTTAAATGCTTGTCCAGACAACAAAATACAAAATCTGGAGTCCCCATACCAGGTCTGCAGCTAATATTCCAATTGTCTACTTTTTAAAAACAGAAGAGATGACATATTTTTCTATTAAAATAACAACCTGTCCTGGTTGACTCCTGAGGGAGGGCTCTTTCAGAATATTTGGAATGTGGATTTTGAATTAACTGTGGGACTGTCAAGTTGGGTTTTGTCAGTTGTTTTCTTTGTTCCATCCCCTTCTGTTTCTTCCCTCCTTTTTGCCAGGAGTGGTAGAATCAAGGATACATCCTATGGTTGGCAAGTGAGTCAAGCAATGTTGTGATGTGGCTTTTGGTTTGTGAGTATGTACAGGAACAAATGGTTTATTCATTTCTGTTCACTTCTCTGATTTTATACAGGTATTTGGAGCAGGGACATTAGATACAAAAGTAATTTGCCTTTAACGGAGATCAACAAGATACTGAAAAACTTGGAAAGCAAGAAACTAATTAAAGCCGTTAAATCTGTGGCAGTGAGTGTTTTGTACTTTTGGTTTTTTTTAACAATTTCAAATGTTTGAGCAGGGGACTGGGAGCAGAGAAGCCTTGTTCTGTCTCCAGCTTTCTCACTGACTGTGCACCAGTGTTTGACTCTCTGCCTTTAGTGTGCAGGTTTGAGGTGCAACAGATAAGAGAGGCTATAATATTTATTAAATAATCAAACTGATTAACTGTTTAATAAACATATGCCTATTAATATACAGTTCTATCACTCTTCCCACCACTACTAATTACACACCATTACTATCAAACTGCAGTTCTAGTTCTCTTAATTCTTTATTGCACACAACTGTTACAGTTCTGTTACGCTTCACAAACCTCTGGTGCTGCTTGCTGCTCCTCTGCAGTTCTGTCACCATTTTCTTTGTGCTTCCATACTCAGTCTTTAGGATATAAACCTAGGGAAGAGTCTGGTGGGTTTCCCTTCAGCATTCCAATGGGTTTGGGTCCACAGGCCAGCTTCTCTGCTGTCTGCAGGCAGCCACACTTCTGCTGTCCCCAGATCCTGCCCTCTCTTGTTCTCTGCTTTTTATACCTTATTCTCCTTTTTTAAAACTCTCTTTTCTACCACCCTTTTCTCCTTTCTCCACTCAGTCTCCACTCAAATGAGCAACCTGCCTGTAATTACTCTTTCTCCATTGGTCCCAGTTTTGCTGTACTACAGTTTGGTATTTCTGATGCTGAAGCAATCTCAGCCTTTCATATGGAACTAGTGATATGGTTACCTAGCTGCATGTGGCCTTGCAAGGTTCCTCTCCCCCAGAGATCCTGAAACTCCCTTCGGTTATCTGGTTCATATTTGATTTGTATTGTTTACTTTAAACAATTTCTGAGACATTTGACTCTATTTTAGTCTTCGTCCCTCTACTTTGTTCCAGTTACTAAAGTACTTTCTTATGTGCAAACAGTTCACGTCCCAGAGTAGGGCTTATCCTTTTCCATGCTTTTTCTCACTCTGTTCCAAAGCTCCTGCAGCATCCTGCTCTCCCTTACCTGCCTAGTTACAAATCATTAGCATTAGCACATTCTTTGGATGTTCTCCTGGTTTCCAGCAGAGATTCTGTCTTGTGGTAGGGCCTGGTACACCAGGAAGACCACTTGTTTTTGAACTGTTGGAAGTTTTCAGTTGTGTGCCTTTTTAGTGTCTCATTGGCACCATGGCTTACGTGTGTGCATTTTGTTTGGAGGTGTAGGGGGGAGTGATAGTGACTTCCTGAATAAAAATAAAATGGAGATAAAGAACTTAGACATAGAGAAGTGTAGCTTTTTCATGTTCTTGTTAGAGATGCTGGCTTCATCTAGTCATACAGGGGACCTAGTGCTGCTAAAATTGCTTCAGTGGTTGGATGACCACTGACTACTGCAGGATGATTAAGTGACGACTGATACCAGGGCAGAAGCAGCATTCCCCATCATCCCATTTAGCTGTGCCAGTAAGGGGTGGGCTTGCAAGAGCCAACTTTAGCTGCAGGGTTTCATCATGTAAGGGCCCTCCTATCATCAGTGCACCCGTTGAATCCTGCAGCAAGTTGCAAGCTGATCTGTCAAGTTTCTTTGCTGTCTTCTAAAGACACTTTCCTGTCCTCCTTCAGCTGTGGAGGAGGATTTGAGTCGATAGGCTAAGTCTGAACTCTGAGATCTTCTTCAGTGATGTTTGTATTGTGTGCATGTTGTTAGTAGGATTTTGTCTTCTAACACTATGTTATAAAATGATTAGGAATTTAAATGCATTGATCTTCTCTTTATCTCCATGTTAACTGAGGGTCAAACTTACAGCTTGAGTCAGCTGAATTGCTGTGCCCTAGGTTTTAGGAGTCATGAACTCTCTCTTTTGCAATTACCTTCTTAAATCTTCCTTTTCTTAAGGAATGCTTTCAGCTGTTAAGAGCTGTGCACTCTCCTCTAACAGGCATCCAAGAAGAAGGTGTATATGCTGTATAACCTGCAGCCCGACCGCTCAGTGACTGGTGGGGCTTGGTACAGTGACCAAGACTTTGAGTCTGAATTTGTGGAGGTGTTAAATCAACAGTGTTTTAAATTTCTACAGAGTAAGGTGAGTGCACTACTAAAGTCCTGTTCCGTTTGTTCTGTGCACATAATTCTTTTCTTTATAAAACCAGCAACAGGCAATTTTTCCATAGTGTTTTCTGTTAAGTGGACTGGCAAATCTATAGTGGATTGTGTTTGTCACAGCAAGTGTGATGGTTTTGGATTTTAATAATGTGTGTTTTCACACCCTGTACAGGGAGTGAAGCCTTCTGCTGTCTCCAAGGTCCAATGACAAGTTAGGCAGCAAAGAACACAGGACCAAAAAACCTAGCAAAAATCACTGTTTTTACTACAGAGCTCCTAATTTCTGAGAGGGTGGAAGGCACTAGTCAGTCAGCTCTGTCTAGAAGACAATTTTCTCTAGTGTAACTGCAGGAAAAGCCTGCTTTCCATTAAATAAGTCCTATGCATACTGCAGCATTTCTCCATTCCATTAAAATGTATTTTAACTGACACTAGGTACAGCAGAAACTTCTGTCAAAAAAACGCCAGATGCTGATATCCCTTCATTTTAATCTAAATAACTATGTAAATTTTGTGTTATATTTAGTGTAAAATTAGGTTTAGTTGTGCATTGTATTGTCTCACATAGATCAGTCTTAAGGACGTAACTTTAAATGCTAAATAAAAAGCAGAAATGGTTTGGAAATCAACTTTTGTACTTAAGTCTGTCTGAAACTGAATCATGAAGGAGGCTCTTGGCAGTGAGTACTGCCTGTAACTTATCTTTGCTTTTTTCTCAGGCAGAGGCAGCTCGAGAGAGCAAACAGAACCCCATGATACAGAGGAACAGCTCATTTGCCTCATCCCATGAGGTGTGGAAATACATCTGTGAACTGGGTATCAGTAAGGTCAGACTAGATTCATCTTACTACTCTCAGCGCATGGCTAGCTTCAGGAGTTGGGAGGAGTTCCTGCAAATTTGGGGAGGGTCTAATAAGTGCTTTAATACCCTGAAGTTAGTGTAGTGGAGGTGGGCTTTGCTGCTTCATTGCTTTTTGAGGAGAGTCATTGGCACTGCAAAGGATTCCGTGTGGGTTTTCAAAGACCAATAAAAGAATTAGCATTCACATCCTTGTTGATGGAGTGAAACTTTGGAATAAATTTTCTTATAACAGTCTAAACCATTTATATTTTATGATTCCTTATTATTTGCCTGTGCACTTCAAGCAGTTTTTGGGGAGGAAAAAAAAAAAGAAGAAAAAAACCTCCTGCAATTACTGATCAGCATGAACAGGTCTATTATCAGCAGGCTTGTCTTTTTCATCTTTCACAGTCATTTTCCTGCAAAGCCAGAAATGTATCATGCTAGGATGATGTAGACACTTGAGGTGCATAGCGAAGTTTTTTGGTAACCCAGGGTTAATGTAATCCAAAACTGCTCGGGAGGTAGGAGGTGTTGGTATTTGCTTTTCTTTTTGGATCTGCACAACCCCATAGAGTGCCCTTTCTGTGGGTTTCTGTGAGTTAAGTTAGAACTCTAAGGATTGAGCAAACTCATGGTGTTTGTTCATTTCCTCCTTGCAGGACTTAATGGCACATGTCTTTCCTGATATTTATTTTACCAATTGTTTCTTAGGTGGAGTTGTCAATGGAAGACATTGAAACCATTTTAAATACTCTAATATATGATGGGAAAGTGGAAATGACTATTATTGCTGCCAAGGAAGGGACAGTAGGCAGTGTGGACGGACAGATGAAGTTGTACAGAGCTGTTAGTCCTCTCATACAACTCACTGGATTAGTCAGGACGCCCTGTGGACTCTGCCCTGTAAGTAACTAATTCTGTATATGAATAGGTGGGTATGTGCAAGTTTTGAATATAATTGTGCAGATGGCCTGCTGGCGAATTGCAAGATGACATCCATCAGTGATCCTCTTGGCTTTCTAAGCCAACAGCGCTTATGAGTGTTACCCATGATGCCTTAACTATGGTGTAAGAGACAGGTTCTGTAGTTTAGACCAGGATGCTTCCCAGTTACATCCTGCTTCTTTACTACACTGTGTATGAAAGGGTGCTGTTGAGTGTGGCCTGTTCTAAATGTTGTTATGATATTTTTCTGATCTCAGGTTTGCCTGTTAATGTTTTTTAACAAGCTAACTTATTTCTGTCTAGCTTTTGGTCTCTCCTGCTTGGATTGAAAACTGATAAGTAGGTAAAACTTGCCAGTGTGCCTGTTTGCATTATTTACTATAGAGGTGTCTGTTTTGCTTTGTTGTGCTGACGTTACTCTCCCTCAGAGCTGGCACTGGACTTCCTAGATTTTGGCTTCTGTTAGACTGCTGCTTTTCTGCTGGGGAAGGTGCAGAAAACATGTGAGCATGTTACTTCCAGTTCGATTGTGCTTGCTGAATGTGATTACTGACACAAGGCTTTCTTTTGCAGGTTTTTGATGATTGCCATGAAGGTGGTGAGATTTCTCCATCAAACTGTATTTATATGACAGAGTGGCTGGAGTTTTAAAGTGGAAAAAAACCTGTGAACTGGATTCCTGCTTCACTGCCAAGGTGACAAAGCAGCTTTCTTTTTTAAAAGTGGACTTCTAAATTTGTGAGCAACTTCAGGACGTGGAGTGGCTTTGTTTTTAATGCAGTGTTATGTTTATAAAGCAGAAACATAGCAGTTGTGTGAGCAGTCCTGTGAGTGGACTGGAAATGGAGTCAGCACTGAAGATCAAGGCTGAAGTTGGAAATGTAGGTCCATTCTTGTACCAAGAATGGGTTATGTGGCTTGAAAAGTATCCCAGGAACAGCATCGCTTCCAAGGATTGTGTCGAGTACTCCACAGATGCTTATTCTGAAAAACTGATTAGAAAAACTTGCCAGAGTGTTGCCAAGAATGAGATCCCAAAATTTGCTTTCAGACTAATGCTACTGGAGGGTGCTTAAGTCCTAAAGTTGACAATTTTCTCCCATGATAGCTACCATCTAATTGAAGACTTTAGGATCTTTCCCACATCAGATTCTTAATATATCAAACAGAACTCATTGATTCTTTATTATCTTTCTTACCTGCTAATTTATCATTAAACCCCTGATTTTTCTCATGTGCTTCTGTGCTTCATTTCCTCTGTTGCTGCCATTGCCTGGTGATGCAGTGGTTGTATTTATTCCTTCATCTGACAACTACACAATCATAATAAAATCTGTGTTGGTAAGTTCTGGCAGGTGCATCACATACATGGGTGTGTCAGCTGAAATTTTAAGTAGAAGTAGTTTGGGAAGATGACTTTTACAGAAGAGAAAAAGAGTTCCTCTGGCTTGATGGTACAGGGAAAATATGTATAGATTACCAGAATGCACTCAGGGTTGAAAAAGATGCCAGTGACAGTTGTTTGTGCATAAATATGGCCTCTGACCTTGATTGGTGATCTGAGAAAGGCCTCTTTTGCTCCTTCTCTGTGTGATGCTGGACTGAAGAATTGTCAATAATGCATAGACTGTGATGTTGTCATAAGCTTCATGCATAGGGTATGCCAGACTGTGGACCTCTTGAGAGCTGTGTCTGGTTTCCTCTGGCTACTGTCCATCTGACAGTACTAGAGGGGCAGTGCTGCATTTGGGAAATGTAGGTTCAAATCCCACTTGAAGTAGACAGATTTTTGTACCAACTATGTTATGCTAATTAATTACTGCATCTCTTCCTTAGTCTACAATCAAGCAACCTGTTGAATCTAGCTGTTTTCAAAATTGCCTCTCTGAAAACAAGCCCTTCCAGGCACTGTGTTGGGAGGGCGTTGGTCAAACACCTCTACAACTGAGTTATCAGGATGCCAGATAATCTGACCATGAGTGGGCTGAGTTATCAGGATGCCAGATAATCTGACCATGAGTGGGCTAATGTGGAGATTTTGGAAGACAGTTTCCCTAATAAGGGTAGGGGACTTGCTAGCAGCATTTCAATGCTGTTGAGGAGTTTGCACCTTCCAAAAGCAGGCTGGATCATGTATAAGAGTGCTCAGATGTTGCTCGCTTCCCATCTTCCTACTTAGAGCATGGGTTGTGGATCAGAGGCTAATGGGGGTAAGTGCTATACAAAGAATAAAAAAATATGGTTCCTGTCCCATACAGGGAGGGTATGGATACAGAGGCAGAGGCTTCTTGTTAGGGAGCAGCTAGGCATGCTGCCTCTGGCTGAAGCAAACAACTAGTACTGATAAGCTGGCTGTCCATGGGAGGAGTTTGATTGTTTTAGCTAGTGTGAGCACCCACAGCTGGCTCTTTCTTTTGTGGCAGTGTTGTCTCCAGGTGACAGGGATGCAGAAGAGCTCTTACAAAAGAGATCTGGTGGTGAAATAATCAGATGTTTGTTCTTTCTCTGCCCTCTTTAACCACTCAGCCCATTGAAGCCTGGGGAAAATGCTACTCCCTTCACTGGAGCCTTAACCTCAGCTTCAGACATCCATTATGTGGCCTAAGGTGATTTCATTGAGGTGTGGGGCTGGGGTTGCTTTTGTCTTCCCGGGTTCAAAGAGGACCTAACACAATGGGGTCCTGGATCCTGCTGCTGCAGAGATAACACCTTGTTTGTGCTCTACTGCAGCCAGAAGATAGCTTTCAGGGAAACAACATGTCTTTATCATGCAGGTATGTCACTTTATGCAGTATAACCATATCCATTGGCAATAAGAAAAAGGAGAAAGGGCTTGTCCTCAGCGAACAGCTTTAGGAAGGAGAGAGCTGGTTTATTAAGCTGTTAAAATTCTGGCTCATTTGTGTTGGGTTTATCTGGTTTAGGTGACCTTTGTGGTCTCTGAGGCATGTTGCAGCTATAACAAGACTTTTTTCAGATTTGAAAAAAAGGGTGCCTATAGAGGAAAGCAAAGCAATTTCATGTTCCTATCTGTAAAATCAGAATCTGTCTGGTCTATTTCTAAATTAGAGGAATGATCTTTCAGTTTGGTTTTTCATGAACCTGGCTAATCTATCATCCTGTAATTCTCTTTTAAGAAGGAAGTAGTAAATGCTAAAAGGTAACATTAATAGTCTATCTTGTTTTCTTCCCTGAGCTTCTCCTGGCAAATCTGTCCCTTTTACAAACTGGTATGAAATGTAACGTTTTGAGGAAGCTACAACACTCGCTCCAGTATTGAATATGAAAACACTTATGTATAGAAAGCTGAGAGCTAAAGTTAACCCTCAAAATATGGATGACCACTTGGAAGAACAATCTGCTCACTTCTTTATGCAAGCCTCATACAAGAGGTCACAGTTCAGCTGCTGCAGAACCACGAGGTACCTCATGGGTCAGAGAGCTTAGCCCCGTTTTTGGGAGCCCTGGGGTGTGCAGACCCTGGTGTGAACCTACCTGCCTGTTTTGAGCAGTTTCCTCCCCAGAGGTAACCCACTGTTCAAAGGCAAGTTGGAGAGTGGTCACACCCAAACAGCATTTTCACATGGAATCCAGTGGGAGATTGCTTTTTATTTCCAGGAGAAACATTAACTACGACCATGCTGGACTGTGAGATGAGAGAGGGGACGGCTGGTGGGTAGTTTGACATGTCCAGCCTTTACAGTCCAAAGTTTAAAACATTCACATTAATGGCAAACTTGAAGTCTTGTTAGTGAAAACTTTTACCCCGTGGCTGAGTGGCTGTTCGGTTTTTCCTGGGTGGGTTGGTTTTTTATTTTTTCTGGGTTTTTTTTTCATTTACTTTGATTGTAACTTGCTTCGTTAAGTGTGATGATTGTCCATCTGATGCTGTTTGAGTGCCACCATCTGTCTCGTCCTGGTATGGCAGCCCTAGGGCTCAGGAAAGAAAAGAGACACTTTGGTCTTAAACCTTGCTCTGGTTTCCTTGCCTCTATGTTCAGAGCGGGTTTGGGGAAGAAACAATCGCGACTGGGGACAGCAAGGTCTCCTATCGTTGCCTAACATGCTTTGAAACAAGGTATGAACACCTTAAACAGGGCTGTCCTCCACCACACAGACCACCTTCCCCTCATGCTTCATGTGCCTGGGGCTTTCTATCATGTCATCTGTGAGAAATGGGTAGCCCAGCTCAGCCTGGAGGGGACCAAAAGCTCCTGTGAGAAGCTCCACGGATGGTGTCCAAGGTCTTACAGAAAATGTTCACTTCCTCCCTGAGAAAGTTGATTCTTACACTTCACTCACTCCTCAGAAGATCCTGGGGAGAGTGGGGAGGAGAGGAAGCTGAGCTTAAAGCATTCCTCTCTTTCAGTTCTTAAACACAAAACAAGTTGGGGCTTATGTAGTTAGCCTATAGTTTTTTTTTCCCCTCTCACTGTTTGAGCAAGCTTGTGATTCTTCCTGGGAAATAGAATGGGAAAGCTTTTACTTTAGTTATTTAGTCAAGAAATACAGGGCTTTAGGATTGTGCTCCTCTTGCAGCCTCACAATAGTTGCTCAATGTTTTAGTTAATCTACTGCTAGCAGCGTGGGCACAGCATGGCCTTGAAGCAGTGGGTCCTAGTAAGGCACTGTGCTTTGCTTTTGGGACATGGCAACCTGGAGAAGACGTAAACGAAGGACAAACTAGCAACTCCAGAAGAGCAGATTTATTTTGCCTCTTAGTTGATACTGCTTGGAGAGCAAGTCCTGGGTCTGAGGACGATAACAATGGTAGTAATCTGAATTTTATACACTTCAACCTATAAAATAAGTAGCATTCTTCTACTTTTTTTTTTGTTATTCCCACTGAATTTGTGATCTTTCTGCTCGTGTTCAGGTTTTACACAAGCAAATTGAACCCCTGCAGAGTGCACAACTTGCCTGATGTCAGGCAATATTAATGTTCAGCTCAGCATCTCATTTTGCTTTGGATCTGCAACATTGCTCTCCCGTAGAAAATACACCTTTTCTGCTCTAGGAAGAAGGACTGAATGGCTCTTGGTTAAAGCAGCTTCCTCAAGCATTCCCTGGATAATGCCAATCTCCTTGAGGAATCCAGTGTTCTGAAAATGGCCACATTTGTGTACTGATGCAGTTCTGCTCCAGATCTGCCAGCCAATTCTTCTGTCTTTTCCAGGGAAGGGAAAAAGGACTGCTGATGGATCCAAACCCTACAATAGCCCAATGGCAGTTTCATTGGACCTTCTTCTATGCCAGGGTCTTCTGAAGTATCTTGAGGGGTCCAGAGAAAGGAGTTGGAAACCTTGTTTTTTTCTCTCCTCTGTGGTTTAACTTCTTGCTCTTTGTATTGTAAACAGACTCCTAGCACAGACTGTGAACAGGGAGCAGTCACAGATTTTTACAGGTGCTTGAAGGTTGAGAAGGATTGCCTATTTTTTTTATATATATATAGCCAAGGATTCCATCGTAGACTGTGCAGTAATGCTTAAAAAAATCTATATTCCTAATTGCTTATTATATGTCAAAGTTGGCCACATTTCCTATGCATGGTTTTACCAAAACCTTCGTATAGCTAAGAATCACAGAATGTTAGGGATTGGAAGCGACCTCGAAAGATCATCTAGTCCAATCCCCCTGCTGGAGCGGATCACGTAAACCAAGTTGCACAGGAACAAAAGAAAGGTGTAAGATTTGTCCCACATAGCTCACAAAGTAGAAGGAAAGACCATCACCCTGCAGTTGGTCACAACAGAGAGCCTCTACAGGCAGTCTAAGCTCCACAGTTTGGCCAACCTTTTATGTTTCTTGTCCTAATTACCTGCTAGGAGGCAATACCACTGATAGATCTCCATACCGCTGGTTCTCTTGGGTTTTTTTCACTTGCCATATCAGAGGTGTAGGCACACATCAACATGATAACTGGGTGAGTTCTGATATACCTGAGAAAAATGGGAGCTTGGTGATCAAACCTGCATGGAGGACCACACTGCTGCAGAGCATTTCAAACATGTTGCTCCTATCGTTTTAAGCTGCATGTTACCAACTAACTTTCTTGGCTTTCTTCTAATGACTTAAAGAAAAATAAAAAGTATTGAAAACATAGATTTCTATTGCATTTGAAATGGAAAACACAGGGGGAAAAAAGCAAAGCTTGACAGTGAACCTGATCACAGGGCGTTAATTTCCTTTAAGCAAAGATGGAGTGATGCTCACACAGAAGCCCACGGAATATTTATAGGCTGACCACTTGCCTTAAGGCAACCTAAACTATTAGAAGTAGGTTGAGATGTTTCACTACAAGGCCTTTGCCCCAGGAAGCACATCTGAGTTTGCAGTGTTCGGAGATGGATCTGCATGCATCCATTAAGACAGGAGGAATCCCACTTACACACAGCTACAGTGGAGGACTGATGTTATCGGTCTCACTAGGAACAGGCTTTGCCTCTTTGACTTCAGAAGAGACTGTGGGAAGCAACAAGAGAAGGAAGAAATGAAGGGGGGAACATGTCTGTCTAGTTTCAAGGCACAGACAAGTTTCCAGGACAAATCAGACTTGGTCTAATCTCAACTACACATCCACAGGCAACATGTTGGATTTCTCGATGTTGTGGCTATCCCTGGATCCCTCCTCACCAGAGGGTCAGGGCACCAGCAGGCTAGAGCACAGATTTCCTCACAGGCTGGTCAGCCACTGTGGGCTCAAAGCAGCTGTGAGGGAAAAGCTGGCTCCTGCTTCTTTTCTGGGACCAGTGAGGGAGGAAAGAAGAAAATCCAGTTTACCCGGGGCAGGCATTCTTGGAAGCAAACTCTAGCCAGCCTGTACGGGAAGGCGACGCCCCCCCCATATTTAGTAGGGGCACCTCATTTGTCTTCCTTCTAGCGCTGCACCTGGGCACCCATAGTCAAGATGGCCTCCCTGACGCCACCGTCTCGACATCTTTGCTAAGGTCACGCCACTTCCCCTGCTCTAGAACGGCGCATAGAGTGCCCTGAGCCAAGATGTCGGCGGAGCCTCGCCGGGGGAGGGCGGAGCGTGTTGGTGCCGCCATGTTGGCTACGGGCACCTCGCACCGCTGAGCTGGCCTTGCCGGGAGCGCGGGGCCTGCCGGGAGGGAGCGGCGGGAGCCGAGCGGAGCGGGCAGGTGGGCGCTGCGGGCGGTCCCCGGGGGTTCCCGTCACCCGTGGCCGACCTGGGGACCGCGGGTGGTGGCGTCCCCCGTGAGGGGAAGCTGGGGGGTGGGTCAGTGACATCTCCCCGGAGAGGGGGGTTGCGGGTCCGGTGGTGTCCCCTGTGAGGGGGAGCTGGGAGGTCAGCGGCGCCAACCATAGCGGGGGCTGGAGGGGGTCA
>VYZX01028365.1:51035-230041 GCA_013401335.1 Brachypteracias leptosomus | reverse complement strand
AGTGACCTCCAGGGCTGTGCTGAGGGTTCTGGGGCTTGTCAGTGTCCCCCAGGGCAGAGCTTGGGTTGGCCTTGTCCCTGTGGCTGTGCTGGGGGTCAGTGCATTACCCTTTGGCAGTGCTGGGGATCAGTGGCATAAGGGTCAGAGGTGGCCCCTATGGCCTCGCTGGGAATCTGTGGTGTCCTCTGTATGCTTCCTGCTAAAGGGCTGGGGATCTGTGGTGTCCCTACAGCCTATAGCTTTGCTGGAAGGAGTGAGGGTCAGCAGTGTGCTGGGATTGTTTAGTCTGGAGAAGAGAAAGCTGAGGGGAGACCTTATTGCTCTCTACAACTACCTGAAAGGAAGTTGTAGAGAGGTGGGTGTTGGTCTCTTCTCCCAAGTAACTAGTGATAGGATTAGAGGAAGTGGCCTCAAGTTATGCCAGGGGAGGTTTAGATTAGATATTAGGAAAAATTTCTTTACTTAAAGAGTGGTTAAGCGTTGGAACAGGCTGCCCAGGGAAGTGGTGGAGTCACCATCCCTGAAAGTGTTCAAAAAACATGTAGACGTGGCACTTCAGGACATGGTCTAGTGGTCATGGTAGTGTTAGGTTGATGGTTGGACTTGATAATCTTAGAGGTCCTTTCCAACCTGAATTATTCTATGATTCTATAGCAGATCATATATAGAGACTGGAATACTATCACCACTTGTGTAGTGAGGCTTTGAAAGGATCCGTCCTCTCCTGGACAGGGGATTTGGGACCTTCCCACTGCCAGGACAGGCCTTGGAGGTTGCTGCGGGACTGGGGCCAGAGGGCCCTGCATTGGGGGAGGGCTGGCACCTGGTCCTGCACTGGCTTCATTAGGCTTCCTGATCCCAAAGCAGGGCCACAGCCCAGGCCAAACCCAGCTGGGCAACTGGGGCTCGACCTGGGGCAGAGGGGTGGTGCTGGGCTGCAGCTGGAGGAACATGGAGTAAATTTACACTGTGGTTGCCTGCATACCTGAGATGTCAGGTGTTTTTCTTGCTGTTCTGATGTGCAGGATCTTTTACAGGGAGGCTCAGCTCTGGCTTTTATGCTGACAGACCTATTTGTGGTGGGGAGGTGTTGCTAGAACCTTCTGTTTGTCCATCTAGAGGTAGGGGTGGAAATACAGGGCAATTCCCTATAAGCTTGATTTGCATCTTTAATAGCAAGGAAAGAGAACACATTGATGAGTTTGGAGGTCTGTAGGAAAATGTTGCACCAAAACTTCTCATCCTCTGGGGGAGGTGGTGCTTCTGATTTATCATGCCTGTGGCCTTCCTGAGTCTCCTGCCTACAGTGAGAACCAGGAGTAAGGTAATCCTGGAGCATCTGCAGGTGAACCTTTGAGTTTCATTGGCCAGAATGGGTCATGGTGCTGCTGCTCTTGGCTCTGTGAGTTGCTGCCAGTGCTGTGTGGTATTCATGGGCTGGATTCGATGAGTGAGTTTTTCAGTAGGCTTGTCCTTTCCTTTCTCAGAGATGTCAAAGGTAATGATGGCCTGGAAGCTCTTGTTTGCATCTTACTCTGACGAGTTAAGTAGCGTAATAGAGTGTGACTTCTCTGGTGTGTTGGGGATGTCCCTCCTCAAGCATGTCTTTTCTGAAGGCTGCTGGACTCTCAGTTCCTCCCTTACTGGGACTGGGACATGGTGCTGTGCACAGAGGGTGTCAAAAATCACCAAAGACCTTCTTTGACCTTTTTGTCCTGTGCTTCTTTTCATTTGTAAGCAGGTCAGGCTGGTAACCAGGTGACATTTCTGATGAGTGTTTCGGTTTCAGACTTGGCCTCCTTTTCTCCCTGCAATGTTTTAGCCCAGGGCTTCAGGATATCTTGCAAATCTGACCTGTTTTCCTTTACTGACCTGAGTCAGGCAGGATTGCCTTGAGGCCAGCATGAGGCTGAGTTAAATGGGAGGTTAAGTGTGGATCACAAGAAAAAAACAACTTATCTTCTGTCCTCATGTGTCCAGTTTCCTTGTTTCTTTGTTGGATTTAGTGGTGTTTTAATTGTCTGGGATTTTGAGGAGAGCATGGGACAGAAGAGATTAATGTAGTCACATGGTTCATTTGATAATGGGATTAACTCATCGTAATGTATTGTCTTTGCCCTGCAATGTCTTGTGCCTACATGTAGTTGATCTACTGACCTCCTTTGCAGGACTGTTGTCCAAACAGGTGACCGCTGCTTGAACGTGTGTTGCTTACCTTCTTTCAGAGCTTCTGCAGTCCCATGGCGACATACCTGGAGTTCATCCAGCAGAACGAGGAGCGTGATGGAGTGCGTTTCAGCTGGAACGTGTGGCCCTCCAGCAGGTTGGAGGCCACAAGGATGGTTGTCCCCCTGGCCTGTCTTCTGACCCCTCTGAAGGAGCGTCTTGACCTGCCGCCTGTGCAGTATGAACCGGTGCTCTGTAGCAGGCCAACCTGCAAAGCGGTGCTCAACCCACTCTGGTATGGATTTCTTGGCTGTGGTTAAGAGAGGTTGGGTAGTACCAGTTTTTGTCTGAACTTCACTACTTCCATATACCCCTTTTTCTCTGCCCAGTGCCTGGCAGCCTCTTTCATTTACATGTAGTGGGTTTGTTAAAATCCATGCGTGCCTAATGAGATAGGTTGAATGCCAGCTGCCAGAACCAGAGGAGGGAGGAGTGCCTTTGAGGAGGCTATTTAAGGCAGAGGTGGTATGGAAGTGGCCAGACCTCTTCCCATCCCACAGAATTTTGTGGCGAATGATAAAATAAAGATGCCAACTGTGATGTTCACTTGGTTTCTTGCTTCCTACACATCCTGCTGCTTGTGGGTTAGTTCCTGTATCAACATCAAGGTTTTCTTTGAAGTTTTGCTCAGAATTTGAGAGGAATCATCTCGGTCCTAAAGCCATGTGATGGTCATACATACTCAGAGCATAGCATTGGGCTGAGAAGGAGCAGGGAAGGTCAGCAGAGGAAGTAAGATGAGATCAAGCCCACGAAATAAGAATATGTCCAGGCTTTAGTGCACCAGCAGTTCCAGGCTATTGTAACAGGCTGAGGAGAGTAGACTCTTCGAGGCAGGGAGCAGCCTGTTTGTTCAGTGCCTGCACAGGATCCGGGTCGATGGCTTCTGCTGCTCTGGGACTGGAGTACTTGGGTGCTACAGCTGTACAAACACTAAGCCAGCTGAGATAAGCCCAGGTGTAGTGAAAGAAGGATTAGACCCAAGTCTTTGTCTGCCAAAGACAGCTCTGGAGAGCTGTCAGTGATCTGTCAACACTGACAAGCCTGGAAGTGACAGGGCTGGATGAGCTAATGGACTTTCTGGCAATAGAACAAGAGTCTGAATCTCTGAAACTCTTGTTCAAGGTGGAGTGTCTGATACTTTGTTTCTTCCTCAGTGCCATGAACTAGCACAAATGATTGTGGAGCTGCGCTGTAAAATTGTTCCTATAGTTATACTAAAACCTCATCTTTCTCTTGCAGCCAGGTTGACTATCGGGCCAAGCTCTGGGCTTGTAACTTCTGTTTTCAGAGAAATCAGGTAAGTTGGAAGCAGCGTCAGCCCTTCCATCTTTTTTCACTGAAGATTTTATTGGTGGCCTCCCCTGGTAAAGGATGTTAAGCACAAATTCCACTTTTCTAGATTCCTTCCCTTGGCCTTTTTCTCTTGTTGAACCCAGGCCAGAGTACTTGTCAATGGGTCTGTTTTACCTGATGTCTTCTCTATTTTCAGTTCACTTTTGTCAGTGATTTTACCAGCAGGCAGGGCATGGGAAGGAGATAAAAATGCTATTTTGTCTTCTGTGTTTCCAGTGTGTTTTTTGCTCTTGATGTTTACTGTTCTTGCTGAGTGTGAAATTCATTAGAGTAGATTTTTGCCATCAAAGACTCGTGTAGCTAAATGAACTTCAGCTAATGCATAGTTGCTGTCTGTACATACATACCTGTCTGTATTGCTGGCCACTTCTTATCTGTGCTTAGGAAAACAGCACTATGGTTCTCTTGTCATTAATTAATCAGGATCAGTGGCAATAAGTAAAGAGCAGAATAACCACATTGTGAGCAGGGCAGCATCTGTACTGCGGAGGTGGACCCTGCATTTCTCTACTGCAACTTCCATGTCCTAATTTTGTGTTCTCTTTTTTTCAGTTCCCTCCAGCCTATGCAGGCATATCTGAAGTCAACCAACCAGCAGAGCTTATGCCTCAGTTTTCAACAGTTGAATACATAGTGCAGGTAAATGAATCACAGGCAAGTTTGAAGCCCCCCCCAGAATTGTCTTGTTTGTGACAGATTATGTATGTATTAGATTTACTAAGATAATGCAAATAAATAACATTTCTGCAAGGTGCTTAAGATAGGGCTTGTTTTATTCCCTGGCTGGAGGCATTACACAGTGTCACCTGGCATATGTACACACATAGTAAATCCATCTCTTCCTCCATCAGCGAGGTCCACAGACGCCATTGATCTTCCTTTATGTTGTTGACACGTGCTTGGAAGAGGAGGACTTGCAGGCACTGAAGGAGTCCCTCCAGATGTCCCTAAGTCTTCTGCCTGCTGACGCTCTGGTGGGGCTCATCACTTTCGGCAGAATGGTCCAGGTGCACGAGCTGAGCTGTGAAGGGATCTCCAAGAGCTATGTGTTTAGGGGCACAAAGGACCTGACAGCTAAGCAGATACAGGTATGTTCTGCCATCTCTTAGGCCAGTGGCTTGTTCCTGTTAGCTCTGTTGACACTACTGATGGTCTTTCAAGTGCCGGGCTCTTGAAGGTTCAATGCTCTTAACTGTTAGCCTCTTTCCCTCCCAGTATCTGTCTGGTCTTTTTGCTTTGTAAATTCCTTGGAAACTTCTCCAAGATAGAGCTGGTGTATCTCACATAATGGACACATTGATCCATTTCTAATGGGAGTTCAAAGATTAATGATTTCACAGATTTTGATGTGTTTAATGCTGTAGTATTGCAGGCCTCAGGGTATGTTGCTTGACAGCAAATAGTATGTTTAGTGTTTGAACAGCACATCTCCTCTACTCTTCTCTAGGATATGCTTGGGCTTTCAAGGCCAGCTGTCCCCATTCAGCAGGGAAAACCTCTTCAAACTCCAGAGCAACCTGTTATTTCAAGCAGGTAAGCAGCACAGCAGAAGAGCAGGCAGGTATTTTATGCCCTGTCAGGGTCACGCTTCTAAACCTGGGTTCAGTTACTTCCCTACGTCAAGTGATATGTATGGATGGGATTTACTAGAGCTGCAGGCAGTGTGTTAGACATCTGTAGTATCTTGGCTTTGCAGCTGCAAGAACGTGATTACCATTCAGGCTAGATTTGTACTTGAAAAACACAGAGCAGGTGTCTTTGGAAAGCATAATGCTCAGGAGTCATTTGGAGTAGGGGCCTGTCTTTTTGACTGACCAGCCAATGAAGGGCCTGGTCTGTGCTTAACAGTCCTACATCACCTTCTACCCCCTGACCCAGTAAGTCCAAAAAATGATTGACAGGCAAGCAGTGACCCCTGAACAGTAAGGTTGTATTTGCTCTGTTGAATACAGTTTTCTCTTTCTCAGCTCCTCTTTTTCAGTGGCAGCTCTTGTGCTGTTTAGTAGACTAAATTATCATTGAAGCTCTTTCCTGTGCTTTGTATGACTTTGCCTTCTTGTCAGTTCCTGATGTCTTGCTTTGATCAAATTTTTTATTTTTGCATGGACCTGTAATCTTGGAAAGTTTGGATGTAAGAAGGGAACATGCCACGTGACATTTTGCTTCTGATAACTATCTCAATGCAATTTATGTGTGCCAAGAACGCTTTCTTCTCTAAACTTACAAGCAGAAAAACATTTTATTTGATTTTTTTCAGGTTTCTGCAGCCAGTACATAAGATTGACATGAATTTAACAGATCTGCTTGGAGAACTGCAAAGGGACCCGTGGCCAGTGACCCAGGGAAAGAGGCCTTTACGTTCCACTGGAGTAGCTCTTTCGATTGCTGTTGGCTTACTGGAGGTATTCTTAGTCCTGCTGTTTGAGATGAGCTGGTCAAAGTAAGCACCTGGCAGTCTTTGCTGAGACATGTGCAGGTGTCAGTCCAGCCTGGTCTGTGATCCAGGTTACCTTGGGCTGCAGAGATGCAGTTTGTTTCTCCCTGACATTTGGCATGTATTAGCACCAGCTGGTGTAGAATGGGCTGGGAGTTTACGTCTAAGTGGTAAAATATGCAGGTATTTGAAGGTCTTTGATTCTTGTGTGTATTGCCATGTGGAGGTGATACAGTGCCCTGAGTTTATATAAGGGTCATCTAAGATGTGAGTAAAAAGAACAGAAACTGTCTGCTTCCTGTTATGAAGACATGAAACTTGGTGTGGCTTGAGCCTAAAGTTGACTGTGCTGTGACTGTCAGGAAATGTGTCACCATTACCAAGGCAGCCTCTAGCAGAGACAGGTCCCTAATGACATTGCAGAAACACATGCTCTAAAGAAAGCATTGTTGCCATTTCATCAATCTCTCCCTTCCGCCCCCCCCTTTATTTTTCCCTTTTCTCTCTGATATAAGCCTTTTCTTTTTATTTTAGGGCACATTTCCAAACACAGGGGCCAGAATAATGCTGTTTACAGGTGGGCCACCAACACAAGGACCAGGCATGGTGGTGGGAGATGAACTGAAAACACCCATCCGTTCTTGGCACGACATAGAGAAGGACAATGCAAGGTTCATGAAGAAGGCCACCAAAGTAGGTGCTGGTGCTTGCTGTGTGTGTTTAAAAACAAAACCCAAATATTGTGTCAGAACAGTAAAAGGGAGTAAAGGACAATACACAAACCTACATACACTGCTGTGTTGACAGATGCCCAGTATCCTTCCTCAGGGAACAAACATATCCCATTCTCTTGATTTGGGAACAATATGTCCAGATATTGGCATGGTTGTCCTTGAAGTGCCTGAGCCTTTTGTGTATGTTAAACTGTGAGAATGAGGAAAGGAAGTGTTAAGACTTCCTCCTAGTAACTTCTCCAGCACAGTCTTGTGCGTTTTCAGAGAAAGAAGTATTGCAGTGTTGTTTCTTAGCCGATGGTGGGTGGAGCATTTGTTCATCAATATCATTGTGTGTCCTTCTGGGGAGGAGAAAACCTGTCTTCCAAGAATTGGTCGCTTCCAGAAAGCCTCATTTGTGTTCTCGATGTATGAAACAACAGTGAAAATAGTAGAAATGTCAGACATGAAGTGTGCCTGTCAAATTAGTGACAGCAGCGTGACACCTGTCTTCTTAACTATCACCTGGAAACTTTTGGGTTTCCATTGTCATCACAGCAGAGATCCCATGCAATTCATGCACTGTCAGTATTTGTGACACAAACTCGAGCTCATCCAAGTGCAAACATCCTAGGAGGGAGAAGTGTGCTCCAGCAGAGCAGTAAAAGCAAAGGGTTCTTTAGTTACCACAGCACTGGTAATTGCTTCCTTCATACACTGTATTTCACGTGTTGGCCTCAGCTGGAGAACAGTAGAATTGCCCCTTGGGGCTTCCTGAACGCTGTGTGTGTTTCCCCAGCACTACGAGACTCTGGCGAATCGCACTGCGGTCAACGGGCACTGCATCGACATCTACGCCTGTGCCCTGGATCAGACTGGGCTGCTGGAGATGAAGTGTTGTGCAAACCTCACTGGGTATGTTCCTAGCAGGAGAGCACCAAGGTGGCACCTGTATTTTGTTTTTTTTTTTCCTTTGAAGGGGGAGAACTGTTCAGAAAGCAGTTACGTTTGCTGTCAGGGCAGAAGGGTGAGATTTTTATCCTTCTATTCTAAACTGTGGTTTGAATTTGCCAGGCATTATATGGCAAACCTCACCTGATCCCAGTCCACATTTCTGAAGTCTCAAAACAGCACGTGAATTAGCACTGCTGGTAGAAAACTCGATGTGCTGCTTTGAGAAAGGTATTCTAAAGCATGGTGCAACATGTCTTTTGCAAATGCCTTTTGCCTCCTTGGGAGATAGCAAGTATCCTTTCCAGAATTTATGGGATGGAGATGCTGTGCTTTGTGGCGTGTGCATGACTGAAGGGCCATTAGAAGAGCAGGCTGTCAGGTGTGGTGGGTAGAAGCTTTCCTTGTAGGGGCCAGATTTTCTCTGCTTAACAGCTCACTTGTGCTTTCTCCAGGGATTCTTGGCTTTCTTGGAACTAGTTTTAAGTGACATCTCTAAGGGGTAAATGTCTGTGTTCCATATTGCTGATAGTCTCTGTGAAGAAGGCTGTGTGCATGTCTTCTTGGTCATTTAAAATCTGTTATGCTTAGGGAGTCAAAGGATGGTTTGAGCAAAACCAAAGTATTTGTAAATAATCATGTAATGCTCAGTGATCAGAAGAGAGATTGTTTGACCCTTTGGTTGCGTTACTAAGCTGGGTTTACCAAGGCAGGATACCTGGTCAGGGAAAGCAAGCTGAGCAAAGCTCTTTGCTGAGCTGAGATACTTCTAACTAGTGGAACATGGGCATTTTTAAGGCAGCTAAAAGGATGGCAAGAATTAGAATTGAGAAGGCAAGCTGGCAAAGATGGAGCATTAACTTGTCTGGCTTTGGAGGAGGCATCTGCGAATCTGTGTTCCCTGATGTGAATTCGACCTATGCACAGGCATGCTCTGAAACAGTTTTGCACGTTTGCATGCGTGAGAGTTGAAGAGATGTATCCTTTGTGATTTACTTCTAGTTTACAGCTATTTCAGTTCCCTTTTGTATTGATTTTTCTTTCCCAGAGGACACATGGTGATGGGAGACTCCTTCAACACTTCTCTCTTCAAGCAGACCTTCCAGCGGGTGTTTAACAAAGGGTTCAATGGGGAATTTCGGATGGCTTTTGGTGCAGCTTTGGATGTGAAGGTGAGAGATGAGTTTCATTGGATGACATTAACTGGGGCATACAAGTGCTGTTCATTCAAAAGTCAATTTAAGTATTTGAGGTGTAGAAAATTCTACGTTTGAGGTCAGCTGTAGTGCCTGTTTAGGACAAGCACCATACTGGTGTGAGTGAAGGAATTTGGAAGCTTATGAAGTTTGTGGTTTGTTTTGTTTGTTTTTTTTTTTTCAATAGCAGCTGAGCTCAGCCTCTCCTCACTCAGCAAGGAACATTTCATACTCTCTTCGTGGTCACTAGAAATATGTCTTCATTGTTAAAATGTGACTATGTAGATTCTTTTAAATCCACTAATTGTAGTAGTAGGTGATCTGGGAAAGTACTCAGAGATGCTTTCCCTGATGACCGTGTGTATACATTGTCTGATCAAAGCTGAGCAACTGATTGAGTCTGTATTCTATTTGACTGACTAATCATAAAGAGAAAAAACACCACCACCACAAAAAAACAACTTTTTTTTACCTTGTTCTAGACCTCCAGGGAGCTGAAAATTGCAGGAGCTATTGGACCATGCATATCCTTGAATGCTAAAGGGCCATGTGTCTCTGAAAACGTAAGTTTCTGACGTGGAAAAATCTTTATTAAAGAAGTAAGTAAACAGTGCAAAGTTTCTGTCTAGACCTACAGCTCAGCTAGTTTTCAAGAAGAACAATTTGGAAACATCTGTAGGGAAAGATGGTCTTTCCTAGACTAAATTCTTGCCCCCCAAGGCTTTCTTTTAACTGTATGGCCTTCAGTAACTTCACTCACACCCGAAAGATGAGAAATATAGAAGGCCTGTCATAACTTGTACCTCTGATTGGGATTCAGAAATCAAACATAAGCTTGTCTTACCTGCTGCTATAGACAAAAATGCTGCTTTTTTTTCCAATTCTATGCAGGAGCTTGGAATTGGAGGAACATCTCAATGGAAAATTTGTAGTCTGGATCCCAGCACAACTCTGGCCATTTACTTTGAAGTGGTAAATCAGGTCAGTCCTGGCTTCTCTTCTTTTTCTGGTTGTCCTTTTTAACACACCAAACTACTTGTTTTTAACAGGATCAGAAAGTGCAATGACATCCCTTGTGTTGCAGATGGGTGTTTGCAGAGCAACTAAGTGTTTTGTGCCAAAGAAATAGTTAGTATTTATTTAACAGGAAATTGCATTTTTGCCAGTAAGTGCTGTGGAAAATAAAAAGTATAAATAAATCAAGTTGTAATAACTTGATGGCTCAGAAGGAACTTTTGTCTGGGGAAGTTTCTGAGCATGCAGCAGCCAGGAAGGCTGCCCCAAAGGAATTCTATTCCATGTGTCTTTGTCACCTCTGCTGTGTGGGCTTCTAACTGTTGGGAATAGGATGGTGGAGTGGCAGGACCTTGTTCAGACCTCCTACTACCATTCTTACATTAATTGTTGTAGAGATGGTAAGTTGCTGCCATCTTTTAAGTGTCCAGCTGAGGAAGTTTCAGCACCGCTCGACTCTGAGGGCTGCAGGAAAACACAAGGCCAACAGTCTGTCTTCTCTGGTTCATCTCTAGCTCGTGCTTATTCTGTGATTGCTCAAATGATGCCCTGGAGTTGTCTGTAGTGTACAGGGCAATGGAAAAGCCAGCCTGTTTTGAAGGCTTGCCTTGTTTCATTTGCAGCACAACGCACCGATACCTCAGGGAGGCAGAGGGGCAGTGCAGTTTGTCACCCAGTATCAACACTCCAGCACACAGAAACGCATCCGTGTCACCACCATAGCCAGAAAGTGAGTATCTCATGCCAGTTCTGTAGCAGAAACTTCAACCACAGCCTGTGCTGGAATTTTCCTAGCTTTTTGTTGCTTGAATTGGCCACGGAGTGTTTGACACAGGGAGAGTGAATCTGGTTTGGGCTTTGCTGAAGGTGAATGCACGTAGCACTAACCCTTTGCTAACCCTACAGCTGGGCAGATGCACAGAGTCAGCTCCAGCATATAGAAGCTGCTTTTGACCAGGAAGCAGCTGCTGTGCTGATGGCACGACTGGGAGTGTACAGAGCTGAATCCGAGGAGGGACCTGATGTTCTGCGATGGCTGGACAGGCAGCTGATCAGACTGGTAAGACCTAGACTCTAGTTGGGTGCATTCTTGATTTTTAGTGAAAATGGTTTCTGGAAATGAAAACAGCATTCCTTTTCCAGATTGACTTGCTTTATTTGTGCTCTGATCACAGTCACAGAGTTATAGTACGTTATAGCTCAGAAGCCAGTATGATCAGCAAATTTGTGGTGGTAAACATCCCATAATGCTGAAGGGGTTAATCCTGAGATGAAAGAAGTGATAGTGAAGCACAAAATAATGAAGGTGCCTCTGGAGGTCTCTGGTTCAACCCCCTGCTTGAAGTAGGGCCAGCTTTGAAGTCAAAGCAGGTTGCTCCAGGTCTTGTTCGGCTGAATTTTGAAGATCAACAAAAATGGAGTTTCTCTTTCTTCTCTTGACAGCCTGTTCCAGTGTTCAATTACAGTCACTATGATTTTTTTTTATTTTTCAACCCCACCAACCCTGCTTCCACTTCCCCTCCTCAGAATTTCTGTTTCTCCAGCCCAGTAGCTGTAGACAGCAATTGACTCCCTGGTCCCACCCTTCACCAAGCTGAACAAAACTAGCTTCTTCAGCCTCTCTTTCTACATGAGGTGCTCCAGCCTCTGACCAGCTTGGTGGCCTCTGCTAAACTCGCTCCAGTATATCCATGTCTGTCTTGCACTGGGGAGCCCGAAATTTGACACAGCATTCAGATGTGGGCTCACTGGTGCCGAGTTCAGGGTAGTAATCACTTCCACAACTTCATGCTGTCTTTTGCTTTGAATTTCACAAGCCTAATGTTCAAACATAATGTTTGGATTTGTCCAAAAACCCTTGTGGAGCTGATAGTCCCAGATGAGGTACATTAGACACAGGGCCAGTATCAAATAAGGATTTGAGCAGCAGAACACACACAGACATGCTGAAATGATTGTGGAGTCATTTATAGTTAAATTGCTGAAACTGTTTATGCTTCTTATTTTCAGTGAAGCGGTTGGTGAAATGCCAGTCTGCTGCTGCTCTAGAAGGAAGTACAGTTGCTGCAGAAGTGTTTCATAATGTACAAAGCAGCTTAGGTATAATGTAGTATCCCTCATTTAATGGAAAAAAATGGGTAGAAGTATTATTTCTTTCCTTCTTAGATAATTTCAAATATAGATTTAATATTTATATAAAAATAGACATTGAAACATCGTTCTCGTTCCAGTAAGATACAGAAACCACTGACTTAAAGAGTAATAGCCTGTAAATTTTATATTACTTGTTGTTGCCATGTTCATGCCTTGAGTACTCTGTTTAAAAACAACCAAAAGAACACCCTTCAGAAAAAATAAAAGGGTTAATTCTAAAAAATAGAAAAGAGAGAGAGATAACCGAAGTACCCATTTTGCTTCCAACAGTGTCAGAAATTTGGACAATACAACAAAGATGATCCCAACTCCTTCAGATTGTCAGAATCATTTTCTTTGTATCCCCAGGTAAGAACTTCATTTCTCACAGCTGTGGGAAAAGTGTGCAAGGGTGACTGAGAGTGGTGGTAAAACATCTCATACCATTTCTCAGATTCAAGAGGGGAGGAGCAGATGCTTTTTTAATTTGGTGGTCTGGTCCTGTAGTTCAGTGCTGCAAATGCCTGATAAGGGAAGAACTCTGTGGGGTTAATAAGGGGTGGGCTTTTTTTCAAAGGATTTGCTGTTCAGAAACGTTGGACTTGGATGCACGTTTTGGCAATTTGCTGACATTTCTCACTCCTCTTTCTGGTGCAGTTCATGTTCCATCTGCGGCGCTCCCCATTCCTGCAGGTCTTCAATAACAGTCCAGATGAATCTTCTTATTACCGTCACCACTTTGCTAGGCAAGATCTGACCCAGTCTCTCATTATGATCCAGCCCATCCTTTATGCTTATTCTTTCCATGGACCTCCTGAGGTGAGTCCCTGTTTAACATGAAGAGGTGGATCAATCCAAAATAAGAAGTATTCCATCAGAGTAAAACTATTTCAGCAAAAAGGCCTCTCTCTCTCTTTCTAATTAAGGTAATTATTAAAGGATGAGATGGGGCAATGTAAAATATGAATTGTGTTTTCAGTAAGCTTACAGCTTTGTTTAAAAACCCCAAACTACCCCCCAGCCCCCACCCAAAAACCCCAACCTCCTCAACCCACCCCTGCTGAGCCACAGTCCCCACCCCACAACATCTGGTGAATCTTGTGGCTGTTTGTTAGTATCACTTTTGCTTCTCTATCAGAGGCTGCCATCTGCACTGTGCAAGCCAGCAAAGCCTCAGCCTTCCCAGATGATAAACTCCCACCAGCTGCTTGTTTTCAGCTGTTTATTCAGCAGTGTTTAACCATCTGCAAATATTCAGTGGACAGACACGGGTTCCCTTATACTGACAGCTTCTTTGAAGGGAGCGTGTCTGACAGGAAAGAAACAACAGGAGCTGCTGGACTAACACTCTGAAACCTTCTGGGCAGCATTTGCCAGAGTTCCCATGTTATTCCTTATTATTTTTAAGATAATTTGTTTAAGATCATTTCAGATTAAGCTTGGATAGCCATAGAAATTGTGCTGTCACATCTTGCACTTCATAAGTAGCTGATAACCTGTCAGACATTTCCCTGGACAGGGCAGCTGCTGGTGGAGTCACGTCTGTATGGGCAGGCCTGAGGAGGCAGACCATGAGGGTCAATACAGTTCTGAGGCCTTAGTGGTGCCTGACTTTCTTCTTTATTTTTCTCCAGCCAGTGCTTTTGGACAGCAGCAGTATTCTTCCTGACAGAATCCTACTGATGGATACTTTCTTCCAGATAGTGATCTACCTGGGTGAGGTACAGTGAAACACCTTCTCTTTCTTTGTTTGCACTCCCTCCCTCCTGCCATTCATACAGACAGTATAAAATAAGCCACTTGCAAAGCCCACACTAGCATAACAACATTGTATACATGCTGCCAGTTTTAGTACAATTTCCTATTTAGTGACTTCAGTAGGATTTTTTTGCTAAGGATGTGTTCTGCACTGAGTAACAGCTGTCATGTTAGCTCGGTAGTGAAGGTGATCCCTTAGCATGCTTGGAAAAGCCCAGAGAAATTTGAAACTAAGCAGGGCAGAGAGCTGCAGTTTGATTTTCTGATACTGGATGTTTTTGACAGCTGCTCCCATATTCCTTCCATCCTGACTGAGGTAAGTGCTTGGGTACTGGCCCTTTGCAACCATCTAGTATCCAAAGCCCGGGCTTTCCAGTGTCTCTTCAGTATGCAGACCTGTACATCTGTATTTCAGTCCTGTCAGGCTTTGTTAGGGAGTAAGGCTACTTTGGGAGTAAGCCTTAGTCTGTCAGGCTACTACAGCTGGATAATAGAAATGCCTCACACCCTAAAGTAGTTATGGGGTAAGGGATGAAGAGGAAGCTGGCTTCCCACTTTTTTCTCTGGAAATCTTCCTGTCCTTTGATGCCTTCCCCCCCCATATCCTTTATAGTCCTGCTTGGGGAGTGGCCCTCATCCAGTTTCTTCTATCTAAACATGGCATCAGTTTGGAGAAGTTTAAATAAACCTATTGTGGTTTATGGTCAAACATTCCTATTGGGGAAATATTTTTGGGAGGCATTTGAAGTCTTCCCTTTGTTTTTGTACTGAGCTACTTCACTGATAGGTGACAATTGTTATTAGAATGCTTGAAGTTTGGCATGATAGTTTGTGGCAGCTCCATTATTAGCTCCTGACTTCACTCCATATAGGATTTGTTCCCTTTGTGACATGAGTGGAAATACCTGATTGACATGGACAAGAGCTGAATGCTTGAGTCAACAATTACATTTTCCAGAGTTACCTTAAACAGTTTCTACCTACTGTTTCAGAGGAAGACACTCAGCAACTGGATAGAATTTAGACAAAGGAAGGGCCAAGTGTGTGACCTGCATGTGTTGCTAGGTACATATGGTCAGGCACCTTGAAAATACTGTAAGGCAATGGCTACTTAATTTAAGACCAAGTCAGATTCAAAATGTCAGTGATTTATAAATGCTTTGTGTTTCTGTACTGGTGCAAGCTGCAACACAGAGGCCTGAAGATCACATTCAATATTGCTCTTGCACTGCACAAACTGCTGCCAGCTTTTGTCCTGAGTGCCTGTTCTTAAATTCAGGGACAGAAACTAAATAATATTATTGCCGGAGTAGTGAAAGTGCATTTGCCCTGTGCTTTGGAAGCAGAAGTACATGTAATGTTCTGCTGCCTTAAGACATGCAGGTTAAAAAGGGGAGGCTGGCAGGCATCTCTGCTGCTTTTTCAGTTTGTCCCTGTCCTATCAATAGACCATTGCACAGTGGCAGAAAGCTGGTTACCAAGACATGCCTGAATATGAAAACTTCAAGCACCTCCTGCAAGCCCCACTGGATGATGCTCAGGAGATCCTGCAGACCAGATTCCCAATGCCACGCTACGTCCACACAGAACATGGGGGCAGTCAGGTAAGAGGGTTCCTCAAGGAACTGTCTCTGTTGTTGACTGTCTTTCTGCTCTACTAGAAAGATGGTTCTGTAAGTTTAATACAAAGGTAATTTATCTATTCAAAGTACAGAGTTTGCTTATTTTCTCCATCAGCTTTTACAACTTTGTCTTTTAATAAGCCAATCACTTGCTGAATATGCTTTTGAAATCTAAGGATGGAAAAAACCCCCAAAAGTCAACATAAGTATTTTTTATTCCCCAAAGAGGTAGGAAAGAAATGATTTAGCTATGTATCTAAACTTGCCCGAGAGAGAGAGTGCAGCTAGCTTGCTAGGACAGTAAATTACAACTGAATGATTGACCATCATAGAATGGTTTGGGTTGGAACAGACCTTAAAGATCATGTAGTTCTAACTCCCCTGCCATGGCAGGGACATCTCCCACTAGACCAGGTTGCTCAAAGGCCCATCCAAGCTTGTCTTGAACACATCCAGTGTTGGGGCATACACAACCTCCCTGGGCAACCTGTTCCAGTGACTCACCACCCTCTTAGTGAAAAACTTCTTCCTTACATCTGATTTAAATCTCCCCTCCTCCAGTTTAAAGCAATTACCCCTTGTCCTATCACTACAAGCCCATGCAAAAAGTCCCTTCCCAGCTTTCTTGTAGGCCCCCTTCAGATACTGGAAGGCTGCAGTGAGGTCTCCCCAGCATCTTCTCCAGGCTGAACAAACCCAACTCTCTCAGCCTATCCTTGTAGGAGAGGTGCTCCAGCACCCTCATCATGTTTGTGGCCCTCTTCTAGATGTGCTCCAACAGGTCTGTGTCCCTCTTGTACTGAGGGCTCGAGAGCTGGAGGCAGCATTCCAGGTGTGGTCTCATGAGAGCGGAGTAGAGGGGGAGAATCACCTAAGATATGCTTGGCTTCCTGGCTTAAAAAAAAAAAAGGCTCATCTGGGATATGAACCCGGGAAATAAATAAAGGCACCATCTGCTCCTTTATTCTCTAATGCCAAATGAGGATATAAAGTAGCTCCTATTTTTCTCCTCCTGGAATTGCAGTTGTGCTGTGCCTGTCTGTGCCTGGCTTGTTTGTAGCAGTAAAGAGGCAGGAATTGATGCTCCCAAAGCAAAAATTTGGTATTAGTTTCTGATGTGACCATGTTATGCTGGTCCTCCACTGGCCTCTTTTCTGAAGAGTGGATGAGGACGTGCAAGGGACAGTGCCAGTGCCATGCCCCTGTCACATGGAACCAGAGCTGCCCTGACAGGCCAGTGCCACTTGCACTTGGTGCCCCTTGGAGACAGATTATCTGTGGAGCATGGCTCTTACTGGACTCAAGACCTGTGTAAGTTAAACTAGTACCTTGCTTGCAAAAGCAGAGTCATGTATCTAAAGCGGTAAGAAGTCCTGAGGGAGCTGACAGGTCTGTCATCTTACAAAACTACTTGTCTAATATTTTGTCTTAATAGGCCCGGTTCCTCCTGTCTAAAGTGAACCCTTCTCAGACCCACAACAACCTCTATGCCTGGGGCCAGGTAAGCAATGGAAGAGCTGCTGTAAAATGCACATAAGAGTATTTGTCTGTGCAGTAGCATGCACAT
This sequence comes from Brachypteracias leptosomus, assembly GCA_013401335.1. Lineage (NCBI taxonomy): Eukaryota > Metazoa > Chordata > Aves > Coraciiformes > Brachypteraciidae > Brachypteracias > Brachypteracias leptosomus. The sequence goes on along the minus strand of VYZX01028365.1, from coordinate 213,071 downwards.
AAAAGAGTATTTGTCTGTGCAGTAGCCATCCTGTTTCACCACAGGACCACAAGCTGCAATAAGGTTACATTTGTCCTCGATTTCTTACCTAAGATCTGATAATGGAATTACCAGCGGATACTGCAGTAATTGTAGCATTTTTAAAGACGCAACTGATTTACCAGATTTGTCTCTAAAGTTTAGGCAGGCTAGGTTTTTATTCAGCCTGCTTATTCAAGTCTGTGGTTGTTGATAAGATAAACAGTACTGGTAGGGAGCACTAGATGATGATCAGAATACAGTTTTCAAGCCTGGGTGACTAAACTCATGTTCCTGTTCTTGTACTGAATTCCCCCCAAATTTTCAGCAAAATCCAGTTGACTTTGAGGCTTTTTCTCAATGGATCTAAGGAAAACAGCTGTCCAACTAGAGGTTGCTGCCAGAACAGCTCAGTACCTCAGCAGCTTGATGGCAGGAGATGAGTGGTCTCCACAAGGAGTTGATCTCTCTTCCTGTATCCCAGCTACACATGGGGCACAAGCCGACCAGGAGAGTTTTCTGTGGTGGCTGCTATTGAAGGAAACAGCTAATTTGATGCTGAATATATTCTTACAGGTTTCAGATGACCTGATGTAGAAATTTTATCTTCACTCTTCCCTACAAATAAGACTTTAAAACTCATAGGTCATAGTGTATTTAGTATTCTGGAAAAAGTAACTTGCCTATGGATACACATAGATTTAATTTATCTTAGAATACTAGACTTTTATATCCTCTTTACCTTGTTTGTGTAGAGCTTTGGACAGCAAAATTCTAATGCTTTAGAAAGAAGAGACTTTATTTTTTCTAGTAGCTCAGATTGCACTAGAAGATAATGTCAGCTCTGATGCCAGAGAGTTGCTACTCTCTTCCCACTAGATATCTGCCCCTTTCAGGAAAAAAAGGTGGTTGATTTAGCAGGAAATTAGTTCAAAACGCTGACATTTGATTTACTTGCAGCTAGTCCCCAGTGTTAACAACACTATTTTAGGCTCATTATTTCTTTATTTTTCTGCAGGAATCGGGAGCTCCAATCTTGACAGATGATGTTAGTCTCCAGGTATTTATGGACCATCTCAAGAAGCTGGCAGTTTCAAGTGCATCATGACTTTGATCAAACCGAGAAGCAAGAACAGACGAGTTACATGGATGATGTTGGTGACACAAGTGGAGCAATTTATTTACATTTCCTTCTTTCTCTTTTAGACTACGGCTTTTAAGTATTAAATGAAATAATCAGGGAGAGTTTTTTACTTGGCCCTTCTAGATATTAATTTATTTGTATTCCTTTTTGTCTACTTTTCTATTTACTCTGCATTTTTTCATTACATTTTCATAACATTGTCATTAGAGCTAAAAGATGTATAGCCAATAGAGATTTTTAACAGCTTAATTTTTCATGTGGTGTCTTCTTAAAAGGTGTCTTTTAGCAACCAAGGACTGTATTAATGAAAAATAAAACTGGGTAAAAGCAGTACTTGTTAATGCTGTACCCCATTCAGCTGTATGGGGTCGTTTTCATTTTTGAAAATGTAACAGTGGCATAAAACACGCTATTGAAAATAATTTCAAGAAGCTCCTAAAGGCAAGACAGTTCAGAACAAGGCCTAGATGGTGGAGAATGCTTTGACAGAGGCAGGGAGGGGTACAACCCGAGCTGTGAGGACCGGGGCCTGTTGCCGTTGCCTCTGGGGCAAGTGAGGCAAGGCCTGAACATCAGCCATCAGGATAGGCTTGAAAACCGTGGCTGTTGCTAAGTCGGGCTCTGTACCTGAAGGAGACATTGTCCCGGTGGGGTCCCGGGGCCGGGCTGCATCGCCTCGTACCCGCTCCCGCCCAAAAGTTCCTCAGCCGCACCGGGCGCTGCGCTGTCACTGCGGCAGCAACACCCGCCCAGTTGCCATCTTGCACCGCCCCACCGGCAGTGCGCAGGCGCTAATGGCGCTTCCCTCCACTCCCACCCTGCCTGTCGCCCGGTTGGCCGCGGGGCCCGACCCATTGGCGCCGGCGTTACTGGAGGACGATGTGGGCGGCCATCTGGAACGCGCGGGCCGCGCTGCTGTACTCGGTGGGCGGCTGGACTGTGCTGGGGGCCATGCTCCACTACAACAACAGCAGCAGCAGCGAGCCCGGTACGGGCTAGCGGGGCCGGGGACACGGTCTGGGGTTATCTCGCCGGGCCCTGGCGGCGGGTGCCGTGGCTGAGGACGGGCCTGGCCTAGGGGGCACCTGACTGAGGCACTTGACCGAGGGGCGGGGCTTGGCTGAGGGGCGGGGCTCGGGCACCCCTCAGGACCCGGGCAGGAGGAGCTGGTGGTGGGGTTGTTCTGGCCCCGGTTGTTCCCCCAGCTGAGGAAGGCAGCGCCGGTTGTGGCAGCGAACAGCCCCGGCAGCCTGCCTGCCTCTTTGGGCTCCTGGAGCTGTGGGGCCGCCGGGGCAGAGGGCTCCGCATGAGACGGGTGAGCTGGCAGGGCATCCGGGGCGGGCTCCTGCCCGGTGCGGTTCGCCCTGAAGGGAGATAAATCCCGTGTGGATGGGAGAAGCATGTGCTCCGTTTCTGGTGACAGGGTCTAGATCCCTTCCAGCTTGCTACTTGTATCTGCACTGTGGTAATCGTTCAGAGCTGTGCCAGAGGAGGAAACATTTCTTTATCAAGAAGGTGATCAAACGCTGGAACAGGCTTCCTTGGGTCGATGGCCCAAGCCTGTCGGTGTTTAATAGCCTTAACTACATGCTTCAGCTCTTGGTCAGCCCTGAATTGGTCAGAGAGTTGGACTAGGTGATCGTTGATGGTCCCTTCCAACTGAAATAGTCTAGTCCATTCAGTTGGTTTTCTGTGTTCTTCAGCAGCCTGCTGCTTATTAAGGTAATGTGGAGTTAGCTGTAATGTGACTAACTTGGAAACTAGTTGTTACTGCTGCCAAAGTCCTGACACTAGTCCACTACCAGTGCAGCAACCTAACTTCCCTTAGTAAATCACTGTTTTCTGCCTATGCAGTCACCAGATCTTTACTGTCTATTTCTCAGAATTTGAGAAACAGCAAAACGAATGCTTCTGTGGCTGCTGTTTTGCCACGATGTAGGGATAAAACATTTTTATTGCTATGCTCTTTTTTTTCTCCCCCCCTTACCCCTCCTGTTCCTTAGGGAATGAAAGTGATCATCAGGCAAACCCAGCAGGCCCAAATCAGGTAGTCTCTACAGATACAGTCTTGGGAGTACAAGTGACAACAATAGTAACATACAGGGAAGATCAGCCTCCTCTTACTCGACTGCTCAGACGTGTGAAATCATACTTTGATTCTAATGACGGCCCTCCATCCGGAAATTGAGTGGTCTGGAGGCTCAGAACTTTGTGCTGGAGCTGGCTTCTCTGAGAAGGTTATCCTGGCACCTGACCGTCGGTGGAAAGTTTTCTCTTACCTTGCTGAAACAACAGCTCCATCTCTGACATCGCAGACCTTGCAAACCTCATCTGCTCCCATCGCTGCTGTTCTTCACACGTGTTTTCAAATGGCTAAACACAAACTGGGCTCAACGTGAATCTGCTGCTGCCTGGTGTCCTGTGTCCAGTGGTTTGACCAGGTGGCCTTTGTGGCCTTTTTCTGAAGCTGATTTCCCAGCTGGTGTGCAGGATGTACCTGTGTGACTCAGGACATACCCAGACTGGTACCTGGAATGGCTCCTCAAGTGATAGCTCTGAAACAGATGCTATTAATACATGAAGCAATTGATAAAAGAAAAGGAACGTAGTTTAATCTTTTGAGTACGAGAACTGTTAATCATCCTTCAAATAAAAGTGTACAAGAGATGAGTTACAAGTGCAGAAATACTACTGTAAACTGACAATTTACTAAGGTTTCTGCTCCAGGCCCTCCACCAGGCCCTTGTTTCTATAGGGGTTTCCCTAATCCTTATACATGCTACTTCCCTTTGTAGGGTCCTGGTCCCCCAGCTGCTCTGGCTGTAGCTAACTTTCATTCTATAGGGTTTTCCCTTGTCCTTATGGACATCACCTCCTGGTCACTGTTTTCTGTTGGTGTCTCTGCTGCAGCTGCTCTTGCTGCCGGCTCCCACTGCTGCAGGGGTTCCTTGCACCCACCACTTCCACTTCTAGAAGGCTGCCCCCAGCCCCTGCTTTCTACAGGGGACTTCACCTAGTCCCTATAGACATAGTCCCTCTTTAGAGGAAGCTAGCCCAAGACCCTGCACAAGCAGACCTTCCTCTCTATAGGGGCTTCTTCCTGCTACAGACGCCTCCCTGTTTCTATAGGGGCTGCCCACTGTCCCTATAGCCTTTTCTAGGACACCTCCTGCCCCACCCCACCACTGGTCTCAGTAAGGTCTCTCCAGAACCCTCTCCAGAACCTCAGTGTCCTTGTTGTACTGTGGTGCCCCAAACTGAACACAGTACTCAAGCTGTGGCCTCACCAGCGCTGAGCACAGCGGGACGATCACTTCTCTAGTCCTGCTGCCGGCACTATTCCTGATACAGGCCAGGATGCCATTGGCCTTCTTGGCCACCTGGGCACACTGCTGGCTCATGGTCAGCTGGCTGTTGATCAACAGCCCCAAGTCCCTTTCTACGAGCAGCTTTCCAGCCATTCTCCCCAAGTCTGTAGATTTGCATGGGGATGTTGTGGCCCAAGTGCAGGACTCGGCACTTGGCCTTGTTAAACCTCGTACAGTTGACCACGGGCCATTGGTCCAGCCTGCCAAGGTCCCTCTGAAGAGCCTTCCTACCCTCAAGCAGATCAACACCCTCACTTAACTTGGTGTTATCTGCAAACTTCCGAGGGTGCTCTCAATCTCATCAGGATCATTGATAAATTAATAAGTGATATCAATTGATAAATTGGTAAGTGATCTTGATGGCTCCCTTCAGAGGAAGGGAGTCCCTCCTGACGCAGAACATTTGTAAACACGTCACCTGCCTATACGCACTCTTCCCTTTTTTATAGAGACTTCCTATAGGCGAAGCCTTTCCAGTGCAGCGCTCGTGCATATCTTATACCGCACACGCTCCTATGGCGGCTGTGACAGGGAGTCCGCGGTAGGGCCTCCCACCGCCAGGGGGCGCAGTGAGCGCCGCGGCCCGGTGGGGAGCGGCTGCCGTTGCCTAGCGCCGCCGCCTTCCCCGCACCGGCGCCGGGCCTGCGCTGCGCGCCCGCGCCACCATGAAGGCCATCGTGCAACGGGTGGCCCAGGCCAGTGTCACAGGTGAGTGTGCTGCCGCCGGGAGGGTCACCGGGGCCGGGGGGAAGGGGGAGGCGGGGGCAAGCGGAGCGTGGCGCCTCCCCCTTCCCTCAGTCCGGGCCTCCCTTCCCCGCCGCGCTCACCCGCCGCGGCCTCCAGCGGCCCCTCGGCCTTTCCCCTCAGCGCCGTCCCCTCCTCGCCTTGCCTGTGTGTGTGTGTGGGCAGCGCCGTCCCCCTCGCTTTCTCCCACGGCTGGTGTGCGTGAGCCGTCGTCCTCCCTCCTCTTCCACCCCCCCACTTGTCGTTCCCCTGCGTGGGTCGACTGGCTTGTTTTTGTTGACTCCTTGCATGGCTTGCAGCGTGTTGGCAGGGCAGCAGCAGTCGCCTTCTTGCATGCGTGGCCACTAGAATTGCAGCCATCTCCTTGCTTTGCTTGCTTGCGTTGGCAGGGCTGTCCTACTTACAGCCGTGCGTTGCTGGTGTCTGTTGGCAGTACAGTTGCAATCACCATATCCTGTGGCTTGTATGTGTCGGGCACTCAGACTTGCTTTCTTGCATTCCTGTTGTGTTTCGGCCGTGCTGTCCCAGTTATCATTACCCATGGCTTGCGTGTGTTCTCTATAATGAGAGTCATCTCCTGGCATTGCTTGTGTGGGTTGGCACTTCAGTTGAAATAGTCACACTGGGTGGCTTGCTTGCATTGACACCACAGTTGCAGTTGTTTTGCATTGTTTGTGTTGTCAGGGCTGTCCTGATTACTGCTGTGCATTGCTTTGTATGTGATGGCAGTGCTAGCCCAATTGTCTTCTCCTACGACTCGCATTCTACAATCGCGGTCATCTTGCATTGCTTGCGTGTGTTGGCAGCACAGTTGCGATCACCTTCTCCTATGGCTTGAGCGTGTTGGACACTGTGGTGGGTTTACCCTGGCTGGCTGCCCGGTGCCNCTGTATGGGGAAAATCAGCTCAGACAGACCCACTACAGACACTGTAACAAGAGTTGCCTGTTTGCATTGCTTCCATGTGTCAGGGGTGCTGTTCAGTTGCCAAGGACATGGTTTGCCTGTGTTGACACTATAATCTGAACTGCTTCTTTGTGTTGCCGTCACGTGTTGGCTGTGCAGTTGCAATCACCTCCTTGCATTGCTTGCATGTGCTGCAACCACAGTTGCAATCATCTCCTTGTATTGCTCATGCGTGTTGCCAGTGCCGTCCTGGTTGCCTTCATCCATGCTTTGCAGGTGTTGTCTCTGTAATGAGTGTTGCCTCCTTGCATGGTTTGCATGTGTTGGCGCTATAATGACAGTCATCCCCATGCATTGCTTGCTTGTTTTGTCAGGGCTGTCCTGGTTACTCTTGCGCATTGGTTGTGTGTGCCAGTGGGGCCATCCCAGTTGCCATACTTGCATGGCTTCCACGTGCTGGCACTGTGGTCACTGTTGCCTCTTTGCATTGCTTGCATGTGTCAGCAGTGCAGTGGTGATCACCTTCTCCCATGGCTTGAATGTGTCGGCGCTGTAATCAGACATGCTCCATGCATTGCTTGTGTGTGGTGGCAATGCCATCCCAATTGCCAAGATGCTTAAAATCACCAAGAATTTGGCATGTGAGGCAGTGAGGGTGCCTGCTGTAAGGCCCAGGGTAGGGTGATGTGCAGCAGGACAGCCTGCTCCTAGCAGTCAGTAGCCTCTGCTTGTGTGTGGGTGGTCAGTAATCATTGGGAGAGCATTCCTGTGAGTAAGCAAGGAGCACAGCTTTTGTGCACAGCCAGTACTGCAGGCACAGTAGTGGTCAGAGCACGGCAGCACTGGGATTGTGCCTGATTTATCTCCACATTCCTGAGTAGAATTTATTCTGACATTTCTGGTTGTTAAAGAGTTGGAGATGTCCCTCTGTGAGGGAAATAGTGCTGTGCATAGTGGGAAGGTAGATTTCTAAGCTAGAGGGCTCATACTCAGATCAGATGGAAAGGAAGATATTTTGGGAAGAGGTTTCCCCCCTTGTTTGCTTCTGCCCGTTGAGAATAGTCCAGATCTGGCCACTGTTGCACAGATACAAGCTCTCAGCTTTTGCTGGGGGCCTGCTCTCCTTTCATCTAACAGAATGTTTGGGGCTTTTGTTTCCAGTTACATGAGCCTGGGTATAGTTTTAACAGCTGGGTAGGTGATGCTTATCTCAGTTTTAAGACCTCGTTTAAATCTTACTACAGTCATCTCAGGCTCAATTATGTTAAGATAATTGAAAACATTTCTTAGGAAAAAAGAGTAGATCTGTGATGATTTGTGTTTCATTTTAAATGTCATTAAAGAGGTTGTGTTCCCAACACAAAGGGTAGAATTTGCAGGTTGTTCAAAGTCTTCTTTCAAAAAATCCATGAGGACTCTATGAAATAGAAGTCACCTTTTCATAACTAATGCAAAGTTTGTAGGGAGTGGTGGAGTAGAGAAATTGAGTACATTTATTGGTATCAATCAGGTGGGTAATTTTTACAAGGATTGGAGAGATCTGCCACCCTCTCTGGTTAGCACTGCTGATCCAATTGTAGTGAAAAACCTTTATATAGTGTTTTTAAATGCTGGAGTAAGCATCTTGAGCTAGTCACTCTCAAATAAGTCATGATATTGGGAAGCCTTCTGAGAGAGGGCTTCTACGTCATCTCTACCCTCTAACAAACTTAAGACAGAGAAGGGTTTTCTTTGGTGGTTGCACAGTTGCCATCTGAGATCTGTGTTTGCCTGTGTCATAAAAGGAGATGGTGCATTCAGCCTTAATTTTCTTTTTCCCCTCTTCCCCAGTGGGTGGTGAACAAATAAGTTCAATAGGACGAGGCCTCTGTGTGCTGCTGGGCATTTCTTTGGAAGATACACAGAGAGAGCTGGAGCACATGTAAGTCACATATTTCCTTTTGCCTTGTACTCTTTTATTTGTGTGTTTGTGACACTATATCAGAGATATTTGTGCAGTAGCCAAACAAATGGGACACTCCTATGGGGAAACTCAGGTTTGCCTGTTGGTTCCTTTTCAGATTTTACCTTGAATGCAGGTTTCTTAGAGTTTTATTTTTACATTTAATTGAGAAAAATCCGTTTCTATTCCATGTCTTATGTGTTTTTTAACAAGAACAGACTCAAAAAGGAAGAATCAACATGTTGGGTTTTTCTGATCTCCCTTTTTAAAAGGTCTATCCTTTTTATGGTATGAATTTACCCCAAAGGACTCCATCCTTCAAGGATGATGGGATGTTTCTGAAACCTCAAACTATCATTTTAGCTTGCATATGAGAAGTTTTGCACTTCTGAAAGGCTGGATGGTCTCATCAGTTACTTTTCTGTAAAAGTGACTCAATTTTGACAGCCTGGAGGGCTGGCACTGGCCATCAGTTCCATGGCCACAAAAATACTGTGGCAAACTCATGCAAGAGAGAGTTCTCCAAGGACTGCTTCTGTCTCCTTTGGGCTCTTCATTGTTGTAGGGCTGACCTCAGTTCTTATAAAGTTAAAAGAAGAAATGGGTAATAGAGCTAGAAATTTCAAGAAGAGGAAAGGTTCAGTCAGTGAAGAGAGAAAAATGTGAATGAAGGTAAAAACAAAACTTAGCAGATGCAGAAGAGAAAGAGAGTGGGAATGTGAACTAAAGGTCACCAAAGATATCACATAAACCTATAAAACACCTGTAGCCAAACTGAAGTTGTTTGCATTATGATGTGCTCCTTTGGTTTGCCTTACTGTTTGCCTCCTCAGTGTGTAACGTTTGCTCTATCATATCTCATTCCTACCTTGGAGAATGTGAAAGATGCTTCTGAATAGTGCAGGTGGGTGATCGTAGTGACCGTGCTCTCAACACCAGGTTGAGTGACTGATGCAGGAAAGGCAGGAAGCCAGCACCTGAAAAGAAGGAATGGAAGAAATCAGCTTAGCCAGGCTCTTCAAATCTTATTAAAGGAAACTTTAGTAATCCTGTAAATGCAACTCAACATCTTTACCATTAATTTTAATGATACTCTATATTTAAATACTCTGTATTTACAGCAGTTATGACTGGGGCCTTCCAAAGCTTTTAACCATCTACTTCATTCATTAACCATCTTCTTCAATCCTGTTTGTCTTTGACATGCACAAATTGGTAAGGATAGTTGTGCCTCAGAGAGTTTGAACTAGATGACCTATTCTATGACCTATTCTATGATTCTATTCTCTGACCATAACAAAATCTCAGCTTTATTTTATGCTAACTGCTTCACCTCTGATGCAGCATAAAATATCTGTCTGATGGCTGCAATTGGAATGCTTTGTACTTGATGTGCTCCATTGTTTATAGATGCTGCAGGTATGTAGAAGCTAAAAGATGAAACCGAAGACAGGAGGGTGGCATGTGTGCAGGCTTGTTATCAAAGTCCAGCCATAGACTGGGTTGCAAATCTATCTGTTGCTTTTGTGAAAGTCTTGTCCTCTCTGAGCATTCAAACCCGTCAGTTCTGCCCCCTGGATCCAAAAATCAGCCTTAATACACATACAAACTAGTCCCAGTCACTGCTTTGCTGCCACCCGCAGTTCTGCACTGTTCCCTGCCGCCTTCCTCTTGTCTGTGGCCAGCAGGTCAAGGGAGGGGATTCTGCCCCTCTAGTCCACTCTGGTGAGACCCCACCTGGAGTACTGTGTCTGACTCTGGAGTCCTCAGCACATGAAAGACATGGACTTGTTAGAGCGGGTCCAGAGGAGGCCACAAAAATGATGAGACGGATGGAACCCCTCTCTCATGAAGAAAGGCTGAGAGAGCTGGGGTTGTTCAACCTGGAGAAGGCTCCAGGGCAACTTTATAGAGACCTTTCAGTACTTAAAGGGGGCTTATAAGAAAGGTAGGGACAGACATTTTGGTAGGGCCTGTAGCAATAGGACAAGGTGTTTTAAACAAAAAGAGGGCAGATTTAGACTAGACAGAATTTTTTACAAGAGAGTGGTGAAACACTGGAACAGGTTGCCCAGGGAGGTGTTAGATGCCCCATTCCTGGAAACATTCAAGGTAAGGTTGGACAGGGCTCTGAGCAACCTGATTTAGTTAGTACTGTCCCTGCTTACTGCAGGGGGGTTGGACTAGATGATCTTTAAAGGTCCTTTCCAACCCAGACCACTCTTATGATTCCATGATCCTAATGAAAGAGTGCTGTCCTCATCTGGCTTGTGGGCCTGCATTTGGAAAGAGTGCGAGGAGGTGACAAAGCTGGAGGAATATATGTAAATCATGTTTGGAAACAACCATAGTTGAGGATGATCTCATTTCATCCAGAGTGTGATTTCCCACTGCAGTGGGAGGATTAAAATTCCCAAAGCTGTTCACATGTCGAATAATGTTGTGACACATCAGATATAAAGAGTAAACTTTCTTACTTCCTATGCCATCTCTATGTCACCCTGTAACTTGCAGTTATTCTTCCTGATCTCGTGCTCTGTAAAATGCTGATGTTAATTAATGGTCTGACAATGTCATATATGTGTGTAAGGGCTAATGTGATGAGATTCCCATGACTTAGGAAGGAAGGGACAAAGGGTTATCTTGTTATGCGGAGGCAGAATGAATACGCATCTACCTCCCCTTTTATCTCATCCTGTGTGGTAGGCCTTAACTTGTACCTGTTGATCCTGCATGGGACAATTCAGGAATTATCTTTTTCTCCTCCTAGGGTTCGAAAGATCTTGAACTTGCGAGTATTTGAAGATGAAAGTGGGAAGCACTGGTCGAAAAGTGTGATGGATAAACAGTATGAAGTGTTGTGTGTGAGCCAGTTTACCCTCCAGTGCATCCTGAAAGGAAACAAGCCCGACTATCACATGGCAATGCCCACAGAGCAGGCGGAGTGTTTTTATAACAACTTTCTAGAGCAGCTAAGAAAAGCCTACAAACCAGAGCTTATTAAAGGTAAGGGCAGAAGGCTGGTAAGGTCCTTGATGTAACCAGTGGATCTTGTTTGTATGTGCTCTTTCCTGATCATTCCTTTCTTTATTTTGCAATTTTCTGTCTATGTTGCAAAGGACCTGTATTTATGCAGCAGTAGAAGAAGAGATGTTAGCCATTTCCTGATGTTCCTCTGGAATAGTTTGACATGTAGGTGTTCTTGTATTGTTTCTGGCTATACAACATGAGCAATGACTCTGACAACGCAACCTAGAGAGACGGCAGCCATGAGAACAAGCTCCCTCAGAGGCTTGATGTTTTGTGCTGGGTAGCTAGATTAACCCAGGAGGAGCATTTTTTCTGAGACGTACATGGTTAGTCAGGCTCAAAGGTGTTGCCTGTTGTCAAGGTTTAGGGTTGGACTGGCCACTAGATGAATGAGAGATTGCTTTCTGTTCCCCTCTCCCCTCCCAAAGGGGAAGAGAAAGGGAATAAGAAAGAAGGAGTTAGGATTAGAAAAGAAAACTAACCCAGCTTTAGTGAAATAATAAAATGGGATATATACAAATATATACAAAACCAATATCGAGCCCAGTTCCTCTGATGGCAATTACATCACTGTCACCACTGATGCTGTGGGCAGGCACTGGGGAAGTCCCAGGCTGGACTCAGTGACAGATGGGAACTGGATTCAGGAGCACATGGTTCAGGATCGAAGGCAGAATAGACAGAGTCCTCCTCAGATGCCAACCATGGAAGAAGAGAACTTGACCCTTGTGACCTCTTGGCTTTATACTGAATATGACATAAAGGGGATGGAATACCTTGTTGATCAGTTTAGGGTCACCAGTCCTGTCCACTCCTCCCCACAGGTGTGACCTTTTACTTTCTGCACCCCCAGTGTGCTGCACAAGATTTAGCAGTGGCCTTGGTCTGCACAGCAGCAAGTATAAGCAAGAGCCTTTCTGCACACACCAGTCCTTGTCAGTAACTGTAAACATCAAGTGTTATCACAGCGAGAAACAGACACTGTCTGTGAAAATCTGCTGTTAACTTCAGAAAGTGCAGTATTAGAAGAGACTGAGCTGAAAAGTAAAATCACTGAAATAATTAGTTCTGTTCTGACTCAAACCAGGACACCAGTTTGTGATGGACAGTGTAGTTCCATCTGTCACTTTAGTTTTACGTTCTGCTAAATGGTAATGATGACAGTGGGAAGTGTAATGTGTTACTTAAGAACAGTGTTTAATTTAGACTCTCTTTTCTTAACTCCATGTATGCAACAGTTTTGTCTTTACCAGAAAATGCCTGGCTTCCCTTTGCATTTGTTTTCTACCCACCCTTAATATTTTCTGTTTGCTTTCTGGACATTTTCATATTGAGACTTAATTTTTTGATACCTTTGCCCAGAAGACAAGCTTCTAGAAAAGACTGTTTTTTAAATGGGAGCTATTAATGGTCAACCTTACTTTGCTTAAGAGGAAAAAAAGGAGAAAGGGAAGGCTTTAGAGGCTAATCTCCATATTGACTGTAGATGAAGATAGTTATTCCAGTGCTTTCTGAGGAGGTGCAGTGAAATGCACATATAAAATGTCCATCTTCTGTCAGCTTTCCAGTAGCTTGCTAAGTTCTTCCAATCAGCACTTGTTGATGACAAGGAATGCATTTCTGATAGCCCTTCCCTGCATCCCTTTTCGTCTGCAACATAGAAAACTTCTGTCATAAAGAATTTGGAGTATGTGCTTTTTGAATCTTAATCTTTGTTGAGTTGGACCTGTTCCTGTGCCTCTGAAACTAGTAACAGAACCTTTTGGGAAGTCAGTGGGAATAAGATTTGCTCAGTTAAGATTTGGTAAAGTTGGACCCTTATGTCCTGTTAAACTAAAAACAAGTATGGACTTTCTTCTTTAACTTAAATGAGGTGTGGAAAAATCAGTATATCTCTGCATATCTACATCTTTATCCTTGGATTTTGGAAAATGCTTGGTTTCTGAAAGACTTTCAATCAGTTTATATTTTGACAGCAGCTTTTTGAACTTCTCTTTCCAGTGAATAACAGCTATACACCTGAAGTGAATAGCCCCTGTTGTTAAGTGCCTATATTTTGGCACTAATGCTTCCTGTAATAAGAGCTTTTACTTCTGCATTATTTTTTTTTCATGCTGAAATGATAGATTTAGAAACCCAAGAGTGACTGCCTGTGCTATTGTGGCAGATAACACACGCATTTGAAGCTGCTGGCAGCACTGGAACCGCCTGTTAATTTATAATTCTGCTTTTCTTTTTAGACTGTGCCAGTCTACATTGTGCTGCATCCAAGTCTATTAGACTTTATAGTTAAAGTTTCTGTTGTGCCAGTTGCTTTGCCAGTGGTTTTTGTTTGTTTGTTTGCTTGTTTTATCTATTTATTTTTATGCATACAAGGTTTCTGAAGCTTGGGGGTTTCACAGATAGTAGGCTAAGTCCTGTGCTTGCATCAGCTGAGTTTACAGTTTCCCTGAGCTGAGGTTTATTAGAGCACAGAGCAGGCTGTACGTGAGCTGGACTGCTTGAGACTAAGTAGAACTTTGTGACAGTGCAATAGCTGGGCCGTGATTTACTGTGACATGCAAACATACTGAAATCTGCCCTGAAAAAGTCCTAAGCAAATCAGAACCTGACTGGCTGGGGGCTGCCCTACATGATGTTATGTTGCAAAGGGTGATGGAAGGATCCTGGGAAGGAGCACTGATGAATGAGCTGGTGGGCAGTTAAAATAGGCTTGGTGTACCAGCATGAGGCTCTACCTTCTGTCTTCAGAATCCACACTCTACACATTTCCCCTGCACGTAGACATATGCGCACACAGAGTTGTAGTTACTGGGAGGTTAGGGTTTGATTCTTGGGATTGCTGTAGGTGCCCTTCCCTTTGATCTTACAAATTGCTTAGTGTATTTTAGAGGAATAATTTAATAATATAAAGTGGAATTTGTGTAGCTGAGTCAAAGACAGATCAATAAATGTCTTGCCATATTGTCTAAAAGCCTTACATTTTCTAGTCCCTATATCTTTTCAGTAGACTAATTTAGCTGTTGGAAGATGAGCTACTACATGTTGCAGGTGCTGAGCAGGCAGCTCCTCCATCTGGTATCTGGTCTATCTGGAGCTTGCCAGCTAGGAGCTCAGAATAGTAAGTGTTCCCCAAAATGAAACACAGACCATTCTTTCTCACCCAGAGCAGGGGGATGTTTGACAAACAAAATCTTGTTCAAGGCTCAGAGCCATGGTTCCCAGTTTCACATAGATGTCTTAAGACTGCAGATGGACACCCATGTCTGGGAAAGAGAAGGTTGCCTCAGAAGCCCTTGCTTGTCTTGCTTCAGTGCTTTCTTGGTACGAAATTCATTCTTAAACACCTCATTCCACTCTTAAGGAGCAGAGCTGGTGAATGCAGATCTGAGTACTCTGTTGTCCAAGCTAACATGAAAAAACTAGGCCTACCAAGTCTTCTTCTTGTGTGTCAGGGCCTTCACTGTCTGTCTTGAACGTGAATGTAGCCTTCTGAGGCAGTAAGGATTAGCATGGCAAAGAGTGTGAAATGTCTCACTCCCTTAATAGCAATATCTGAGTAAATGTGAGAGAACTCTTTCACAAGGAGAAACTGAATTCAGATTTAGGTTTGGTGCAAGTTGAAAGCAGAATTGTTTTCTCTGATTAATTCCCTTCATGACTGTTGTCACTTTGGAATAAGTGCTCTTATCTGGAGCAGGAGTACCCACAGGCATTAATTAGGTATAACTTTCCAAATAGACAAGCTTAGAAGTAACTTCTGAATAAAACCAGTGTGAAGTTTCTAGGTCGTGAAGCATGAGATATGTCCCAAAAATACTCTGAAAGTAAATGATTTCTCATTTTCAAGTCTTTACATCTCATCTCACCTCAGATAAAGATCTCCTTTGCCTCTGAGGAAGGCGTACATGCAGATTCTAAGGGAAAAGGAATTAGAAGAGAAGGGTGTCCAGCAGAATAAACTTGTCACTTTAATTATACTTGCAGGATCCTATTTTATTGCAGAGGATGTTGCAAGGCAGTGACTCGGTCAGTGAAGAAGTCTTATAAGTGCAGAAAGGTACACTCCATTGAAAAGCATTGTAGTACAAAAATCAGGAAAAGAAGTAGTATTTAAATAGTATTTAAGTACTAAGTATTTAAATTTAAGGGTAGCACAGCTTTTCCTCTGCAAGGGTAAGTTGCTGTTGTCTCCTGTGGACCATACAGGGTCATGTGATGAATTTACCTGAAGCTGCTTGGATAACAAGCAGCATTCAAAGAGGGTAGATTCTTTCTTCTTCTTTCCTTCAGACTGAAAAATGAAAAGAGCTATGGGAACAATGGACTGCTAGAACCCTTTAATTTTATTGTACAAGGAAGCTGCCAGCACAGGCATCTCAGAAAAGGTGTGTCCATATGATTCACCAGTGAAACCGTAAGCTACAGGTTTAGGGAAAAACTACCTGGCTTTTCCCTGCAGGCTTCATCTAACATGGGTGGCAAAGGGTTTGAAAACTGCTGAAGAATTATAGTGACTAGTTTTTTGATTGCTCTGACATCTTTTCTCCGTGGGACCATTTACATGTTTCAGGCTCCTGCAAATTCATGAAATGAGAACAGATTTTATTATTATTAAGTATTTTCATCATGTAAATTTTCTGTTATTTTCTGTAATTATTTAGTAACTCTTCTTTTTTTCTTCTGCACCATTAGCTGGCATTCAGAATACACTGACCCTTTTCTGAAATACCAACAGCTGTGTGGTATCTCTATTTACCTGATTTATCCAATCAAGTCAGCTGCAGGTTTTTAAAGCAGTAACTGTTGATGTGCCAGTAACTTTTGATGTGCTGTTCTTGAATGCCACCACAGCCTCAGTTGTCCCCTCCCTCCAGAGGGTACTGACCCTACAGTGGAGTTGTCAGATGGGCAGATGTTTTTCTGGCCTTTTTGCCAAGCTGTTGAAGGTTGCAAACAGGACTGTAGAAATTGAGGTAGCACTTTGGGACTGAGCTGCACACCAGTGTCCCCTGCTCTAGAGCATTCAATGCCAAATCCTTCAGGGTAGGCTTCGGGTCTTTTTATCTTTTGCCTATACATAACATTTCTTCAAAACATCAACTGGTTAGCTGGACTGGATCCCTAGGCTTAGCTGTTACATCCTTTAAAATTCCATTTTCTGTCTGTGAGAACTCTCCTGCTTTTCCTGAACTGCGAGCACCTTGATTATCTGTGGACTTGGTTTGTTTTGTGGACATTTTTGTACCTAGATTCATGTTGATGGTCTCTGGAGGTCAGAGCACATCTCTGGGTGCACATAGACTGTTTTTTTCCTTAGTAGCTTTCTGCAGTTTGTTACCTGGCTGTCCTTCTATGTATATTTTTCTTTTCAGATGCACATTTCATAGAGATTTTAGTACACATTATCCTTCCAAGAGCCCTCAGCACTTTTTGTCTCTCCCGTTTTCAGATGGCAAGTTTGGTGCCTACATGCAGGTACACATCCAGAATGATGGTCCTGTTACAATAGAACTGGAGTCTCCAGCTGCTACTGTTGACCCTAAACAGGTAAGTGAGCCAGAAGGTCTGTCTGGAAAGATGGATGTACGGGCTGTGCCTCCTCTGCCGATTTGTAGCATTGCGGTAGTGAAGCAAGTGTTACCTTTCCTTAGGCACAAAGACCTTGTGTTTCCTGTGCAGCCTCTGGGAAGTTAAATAATTGCATTGTTTTCTTCAGTTCCTTGGCCTGTTGATAGCTGCCTGCTGTCCTGGTAAAGATCATGCTTGTGTAATGCAAAACAGCTTTACAGTTTATTCTTGCTCATCACTAAAGGTGCTGTTTAATCATGACTCATTAGCTATGTTTTTAATGTGTCTGGACCCTCCTCCCACTTTTGTTTTTTTTTAATGAGGTTTCTTAACGTTTAGGGGCTTTTGCATGTGGGTGGCTGATGGAATGATTAGCTGGAGAGCTGCCTCTTTCTCAGAAACAAGAGAACGTGGTCCCAGAATGTGTCTCGAATTTAAGTTCTGATTTTGATTCTGGAGAGGAGGGAAGAGTTAGCTCTGCTGAGGAACAGCCCAGGCAACGCTGAAAACCAAATGTAGTGATGAGGTTTTCTCAACCTCTGAACACCACAGTGATCAGCTTTCCCAGGCTGAAAGAGAAGGGGAAGGGATTGTTATTGCCAGCTGTGCTTCAGTGGGGCCACACCAACCCTATTTGTATAACATTCAGTTATCTGTGTTTAAATTGTTATTGCTGTGTATAAGAAGGGCATCAGGGAAGAATCAGGAAACTACAAAGCTGTTAATCTAACCTCAGTACTTGGAAGAATTATGGAGAAGATTATACTGGGTGCTGTTGAAAGGTATTTAAAGGACAATGCAATCATCGGGCATGTTCAGCACAGATTCATGAAGGAAAAGTCCTGTCTAACCTATTTGATATCCTTCTATAAGGTCACCTGCCTAGTGGATGAAGTAAAGGGAGGTGGTGATGTAGTTTTTTTGGGACAGTTTTGATACCGTCCCTCACAGTGTTCTTCTGGACAAGTTGTCCAGTTGTGGGATGAGCAGGTACGTGGTGCACTGGGTGCAGAACTAGTTGAAAGGGTTGTAGTGACTGGGGCTGCATCTGACTGGTGATGTGTCACCAGCGATGTTCCTCAGGGCTCAATTCTAGGGCCATTTCTGTTCAATCTTGTTATCGATGTTCTGGGTGCAGGAGTTGAGTGCACCATTAGTAAGTTTGCTGATGATACCAAACTGGATGGTGCTGTTGATTCTCTCAAGGAAGAAGAGGCCTTGCAGAGTGGTCTGGATAGATTGGAACACTGGGCAATCATCAATGGCATGAAGTTTAACAAGAACAAATGTTGGATTCTGCACCTGGGATGAACTGACGCCAGACACAAATATAAACTGGGAGAGGACTGGCTGGAGAGCAGCCCTGCAGAAAGGGGTCTGGGGGTGCTGGCTGACAGCAGGATCAATAGGAGTCAGCAGCTGGCAGCCAAGAGGGCAGAGCACATCCTGGGATGGATCAAATACAGCGTGACCAGCAGGTTAAAAGAGGTGATTATCCCACCGTATTCAACGTTGCTGCATCCTCACCTTGACTAGGATGGGAAGGATACAAAGGTACTTGAATGCGTCCAGAGGAGGGCAACAAAGCCGGTGAAGGGGCTGGAAGGAATGTCCTATGAGTGGCGGCTAAGGACTTTGGGCTTGTCTAGTTTGGAGAAAAGGAGTCTGAGGGGTAAATTCATTGCTCTCTCCAGTTTCCCAAGGATGGGAAGTAGAGAGGGAGATGCTGAGCTCTCCTTCTTGATATGGACCAGTGATAGGACACATGGGAATGGCTCAAAGTGTCCAGGGAGGTGCACGCTTGACATGAGGAATCATTTCTTTACTGAGAGGGTGGTCAAACTCTAGAACAGGCTTCCTAGAGAGGTGATCAGTCCCAAAGGCCTGTCAGTATTTAAAGGGCACTTGGATAATGCCCTTAATAATATGCACATTGATCAGCCCTGAAGTGATCAAGCAGTTGAACTAGATGATCGTTATAGGTCCCTTCCAACTGTAACTATTCTATTCTTTCTAGCTGCATTTTGTCCCATGTATAGTGATCCTATCAAATTACCTGGTCAGTTGACCAGCAAGACAGAATCACTTTGCTGATTGGGTCTGTCCTTGAGTCACCATCTGACCATCCCTCTTGTGAATTAAAAAGCAGATATTTGGGTTTTTCAGTTAGCCATGTATGTTTATACCTGCTCTTTTAAAGCCCACTTATACGTTCTGTGATAACTGCAGTGCAACTGGTGGCTGTAATTGGTGGAAATTATGCATCTCCTGGGAATTTTCATATCTCAAAATATCATACTAAAGGCCTGCTGGGAAAAGAGTGCGAGAAAGCCTGAAGAAGCATCTCTTGTTGCGTTAAATAGCTAAGGTATCTTGGTTTGGAGTCTCTTTTGTTTTACCTCCAAATTCTCTTCTGTATCCTTTTGTGATGTTTTATACCCTGAAAGAACTACATCTGGTCCCAGTCTTTCTTTCTGTACCCTCACGGTTTTATCACAAAGAGTTCTCAGCCCAGACTGTGCATAATTAGCAGCAGCAGCTCTCTCGTTCCAGCTTGTTGCAAGTCCTGATGTGGGGGATTCTGGTTTGTCACAGAAATGGATGAGCTCTTAGAGTGGCACAGACACCAGTAAAGCAGTCCAGCTGTGTGCTCTTTGGATGCACAAAGAATTTAATCTATGCCACGTTTCAATGAACCCCATTTACTTGAAAATTGGCAACTCTTTTTACGGTTACCAGGTATCTTCCCAGCTCATATCAGGACCTTAAAACACACTGTCAGAGGCACTGCTGTTTCTGACACTCTTAAGCCTCCTTCCCTCATATTATTTGACATGTGTGCCATCTTCTCTCACCCACCATACAAGATGTGGGATGAGGAAGAACCAATTTAAATTTGTCATTCTCTTCTCTCTTCCCTGCCCATTGCATTTTTTTTTTTTTTGGTCATACAGCTGTTGATTTTCTTGTCGCACAGGAACTAAGGCTTAGAGATAATGTGTTTTTATCTTTTTACTTTCTGCTCTGGCAAGAAGAGATAAACAAACCATCCTGCAGTGTTTAATGTGAAGTGAACAGAATGAGATTAGACAAATAATTGCTGATGAATAGCTCTGCTGTGTCACTGGATATGACAATGAAATACCTCTTCTGTTTGAGTGACTGACTGTGGTTGTAATTCAGGTTGTCTGATCTATATAATTGCTTAGTAAAGTAATTCATAAAAATACATTTGGATTAATTAAGTCAGATGATCTGCCATCTCCTTAACAGATTGTAAAGACTACCCTTAGAATCATAGAATGCATTGAGTTGGAAAAGACCTTCNCTGTTGATTCTCTCAAGGAAGAAGAGGCCTTGCAGAGTGGTCTGGATAGATTGGAACACTGGGCAATCATCAATGGCATGAAGTTTAACAAGAACAAATGTTGGATTCTGCACCTGGGATGAACTGACGCCAGACACAAATATAAACTGGGAGAGGACTGGCTGGAGAGCAGCCCTGCAGAAAGGGGTCTGGGGGTGCTGGCTGACAGCAGGATCAATAGGAGTCAGCAGCTGGCAGCCAAGAGGGCAGAGCACATCCTGGGGTGGATCAAATACAGCGTGACCAGCAGGTTAAAAGAGGTGATTATCCCACCGTATTCAACGTTGCTGCATCCTCACCTTGACTAGGATGGGAAGGATACAAAGGTACTTGAATGCGTCCAGAGGAGGGCAACAAAGCCGGTGAAGGGGCTGGAAGGAATGTCCTATGAGTGGCGGCTAAGGACTTTGGGCTTGTCTAGTTTGGAGAAAAGGAGTCTGAGGGGTAAATTCATTGCTCTCTCCAGTTTCCCAAGGATGGGAAGTAGAGAGGGAGATGCTGAGCTCTCCTTCTTGATATGGACCAGTGATAGGACACATGGGAATGGCTCAAAGTGTCCAGGGAGGTGCACGCTTGACATGAGGAATCATTTCTTTACTGAGAGGGTGGTCAAACTCTAGAACAGGCTTCCTAGAGAGGTGATCAGTCCCAAAGGCCTGTCAGTATTTAAAGGGCACTTGGATAATGCCCTTAATAATATGCACATTGATCAGCCCTGAAGTGATCAAGCAGTTGAACTAGATGATCGTTATAGGTCCCTTCCAACTGTAACTATTCTATTCTTTCTAGCTGCATTTTGTCCCATGTATAGTGATCCTATCAAATTACCTGGTCAGTTGACCAGCAAGACAGAATCACTTTGCTGATTGGGTCTGTCCTTGAGTCACCATCTGACCATCCCTCTTGTGAATTAAAAAGCAGATATTTGGGTTTTTCAGTTAGCCATGTATGTTTATACCTGCTCTTTTAAAGCCCCCTTATACGTTCTGTGATAACTGCAGTGCAACTGGTGGCTGTAATTGGTGGAAATTATGCATCTCCTGGGAATTTTCATATCTCAAAATATCATACTAAAGGCCTGCTGGGAAAAGAGTGCGAGAAAGCCTGAAGAAGCATCTCTTGTTGCCTTAAATAGCTAAGGTATCTTGGTTTGGAGTCTCTTTTGTTTTACCTCCAAATTCTCTTCTGTATCCTTTTGTGATGTTTTATACCCTGAAAGAACTACATCTGGTCCCAGTCTTTCTTTCTGTACCCTCACGGTTTTATCACAAAGAGTTCTCAGCCCAGACTGTGCATAATTAGCAGCAGCAGCTCTCTCGTTCCAGCTTGTTGCAAGTCCTGATGTGGGGGATTCTGGTTTGTCACAGAAATGGATGAGCTCTTAGAGTGGCACAGACACCAGTAAAGCAGTCCAGCTGTGTGCTCTTTGGATGCACAAAGAATTTAATCTATGCCACGTTTCAATGAACCCCATTTACTTGAAAATTGGCAACTCTTTTTACGGTTACCAGGTATCTTCCCAGCTCATATCAGGACCTTAAAACACACTGTCAGAGGCACTGCTGTTTCTGACACTCTTAAGCCTCCTTCCCTCATATTATTTGACATGTGTGCCATCTTCTCTCACCCACCATACAAGATGTGGGATGAGGAAGAACCAATTTAAATTTGTCATTCTCTTCTCTCTTCCCTGCCCATTGCATTTTTTTTTTTTTTGGTCATACAGCTGTTGATTTTCTTGTCGCACAGGAACTAAGGCTTAGAGATAATGTGTTTTTATCTTTTTACTTTCTGCTCTGGCAAGAAGAGATAAACAAACCATCCTGCAGTGTTTAATGTGAAGTGAACAGAATGAGATTAGACAAATAATTGCTGATGAATAGCTCTGCTGTGTCACTGGATATGACAATGAAATACCTCTTCTGTTTGAGTGACTGACTGTGGTTGTAATTCAGGTTGTCTGATCTATATAATTGCTTAGTAAAGTAATTCATAAAAATACATTTGGATTAATTAAGTCAGATGATCTGCCATCTCCTTAACAGATTGTAAAGACTACCCTTAGAATCATAGAATGCATTGAGTTGGAAAAGACCTTCCAAGGTCATCTAGTCCAACCCCTCTGCCGTCAGCAGGGACATCTCTAACTAGATCAGGTTGCTCAGAGCCCCTTCAAGCCTGGCCTTGAATGTCTCCAGGGAAGGCGCCTCCACCACCTCTCTGGGCAACCTGTTCCAGTGTTCCACCACCCTCATAGTAAAGAACTTCTTCCTAATGTCTAATCTAAATCTACCCTTCTCTAGTTTAAAACCATTGCCCCTTGTAAAAAGTCCCTCCCCAGCTTTCCTATAGGCCTCCTTCAGGTACTGAAAGGCCACTATTAGGTCTCCTCAGAGCCTTCTCTTCTCCAGACTGAATAACCCCAACTTTCTCAGCCTGTCTTCTTAGGAGAGGTGCTCCAGCCCTTTGATCGTTTTTGTTGCCCTCCTCTGGACCTGCTCCATCAGGTCCTTGTCCTTCTTGTATTGAGGGTTCCAGAGCTGGAAATAGTACTTCAGGTGAGGTCTCACCAGAGCAAAGTGGAGAGGCAGAATCACCTCTCTTGATCTGCTGGCCACGCTTCTTTTGATGCAGCCCAGGATGTGATTGGCCTTCTGAGCTGCAAGTGCCCATTATTGGCTCATGTCCAGCTTTTCATCCACCAGTACCCCGAAGTTCTTTTCCACAGGTCTGCTCTCCATCACATCATCCCCCAGCCTGTATTGATGGCAAGGATTGTCCTGACCTGGGTGCAGGACCTTGCACTTGTCCTTATTGAACCTCATAAGATTCACATGGGCCCCGTTCTCAAGCTTGTCTTAGATTCCCTCTGGGTGGCATCCTGTTCCTCTGTGTACCCACTGATCACAGAGAAAAAGGAAAACACTGGATATGATTCTGTGTTCAGGAAGGTAGAACTCCAAGGAAGGCCAACACTAAGGCCTTTCTGAATGTGGGAAATGAACTTTGACAAAGCAGACAACCTGGAGAGTTGGTAACATTTTCAATATACCACTTTGCATATTTTTGCTACAGCAAATTGATTGCAAAAGTGATATGATGCAGTATTGCAACTGACATAACAGCAGACATTTCTACCTTGGAGAAACCTTCTTTCACAGTGCAGTCCAGCTTTCCACTGTAATTACTCAATTTTTAGAATTTCATGTCTGTGGTGTACTATTAAATTGCATCAGGCTAGAATTTGCCAAAGAAGCTGTCAACCCAAATGTCAATTCTGGCCTTTTTCAAAACTATTACTTTATATATTGGTCAATCTGTTGGGGATGAAGCAGTGTCCACATAGTTTGTGGACATTATTAGTTAGAGATTGTTCATTCATTGGTTGTGTCTCAGCAATTGAAAGTATCTGTATTGCAATGGGAGAAAAGAAAAGTTGCCTTCTGTGGACTGAGGACTCTTTTGTGCATGGTCATGAGGGAGATGGTCTCAAGCACTTGAGATGTTTCAAGACTTTTCTGACTTCTTTCATGCTTCAGAAATTTAGCAGTTGGGTCAGACCAGGTATTGATCCCCAAAGCTCAGGTTTTGACTGCTGGCAAGGGACCATGAAGCACTTCTTCTGAACAGCCATTGATTTGCAGGTTTTGGTTCTGGACAAAGTTGTAACACAAAGTGATTTCAAGGTAGTGTGGGTTGAGGTAAAAGGATTGACATGTACAGGTTTACATTATTTTCCATGTGAATTTTCAGGCTTAGTTATTCCTGTTATGTCTATAGTTAAGACTCTCTTAATGGATTGAAGGGTGCCTATTCTAATCCTGTGCATGAATTTTTGCCGAGATGCAGCCTGCCAGAGCAAAACGTGCAGGATCTGTCTGGGCTTTGTGTTATAAACGTGAACGTCTTTGAGTGTCGCCATCCAGCAAATTCCTTATCCACCAAGTGATCCATCCATCAAATCCATGTCTCTGCAATTTAGAGACTAGGATTTTGTGTGGGACAGTTCTCTGTGTATCTGCTGTTTTTCTTGTCCTCTCAAACTATTTAGTTGCAGAATTAGATAACTTACAAATTCCTTCATGAAAAATATTGACAGAAATATATATAATATAATAATATATATTATATAAATTGCATCTGTAGATTTATCTATAAAAGATATACTTTATAATATATAGATTTATAATGATATAGTACCTATCATATTATATATATTATATAGTCTCAATATATTGATTGTATATTATATATCAATTTATACACCCAGGAGGGTTGTGGATGCTCCATCTCCGGACGTGTTCAAGACCAGGCTGGATGGGGCCTTGAGCAACATGGTCTGGTGGGAGGTGTTCCTGCCATAGCAGGGGGGTTGGAAAGAGATGATCTTTGAGGTCCCTTCCAACCCAAACCGTTCTATGATTCTGTCATATAAGCATGTATATGTCGTAACTATGGAAACCATCTGTTGCATATGTTTAGGGTATGAATACTAGGCCTATTTTGACAGAGAATATGGTCCCCTTGTATAGCAGAGATTCCCTGTATGTACATATATATTTATATTTGTAAAACTGTATATGTAACTCTGTGTACTTCAGAAGTCTTAGTGCTATTTGTTTCCAAGGCCATGTTGAAAAATGGCCAGTATAGGCATGTTTGAAACGGTAATATGACATGCTATCATATATTGAGCCATTTCTGCCTTTGTGTACAAGTTATATATGAACAAATATAAATATACATTGTGAATGTGGATTCTGTATCACATAATGCAAGGTTCACAGAGTGAATACACGACTGTTTTCCATGTTTTGAAAATCCAGAGTTGGCTTTACTTGGGTAGCTCACAGCCTTCTCAAAGATAAATTTAATTTAATTTAAACTATTTGGTATCGTGTGTCTTGGGCTTTTTCTTCTTTCAAGTAATAAGACACACTAGTTAGAGAAGAGGGGATATCATGTCATTCAGTAATCACATTATTTACAGAAACAATGAAGTTTAACAGAGTTATATATTCAAGGTCAGGCTTGATGGGGCTCGGAGCAGCCTGACCTAGGTAGAGATGTCCCTGCTTGTGTAGGGAGGTTGGACAAGATGACCTCTAGATGTCCCTTCCAGCCTAAAACATTCTATGATTCTATAAGTTACAGAACTGGAAGGTAACGGACATTTGGGGGGGCATCATTATTGACAAAAAAAGGGTCACTTTTAGGAGCCTGGATGCTGCAGTAAAAGAAGGGGGTGCAGCCTGCAACTGGTGTTCATAGGCTTGTTGCAGCAGGTTTGACTGAGGTTAGGCTTAGTGTTGGGGGCTACTTGTGTTGAGGGGTCGTTTGCAGTTACTGACTGCTAGGCTGAGGCCAGGGAGGAATGATGAATATGCACTACCTGCTCTTGTAGTTATTTAATTCTGTACAACTGTGCTTTTGGGTCTCTGCAGCCTGCAGCTGATGTAGTGTGCCTTCCCTCCTCTGGTACATTTTTGTACCATGAAGATCATTGAAACCCCAGGTCTGATTTCAGCAGCTGGATGACCCCAATTCCATTTGCAAAAATAAAACCCAACTGCATAGTGACCATGAGAGTACTATTAGTTAAGGTTGAGTACCTGTAATACTAGGGGCTCACAAACTTTTATTTCCCTTCCTGCAGGGCTCTCAGTTTCTCAATTACCTTTAACATTCTTGTGCTGTGCATGGGCTTGTTGGCAGAAGAGTAGTCTGCATGTTGTCAGACACAGAAATTAAAATATTGCCTCTATCATGCCTAACATATTTGTTACATCTGTGCATGTGACCTGAGGACTGGTTCATGCTAGACAGATACATCATACTCTGTCATTTCACATAGTAAAAATAAACTATTTTTAGTTTTGAAATAGCCAGCCAAGAATACTGTGTTAGGCTAGAAGTGCATGTGTACAAGTGTTCAAGGAGGGTGTGTTATGTGGAATAAGGTAGAAGGGGATGTTGTGCATCCTCCCAAGGTTCTGCAGTCTGTGTTCTTAGCTCTTACGAACTTGCAGCCCAAGTTTATGTCTTTATATGCATCTTTCATAATTGTCATACATAACCTAGCTTATTTTATTCTATGAAAGTGTCACCTCAGAAGAGATCTTCTGGCCATGAAATTAGGATTTATGACTATTATGCTTTATCTTGGGGAAATTGTGGAGGCAGTGGAGAAAATCAGAAGGTCACAGAAATTATCCAATGGATAAACTGCCCAAAGTGCAGTGATTTAAGTAGCTATCAATACATAGTGTCCTCAACACCTACTGCAACCTGCTTCTCTGAAAAATTGGAAAGAGGTGTAGAAGTGCTAGCTGTGTGTAACTTAGTTTGACTCTTAGTATCCTTGAAAGCATTTCCACTGAGAGGTGGCAAGGCAGTGTTAGCTGAGGGTTTTATCCAAGGTGCTTTGAAATGATTATTCTATATCCTAGGTGATGCTAAGGCTCTTGTATCTCTTTCTCTGGATAAAGAATAAAATAAATTTATTCCTGTGTGCTGGGTGACTGAAATTGGGATACATCTATTGTCAGCAACTTTGAAACTGCAAAACTGTCGCTTAAGACCCAAAGTAGAAGAGAAATTTGGTGGATTCCAGCTCCCCCTTTTAGTCTTTATGGTTTATTCTTTTCCATGTTTGTGGATTGTGTTGTGTAGAGATGGAATCCTGGAAAGCTGAGGGTAGTCCTTTGAATATGTGCACTTCTTTTTTATACTCGGGGATGATCATATTTCAGCATATGATGATATTTCACTGTCTTCTCCAAATTTTGGAAAATCTAAGCCTTTTTTGTTTCCTGTTTTATTGATATATGTGTTGGTGTTGTGAATCTAAGTTGCAAGTTTATACAAATGCTCACATTTACTATTTTTTAGAAATAGTCTACTAAAATGAAGTGTTTTCTCACTCTCCTTACTTTGTGAATAGCTGACAAAACTTGAAAAACAGCAACAAAGAAAAGAGAAGACCAGAACCAAGGTGCCCTCTGAGTCAAGTAGAGAAAGAAATGTCCCCCGTAACAAGGACGACCCCAGTGCAAGCAGTGGAGCAGAAGGAGATGTGTCTTCAGAAAGAGAGCCTTAGCTCACGCAACACAGGCTCCAGGTTTGGCTTTCCCACTCCTCTGTAAAGCTGTGTCCTCCTGCTTGGCAGTCTCTGACACTGGGGGCTTTACTGAAGCAGCACATGCAGAGAGTTGCATTAAGAAGTGCTGAAAGGTGAAATTCTGATAGTCTTGCTGGTGGGTAACCCCTGATTCTGTCTACAGTTGGCACACCAGAATGTAGATGTGGGTGAAAACCTCTTCCCAGCTGTGCTGGAGGTGTGAATCTGTGAGTCTGGCCCAGCCATGGATGTTTCCAGGTTGACTCAGGAAATCTAAAGTTTTGATCTTACAACGCAGCAGTGACTTAACTCAGAATCCTACTTTGTATTCTTCAGAGCAGAGCTACATGGTTGTGCTTCTCTCTGGCTTTATCTAGCAAGCAGGTCAGGCTGGAACAGCCTCCGCCATTTGTAATACCCAAATACCAACAGAGTCCCCAGCAGTGGAAGTGGAAAACTTTTTAGAGGCTGGAAACAGGCCACAGCTTCTTATCATGGTTCCTACCCCTCCCTCCTCAGTTTGATGGCTTGATAACAGGCTATTTCATAGACCTTCACCATCTGATGAGAACATTAGGCCAGGCATTGAGAGCCAGACCTGCTGCTTGATTGCAGTGTCAGAACTGGGATTTTCTCTCCCTCCAGGCACTTGACCTGCAGGACATGCCTGGACAGGAGTGAATGGAATTAGACTAAATATGGATCTGAATCCTTAGTCATGGATTATCCACATATGTAGATACATATTTATCATACTCTTCCATTCTGTTTTAATTCTTCAGGACACTCCTTTCATTGCCTGCCTTCCCCCTGCCCCCCGCCCCCCAAGAAAAGCTACATTGCTGATCTTGAACTTTCAGAAATGTCCAAGCTCTCAAGAAAGTATTATTTCCCTCATCTGCACACTGAAGCCCCAAGCTGACTGTGAAATTTAATTATTAACTGCTTTGCAAAGTTAAGGTCTAACCTTTCATTTTCCAGTTCCTAGAGTTCAGTCTGGCTTGTGACTTAGACAATTCAGTATCACACACTGCTCAGAAAGTTGCCCTTTTTTAAAATCTATTAATTTCCCTGGTAGTCAGACATTGGGGGATGATTTCTCTTTTATAGGAGTTCATATTATCTGTGTGGTACTAATATAAATGACTTTGCATAAGGCATTGAATAGATTTCTGGAAATGCACTAATTTGTTTTGGATTGACCTGGAAAAGAGATCAAAGAAGCTTTCAAGTCCACAGGATTTTTTCTCCCTGGCCTCATGAAAAGCAGCCTCAAGACTGGTGTGAAATGGTTCCATTCACTGAGTTGCAATCAAAAGTGAATTGTTGTATCATACAACAGCTGGAATCACATGAGTTCTGCTCTTTTTGGCTTTATGCTCAGTACACCTTTCTATTTTAATACTAAAAATGAGCAGGCACATTGGGAAGGAGAACTTGTTGTTAGAAAATGAAGTGAGCAACTGTTGGCCTTGGTGCTGTGCCACAGGGATACAAGGTTGTCTCCACTGTTCCTGGGTTGTGTGTTGAGATATGAACATTTCAGAGAGCAGGAGTTTGCAGGTGTTTTAGAGTGCTTTGGTCAGTCTGACCTTTCCAATAGCATTTGGAATTCTAGGGAGCTGAACATTTCTACAATGTGATATGCTGATAGCCTAGCATTAATTTCATGCTGTGACAGTAAGTAAAGATCCTTTCTCTGTGGGATATGAAGGAATTCTGCTGTATTTCTACTCTACCACTAGTAACCTTCCTGTTTGTTTGCCTTCCACAGTTTCTTGTACAAAAGCTACACCACTGGATTCTCCAAGAGACCCAACAGACATTCACCTCAGAACCACTCTTCAACGACTTTGGAAAAGAATGGAAAAGGGAAAAACAGATCTAAGACATTAGGAACCCGTATCATTCTGTATTGAAACAACCAAAGCAATGCTATCAGATTCAGTTGTTAATGTGTAGTATCAGTAGTAAAAAGGATTTGTAACATTTTTGTGTATGTGTTTTCACATGACTGCTGAATAAAGGGTGACTGTAGGCAGATTGTAGCAGAACCTTCACAGTCAGTACAGAAGCTCCATTTCAAAGATAAATCAGGGGTTTTCCTTAAACTTACACTTGAATTCTGAACATTATCCAAGCAGGCTTGTATTTTGATTCTCACTCTATGGTGTCATGTGCTCCCTGTTTCTACGGCAGCGTGTAGATCTGTGTATATTTTGGTATATTGTTCAGCTGCCACGTAAGGCCAGTGGGCAGCCCAGTCTTTCTGCATGGATTAAGTTATGAAAAGGGAAGATCAGCCGCTAGTTGTTTATCATGTGGAACACATCTGTCTTGTAAACTTTTTTAAAACCAGAAAAGACTTTATTAAACAAATGATGCTAGCTGAGTGCCTGCTGGTGTTTGTGTGTTGCGTTCCCTACCATAGAGAGGTGTGTGTAACAATGGGAGTGACACAGACCAAAAGTTACCAGTACTGATATAGCTCATCCACACATCCTTTGGAAGTTTGGAAGTCAGGTCACTCACCTGAAATCTTTGCTCTTTCCAACACATCAAAGTCTTTTAGTTACCTTATGGTAGCCATCAAAATGCTGCAGCATCTGCTCCGCATGCTGTGTCTGCTGATATTTCTGTCAGATTCATCAGAGACAGGACAGCATTTGGAAGCTACCAGAAAACAAGAAGAGCTAAGAAGCAGCTGCAAAACTGCTCTCCTGGGGGTGTTAAAGCCAAGAAAATTCAGGGAAAATGAAAGACCACATCATTACACCTTTGACTTCTTTCAGAGATGGTGGTTGTGGTACCTTTTATACAGGGTATTCTCCAGGCCTGCCTTATGGTCTTCACTAGCCACCTGCCATGGCCACCACCAGAGTCAGGATGCTTACTGCACATCTGTCTTTACCTGACTACAGGACTAACTCACTGGTGCTAGTTGCTCTTAATCCAGTTTCCAGTGCTGCGGACTGTGCAACCACTGCTGGGTATTTTTAAAACTTTCCTCTCATAGGCTGCTTGTTTATAGTCAAACCAAGACAGGCGAGTTTCAGAACTGCACCCTGACATGGCTTTTTAAGACATGAAGCTTAAGTAAAGATTTGGCAAGCCACACGTCTAGCATTTAAGCAAAACCAGTGAGTAGTCAGGATAGATTGAAATGTTACGCTTAGTCTTGCCTTTTAATAATGACAATTTTTCATCTGGCCCTCATATGCAATTTAGTTTGCCTCAAGTCATAGCCTTGTCACAAGCAGTGCTTTTTCACCTCCAAGTACATGTGTTGTGTCTTATCCCTTCATAGTCTTCCTCACCTGAGACAACAGCCTGATAGGCCCTTGTCAGATTAGTGCTTAATTGCCTACAAAAGGGCAAATTCAGGAGGAGAGCAGAGTACCTGTCTTTCAAGTGTTGATGGAGCTGTTGAAGAAGGAGCCCTCACACTTATCTCATCTAGCTTAAGTGTCCTGCTTGCTCCAGTATCTTTGAAATGTTTTCTGATTTGCAACTTGTTGTTGAGAAGATAAGGGTGTGAAGAAAGTCCTACAGCTTCCTCAAAGGTAAGTTGGTAGAAGCTAAACTACAAAGAATACTAAAGGTTCAAAAGAAGTATCATGAATATGTCTCAGGGGAGGCTGTGTTTAAGCAGAAATAAGTGGCAAAGAAGAGGCTGTTGGCCAAAGATGGGAAGGGGACCTAGTGCTTGGCTCCCTGCTCAACAGTGCTTTCTCTGAATGACTGGACTACGTGGTCTTTTTGAGTCTCTTCTCTAGCCAATAGCAGTTCCCTGCCTCATGTGGGAGATGAGAGGATAAGTCCACCATAAACTGGGACATGAAGGTGATCTGTGGTGATGGGGAACTGGAAACACCCAGGAAAGCTGTAGGTTTTGGACAGGTGCCTCCTGTTGTCCTGTGCTCAGCATATTTTCGTGCACCATGACTTATTTCAGGATTCAAGAAAAATTCAACCGGCCAAGCCCACTTTGTTAAAAGGGCTGTTTAACAAAAGTTATTGCCCTCTTCTACTGACAACAAAATTCAGGGAAAAGGCCACTGTTCCAAGTGCAGTCACAGGGCTTAAAGCTCAATATCTGTCCCATGGCTTTTCCTGCTTGTAGTGAGCTGTAAACAAAAACCAGGAGACTTGAATTCCTGTCTGATCCTCTGCCTGGTGTTTCTTAGGCTGGGTTGATTTCTAGTTCCTTGGTGAGCTTTTGCTGTCTGTGATGTAGTTGAGGTTTTTAGTTGGAAGGAATGTTATTTATTTTTTCCTAAATGCTGAAAATGAACAAAAAGGTGTGTTTGTTTCATATGTTCATAAAATGTTAAGGGACAATATTAATGAATGATAAGTTGCTGCTCATGATTCCCTTTTCTGCAGATTCAGACTTAACAGACTTTTCTCCATTTTCCTGTCCCAGCTCACAGACCAGTTTTGCCAGTTTCCTTCTTTGTGATTTACAGGCTAGAGTTAGAACCATAGAATCATTAAGGTTGGAGAAGACCTCTAAGATCATCAAGTCCAAGCATGAACCCAACACTACCATGACCACTAAACCATGCTCCAAAGTGCCATATCTACACAGCTTTTGAACACCTCCAGGGATGGTGACTCCACCACTTTCCTGGGCAGCCTGTTCCAGTGCTTGACCACTCTTTCAGTAAAGAAATTTTTCCTAATGTCCAATCTAAACCTCTCCTGGTGCAACTTGAGGCCCTTTCCTCTTGTCCTATCACTTGGACAAGTTGTTCCTTTCAGGTAATTGTAGAGAGCAATAAGGTCTCCCCTCAGCTTCCTCTGCCCCAGACTGAACAGTGCTAGTTCCCTCAGCTGCCCCTCATAAGACGTGCTCTCCAAACCCCTCACCAGCTTCATTGCCCTTCTCTGGACCCACTCCAGCACCTCAATGTCTCTCTGATACTGCAGCACCCAAAACTGAACACAGTACTCAAGCTGTGGACTCCCTAGTGTTGAGTACAGGGCCACCATTGCTTCCCTACTCCTGCAGGTCACACTATTCCTGATACAAGCCAGGATGCCTTTGGCCTTCTTGGCCACCTGGGCACACTGCTGGCTCAGCCCATCTAAGAGGGCCATGGACAATGTAATGTTGCTAGCTATAAAAAAGTAGCTTCTGATTCAAAGACCCTGCAACAGCTGAGGTCCAGCTGCACACTGTCTGCCCTTGGTCTAAAGTCCAGTATGTGGAACTCAGGGTGGACATTTTGAAGAGTGTCCCAAAATCAAATGTCCTGTGGCTGTTTATCTTTGTGATAAGCTTCAAGGGTGCTAGTTGAGTCTTTCAGATTCCTTTCTGCTTCCTCCTGTGCTGGTCTCTCTTACCCTCGTTCTGTCTTGTGAATTTGGGCAAAAATCACCCTCCTTGGAGAATTGCCGGGGGAATCTCTGAGTGCCATGAAAATAATAAAGAAGACAAGTGAGTCAGTCTCAAGCAAAGAAGCCACATTAGTCTATTGATTCATTGTTGATTCAGTTCACAACTTATTTTTTACAATCTCTATACATCTATGGCATGGTCAACAAGCAATTCTGCCTTTACAACAAACATACATCAAATTACAGAAAATATTCTTGGTAGGATTTCTGCAAACACCTGGTAACATATGTATGTGAACGAGGTCTTCAGGAAAGTCACGTTTTCCCATTTGTAATTCTCAGCAGGTATCTGAGAGACAATCTAAATCTGAATACAGATGTTTTCCACAACTTCTGTTTAAAGCACTAGCTAACAAGGGAGTGTCTGCAAACCAGTCTGTATCGAAACTCCCACTCAGACACTCCACTAGCAGGTCCTATTTTTCTTCCAACCTTATTTTCTCAACAGAAGACTCCCCAAGGAAATCTCCCTGGTATGCAGAAATTATGCTAGGACTTCTCTGAAAATTTATGGCTAATCTTCATTGACTGCTATTAACAGAAAGACAACAACTGTAACAGTAAAAAACTGTTTTGTGGGCACTCTGCAAACATCTCCAATCAAATACCAAGTTTATGGACTATGTTGCTGTGAAAAGCAGCATTTTAGGAACAGAAGAGTCAGAATAAGTGAGGCTCCTACAAAGCTATTTGGAAAAATTGCATTATTTTAATTTGATGTATAAATACAAATGAATTGAAGGCAAAATAACTTCAGACTATTGATGTAAACGCTCAATGGATAAGCTCACAGTTTCCAGATGTAGAAGCTAGTGTGGACAATGAATTAAAAATGTTCTGATTTAAAGAGGTGCTAATTCCTGGAGAACCCTTGTTTGAACAAATTGGCAGCAGCTCCTTCTCTCTGCTCCAGTCTGGTGGTTGCGTGATGACGGGTTTCAATCTCAAAATAATTTACTGCACTTTGCTAGAATGCATCTTCCTGTGGTTCTTCCATAGGATCAGGGGAGTTCCAGTCCATTGCAAACCATGCATCAATAACATGCCAGAAGTGAGGTCCAGCATGGCTGGGTAGTGGTGCAGGGAAAACCACTCAAGTGCATTTAGGGGCTTGCAGTTAAAGCAAACCTGCAATTCTTTCAGTGATCACAGCGCCGACAAATGATCTGAGAGAGCTGGAGTTTGTAGAACAGAAGAGAGGGAAGAAGTGTCTTTTCATGGTGTGGTATGGAAGAACACATGGCTGTGAGAAAGAGGGAAACTGTTCCTCCTGCAGCTTGGCTGTTCCTGTGGCCACCCAGCACCCTTACTCTGACTAGTGGAGTTTCCATCTTGCAGCACTTGACCAGCAAAGGGGAGCCAGGCCTCCTGGAGCAGATTTTCAGCAAGTGAGAGGTGTCTACTCTTCCCTGGCTGCTGGTCCATACCGAGCATTTCCACACTGTCCTTAGAAATGCCCATTTCTAGTCACTTTTGTACTTGTGTGGTAGAAGTATTTAGCTATCAACTCAGCTGCATGTAACTATGGATTCTGTGAGCAGCAAAGGTTTGGTGACAATCAAAAAAGAGCCTCCTAAACTTTTTGCATGTGTCTGGTTGTCAGTGAAAGTGAGATGGCAGACCCCTGGCAGGACATGGAACAGATGGTGTGAAAATACAAACTAGTACTACAAATACAAACTCTGAAATAAGGTGTGAGATCTTTAGGCTGGTCACTTTTCCATATTCCAGAGTACATGTTCATTTCCCTGCCAATCTCAATTTTATCACAAGTAATGCTTTTCCCAAGTCATAAGAGGAGAGCACCCTGTCTCCTTCCTGGTCTGTGGTTTGCTAGGCTAAATGAGCCACGTCCTAATCCTTCCCATGAAAACTGGCCTCCTGTTCTCTTCACTCTGGCATAAATAGCTCCAAGCTGAACTCTCTTAGAGGGATGAGGAGCCAGGCTGAAACTTGAGGGGATGATGACAATGTTCCTGTCCCTGAGAATGGATCATACTCTTGACTTTGGAGCAGCACGGAAGGGCTGATGGAAGAGGTATAACCAAAACCCAACCAAAAAAATCCTGTTTCCCTCATGCAATTTATTAGTGCAGGATATTTGAGGCAGCTGCAGATGTAAATGGGACTGAGATCAGAGCAGCATAGTGTTGGTGAATACTGGCTACCAGGGGCCAGACAGAGCCCACAGCTCAATCGAATTGAGCATCTCTGCTTGCACTGGTTGGGACAGATGATGTGGGTAGGATGTCTCCATGCATGCTAAAGCTCTCCTGTGCAGGCTCATGTATCCAATGCAGGCCCTCAAGACTGAGGTGTGCTGTTGGACACCTGACCTTTGGTAGGCCCGTTGATGCTGAGGTCTCCTGCTTTTTCTCAAAATCCTCCAGGTTTTATCATGTGCCGCTCAAACAAATCACTCTAGTGTTTGTACAGAGATGTGTTGCAGTTTCAACACAGCAGGGACAGCTTTGGTAGTTAGAATCAGGATAACATCAGTGAAACAGCAGGATTTTGAGAGATGGAGACAGCAAATCTGTGAGTGACAGACTTGGGTGCCAGGAGCAAGTCAGCAATGCCTTGCCTGTCCCTGCACTGGGTTTTCAGGGGAAGAAATCAGGAAAGCAGAATGCCTTTGTCAGGGATGTTCTTTCAAGCTGGCTCTTCACAGTTCTCTGAAGGCTTTTGATCTCATTTGTGTATGCTCAATGTGTATTATCATTAACCTACTAATCTTTGGTATGGGAATGCTTGGTAATGGTAATTAACATCAAGGGCTTACACAGACCAGGCTGGACCGACGGGATTGTGTTGCCAGGGGATTTTAAAAAGGAAAAAGTGTGTGGTCAGGTTTTCCAGGCTGCAGCACGTCTCTGTGCCAGACACCCAGCTCTATAAGCCAAGAGTGCTCACTGTGAGAGCTGGTGCACTGGGGCTCTGGAACTGACCTGGATGGATGGTCACAGCCTCTG
Organism: Brachypteracias leptosomus; assembly: GCA_013401335.1. Taxonomy (NCBI): domain Eukaryota; kingdom Metazoa; phylum Chordata; class Aves; order Coraciiformes; family Brachypteraciidae; genus Brachypteracias; species Brachypteracias leptosomus. The sequence goes on along the minus strand of VYZX01028365.1, from coordinate 177,487 downwards.
TCACAGCACACAAGACTTGTCTTGGTAGATTTATTTTAGTAAAACCCTGAGGATGAATCAGGATGTTACAGGAGGCCTTGACAAGAAGTGTGGTAGTCAAAAAATTAATGTATGTGTGAAAAAGTAAATTTGAGACTGGAGTTTGAAACAAGCTTTGTGAATGATGTCCCAGTTGCTCATAAACCCTTGTACTGCTGAAGTCTCAATGAGATGGCTGAATTACAAGTGTCTGTGTAGTGGTCTGGGATGTATTGTTGAGAATTACACAAAAATACACTGCAAATATTCTTATAAATTATGTATTGAATAAATGCACTGTAGTGTTACTGAAGGCACTTGTGTACCAAGTAAATATTTTTTCAAAATATTTAAATATTTCATTTTTCCGTGCTAATATGTTTCAAAGAACTCCTCTGATTTATTAAATACTTTAATACTTGCTGTCAACAGTATCTGAATATGGTTTTGTTCTTCGTGTGTTTAACATCATACCCACAGCATTTTAGAGTTGCTCCATTTATTGCATCGACAATGAAATATTCCAATTGATATAACAAGTGTATGTAGCACTGCTGTATGGGAAATGTGGCTCAGTTGCAAGTAAGGAGAGGAGATTTAGTCTTTGGGTAAGAGTACTTTGCTATCAATGCATTTTTTTTTTCTCTTGTTTTTAGTTTATCTGGTTTAGGTTAACCGGTGCCAGCTGAGGTGTAATGATAAACTTTTCCTGTCAAGAACTCGGATGCATTTTATATAGATAGTTGAAAAGCTTGTGGCTCTGTGAAGCAAATATATCTCTTTTTATTAATACTTTTCCACTAACAGAGGTGCATGCAAAAGGCTGCAGTGCCTTCTTGCGTAAGAACAAATAGTTCTTCTGGTAGATATTTGCCCAGAGAGGTGGTGGAGGCCCCATCCCTGGAGTCATTCGAGGTCAGGCTTGATGGAGCTCTGAGCAGCCTGACCTAGGTTGAGATGTCCCTGCTTGTGTGGGGAGGTTGGACAAGATGACCTCTAGATGTCCCTTCCGGCCTAAAACATTCTATGATTCTATATTATTATGCCAAAACTAAACCTGCGAAAGACTTCCATGGCAGCTTATCTACCTAAAACTTTGAGTACATTGGTTTGCAGTAATAGAAATGCCAAGTTATTATTCAGAGGATGGTGTAGCTGGAGGAGCAGGATCACGGGTGTTTATTGCTTTAAGGCTCTTTTCCTACGTGCCACCAGGTGTCAGCAAAACCTAACAAACCGAAAACTACTGCAGTGGATTAAGGCGGTTTTCATTAACGTCTCCTCCCTTAAAAATGATCATTTCGGTGATAATTGAGATAGTTGTTGCTTTTAGAGTGTTTGTGTTTTCTCTGCTACCTTTATGGAAGCCTTAGACTCTGGCAAGTCTTTGTTTAAAGCATTCATCAAGATAGACAGCAGTGAATTTGGCACCGCCAGTGTATATGGCACAGGTCTAAAGGCAGGAGGTGTTTTTTCCAGAGGTAAGTTTAATGCTTACAAATACTGTAACCACTCCTTGTGACTGACACATTGCCTGCCTATGAAAATAGCAGCGTGCCTTTTGAATAAAAGCAAGGTAAGATTGTACCCAAATACATGTGTACAAATTCCCTTTGAGGGGAGGAGATTGCCTTTGCTCTAGGTAATCTTATTTTCCCTCAGCTCCTGCAGCTACATTGCAGTTTAAATTAGCCTACAAATGAGTCTTTCATTACAGCTTAACAGGTTGTTTCTTTGAGGTGCCCTCACTACTTAGAAGCCAGACACCGTTCATTGTACAAGGGCTTTGTACTTATATATACAGAGAAATAAAAGGCTCTTGATAGCTGCAAATAAGTTTTCTCTAAGCAGGTTTTTTTTTTTGGTTTTGTTTCACAAGGCTTAGAAGGATACAAAATAATAAAGAGCAAACACATTTGTTCTTAATCCTAAAATACATTCACATTTTAGAAGTTGTCATTTCAGGATAATACTTCAAAAGGGCAGTTAGATGGAATATTTTTCTCTGTGGAGAGTTGATTTCTGTGTCCTGTGGGATGTTTTATCATGCTCTCACAACACTGGGGTTTGCTGTTCCTGAAGCAGGCACAATCAGATCAAATGGATAACATGCTCTAGTGTGTTTTAGGGCAGTGGAGCTGTATGGGCACCAAATTCTCAAAGCCCAGCCAAAGAACCCCTGGCTAGTGCAGAAAATTTCAAAGTAGTTGATAAATGTTCTTCAAAAACCCAAGCTGATAAAAAAGACACCCAAACCTGCTAAAATATTTTGTGTTAAGCTAATGCATAGTGAGGACTCCACGAAAGGGAAAGGAGGCTGGAGCGATGGGGATGTTTATTATTTATTACAGAATAGCAATGAAAAGTTTAAGTTTTAGGGAATTTGTTGGAACATAGCCAGTGGGCTTCATAAATTCAGGTGTTCTCTGTAGTCATTGATTTGTTGTCTGCCTGCTGCAAAACTGCCTTGGTGTTTCAGGTGGGGAGAGGGAGATGAGAATCTCACTTTTATTTTCTGTTAGTTTAATACAGGTGTATTTTTAACAGATCTGACTAAACATTTTATGAGTAAATTTTCATTTCCCCACCTCTGTTTTGGGGAAATCCATGTTGCTCTGCTGTAAAATCTGATTAGAAACATTACTGATGGTAGGAGGAATTGTGTATTTTCCATTATGCTCCTTTGTTAAAAGTATATTGAGCTAACCAGAATGTTCCTACAAATAGTTACCATGAAATATAATGTATTATTGATTTAAAATCCATAAAGAAAAATGATCAGAGTATTTATTCCAGACTAATGTCCTCTGCCTAAGAGAAACTGTCATTGACAAGTTCATGGAGCATGTAGTTGTATGCTGATAAGAAAACCCTCTTAAAGAGCAACACAGTGAATTTTTGCAAGAATAAAAACGCTGACATTAAAACTGGAGCTGACTGTATTGAACATGGCTTAAGAAAAGGTTTCAAAATTAGCCCAGAAGTTTTGACTACAACCTTTTAACTTCAACTTGGAAACTTGTTTGTTTTGTTGTCTTGTGTTGGCATTTAAACTGTGCTCTGTGTTTGTGTGGTTGCACTTGTTTCTTCACCTGTACCAGCTCCTCATGCAAGCACCACTGTTGGTTATCCTCTGATCTATGCTGGAAAAGACAGAAAGATTTTGCACATCTTAATGTGAGGGCAGTCAACAATTTTTTTTTCAAGTATTTCCTACTTGAATTACTTGTAAAGATAAACCCAGAATACATTTAATTCCTGTTTTATGCCTGGTGCCTCATAGGGAAGGTCCCAGCATCTAGGCAAACCAGAGATTTATTTCATGAGTGTGGGTTGGCAGAAGATTAATTTAAATAAGTTGAAAATGATGTTCCTGATGGGGAAATCCCGAGACAGACACTAGTGAAACTGCAGCTCCTCTTTGTATTCAGGAGATATGCTGTGGCTTTGCCCAATCAGCTTGGGTTACTGAATGTAAGGTGTCTCTTGGATCCTCATGGCAACAGGATTCTACACAGCATTTCTCTCTGTGATTGGTTTGGGAGTTGTCAGCTTCTCTCCTTCCAGCAGATTTTGCTGGAAGATAGTTTTTTATATATATATATATGCATCACCTTCAGCCAGGCATACTCTCATACTTTCTTATAAAGAACAACCTTAAAGATCACTTGGCAGCTTCAGCTTGTGCTGACTGCATCAGACATGTGCTCCTATAATAGACATGAGCAGATCCAATGTGTTTTTGCTTCACACGGTGTGCTGAATTCTGTTTGCTTCTGTTTTCCTGTCTGTTTTGATCAACAAAGTCCTCTCTCACAGAGAATTTACGTCTACCCTTGCTGGAGTCTCCCAAGGTGTGTTGCTCAGTGTAAGGTTACTTCTTGAAGTTGCACTGCTCGTTTCTTGGGACCACTGGCTTCAGCTCATCCCATCTTACCCACTTCTCAAAGAAAATCCCAAAATGTACTATATAATATAACATAATATAATAATATCACAGAATCACAGAATGTTAGGGATTGGAAGGGATCTCGAAAGATCATCTAATCCAAATCCCCTGCCAGAGCAGGATCACCTAGACCAAATTGCACAGGAACACGTCCTGTGTTATTTTCAGAGAGATTTAGACCTAGGCCCATGTCCTCACCTATAAAACCACTGTTTACAGAAATAATGAATATCCTTTTCTGTAACAAAGCAGAATATATGGAATATATTTAGACCCTTTAGGTTTTGCTGCACTAGCTTCATTTATCAGAGAGCCCTCAGAAGCAGTTTCACTTGTTCGTCCACTCCAACTTTCTCCTTTAGGGGTGCAGTGGGGTTGAAGTTTATGGCATCTTGTTTTATTTTATGATAGTTGTGGCTCATTAAAACCCTAGCATTGCTTGGGTGAGCTGAGGGCTTTTGCCTCTGCATTGTGAGCCAAGCTGGTCTCTCACTTTCCTAATTCACCAAGACAGATTAAAGGGAGAGAGATTCAAAGTGACTGAGGACACAGTCCAGTGTGGACTTCTTACAAGGCCTGTTGCTTTCCACTTTCAGGCTTTCTGAAAAGCTGCACAAAGTTTATTAAACCTTATGCAAAATGCAGACATTTAACATTCACGGTATCTGGCAGGGTTGAATCTGAGTAGGTCTAATGAGAGAAGTCTCCCCTTCTTTCAGTGATTGACACAAAGCTGGGAGGAGTGGCTGACACACCAGAAGGCTGTGCTGCCATCCAGCGAGACCTGGACAGGCTGGAGAGTTGGGCAGTGGGAAATTTAATGAAGTGTAACAAGGGCAAGTGTCGAGTCTTGCATCTGGGCAAGAACAACCCCAGGTACCAGTATAGGTTGGGAACTGAGCTGTTGGAGAGCAGTGTAGGAGAGAGGGACCTGGGGGTTCTGGTGGACAGCAGGATGACCATGAGCCAGCAATGTGCCCTTGTGGCCAAGAAGGCCAATGGCATCCTCGACTGTATTAGAAGGGATGTGGTTAGTAGGTTGAGACAAGTTCTCCTTCCCCTCTACTCTGCCCTGGTGAGACCACATCTGGAATATTGTGTCCAGTTCTGGGCCCCTCAGTTCAAGAAGAACACAGAACTGCTTGAGAGAGTCCAGCACGGAGCCACAAAGATGATTAAGGATTATGAGGAAAGGCTGAGGGAGCTGGGTCTCTTTAGCTTGGAAAAAAGGAGACTGAGGGGTGACCTTGTTAGTGTTTATAAGTATGTTAAGTGAGACCGTCAGGAGGACAGAGCCAGGCTCTTCTCAGTGACATCCAATGATAGGACAAGGTTCTGTAAATCAGAAGTAAACCCCCTTGTTACCTGCAGTTTGCATTGTCAAGGTCTGGGTTGGGCATGATGGACATGAGGAAGCTGTTGATCTAAGTTGTTACTCATGCGCATATTCAGACCTGTATATCCCACACCTAAGCCTAATAAAGTTCCTACAGTTTCAGGTTAACTTTTTACATTGGTCTGATGAAATTCTAGTTAATCAGAAAAATAGCATTTTCTTATGAACACAGAGATAATGTTCTTCTAAGTACTTCTTATCTTTGGATGGTAAATTTAGCACTAACTCTTACTGCTTTGCACAAGTGTTTGCCTCTTTTAATTTGTGGTAAATTCCACATATAAATGTTGTTTGTGGGCATAATGGATGTTTTTAAAGTAAACTGCCTTAATTCTGAGGGTAAGAAATTAGGTACTGATAAGTTTTCTTGGTTTCTTTTGCTAAACCTCCTGAAGAAAGGGGAATGAACTTGTCTTTAATCACTGACTATACCTTAATTTTCATCTTAGAGCCTGAAATATTTTGTCCTGTCTCTAAGCAATGTTGCAAATAATTTGTTTTACATGAAGGCCAGCAGAAAATAAGGGGGGGGTGTGTGTTTGATTTTTAGACTAGACTACAAACATCATGGTAATCAGTGCTGTGTGATCACAGGACAAATCTGTTTTGGTTTTGAGAGGGGAGGGTAAACCCAAAAGAATTAATGATTGTTACAGTAAGAATTTAATGACAAAACCATTGAGTTGTGCACTGAATATTTTAATTTTATCTCCTTAATAAGAATGATATTTTTTTGTTGTTGTGCTTGAAGGTTAATGGGCATAAGGTCCTGCTCCAACATGGAGCAAATCTTGATGGACACCATCCTCAGTGTGGATGAAATTCTTTGCACCAAGTTTAATTTCAGGTAACCTGTAAGTCTATTGTCTCGTTTCCATGTACTGTGATATTCTGAATGATCATTTGTATAATTTTTGAGTTGTTGCCAGGTGGCTTCTCCTAACCTGTCCTGACAGCTGTAAGGCAGTGTAAATGCTAATGGGGTTGAAATGCACTAAAAGAGCATATTGTGACTACATCAGCTGTTAGGAAGCAACAATTATTTAAGTATTATAAATATTACATTACATCACTTATTATATTTGGGAAGTGAATCTGTTATGAGATTATTTTTGAGAAAGAATTCTGGTTAGTATCTCTTCATAAGAAAGATACAGGACCTATTTCAAGAACAGATACATATTAGCTTAATGGTTCTAATAAATGAATTCAATTTCCATTTCTATTTATTGGGTAAATGAGCAAATGCGAAAAATGAAATTAAATTTGTCTAATTTGTTCCACCATTAATTTTTAAACTTATGCTTAAAGTGTTGAATATATTGCATTTCTCTGATTTCTTTTTGGAATGTGTGGGAAGGAATAGGCTATGTCAGTTCCCCAGGTTTTTTTAAGAGCAAAAATACTTATTTTAGGGATACATTGAAAATGCTAAAATACTCCTTGAGAAAGGAGCAAGCAGGTGATCTGAGGATGATTTTGAGTTACACACTTCTTTACTGCTGCTCAGTATGGAAAACTGGAGAATTTAAGAAAGCTTCTATCCCATTATAATGGTCATCATTAGTTTAGCTTGGGTTTTTAGGCTTGCATTGAATTGTCATTGGATACCGTTTACAGTTTTAGTTCTACTTTTGGACACTATAACATCAAATTTCAATATTTTCAATTTAATTTTAGTTGCAAGCAGGTGTGCAAGCCCATTATTAATTATTGAAATATTTTTGTTTTCGTAATTTGATGTATTTTCCCTTAAGTAATAGCAAGAAATAAGGAATTGAATGTGTGAATAGATTAAAGACCAAATTTCACAGTATTATTAATCACCCTCAGTAGCACTGGCAGAGTGGTTTTATTCTGATGACATTGCTCCTGTAATAAGATATAGTTCAGTGAAGATTTTCTCTCTCTGGTCCTAAAGTGACAGCAAGTTTCATTCACATAGACATATGAAACTTAGGTGCAATTATTCCTTTCAACCAAAATTAAATGGATTGCTATTAAACCTGAGGGTGCCTTAACCTAACCAGAGAAATCATAAGGACTTGTCTGTCAATACCTGTGGAGGAATATATACAAAAAAAGAAGTATGGTAAAGAAATACCACCCATCCCATTCATTGCCTTTCCCCCAGCGTGTTTGCCAGTTGTTTACCTGCTGTTGCCCTGGTCTGTCAGGAAACTGGACTGGTGCCTTCTGGTCTCTCTTTCAGAGTAGGAGTAGAAAACCACATGTAACACTTAAGTAGGATTGTAGACAGTAATAAGCAATGAATATGATTTATAGTTCCACTTCTTACATATTTTTTTTATCATTAGCGTACAATATACTGCTAATAATTTGTGGTTATATAAACCTAACAATCTGTCAGCTGAGGAATATTATTGGCATGTTGAATAATGGCGGTGTCCTCTACATGGAGAAAGTGGTTCTCCTCTGTAGTATGTTATTTTAGTGCAGTTTTAATAGTGTAGCATAAATAACTAATACCAAAGGATTACTTTATTTATTTTTTTTTGCACTGCATTTTTTAGTATTTGATGATTAACTTAAAAATAGAGTGATCAATATGGTGTGTCTTCAGCAGAGCATTGTGCTGATCTGAAGAAGGTATACGGCCTCAAATCTTCTTTGAAATACTGTTTTTTGAAGATAAGTTAATTCTTTACTATATAGAAAAGAGGAAATTTGTTGCTGTAAACCACACACATAGAAGCCAGGAAGGTCACTTGCTGTGCTGGTACATCATGGCAGTGACAGTGTAAACAGCACCAAGCTACTAATGGTTCCCTTATTTCTAGGGACAAACTGCTAAATCACAGAATCATAGAATTGTCAAGGTTGGAAGGGACCTTAAAGACCATCTGGTTCCAACTCCCCTGCCATGTGTAAATGGTGAGGTCACCCTGTGAAGTCACTAACTTCCGATTAAGGGCAATTTGTTGTTTATTTTGTGCTGTGTAAGGCTAGTGATCTACCATGTGGTACATCAGCTGTTTTGTCAGGTGCAAGCATTGACTGCCAAGCCAAGGAGAACACCACCACCCTACGGACTGCAGCCCCATGTCAAGGGACAGGTCCAGACCTCCCAGACCCCTGTGGTCTTTAGAGATGTGCCCAATCCATAAGAAATAAGTAACTTGTGCAGTAGAAAACCAAGAGCAATTCCCAGAGTAACAGGTCACTGCAGAATAGCTTCTCCCAAGAACCCCATGATTTACATGTGGCTGGCAGCATCTAGGAAAAACATATTTAATAAAGATATTTACAACTCTAAATAATCAGCAGATGCTTGATCTTGACTGTTAGCAAAAGGGGATCATCAGTTGAGCTCTCATTGAAGCTGGGTGTCAGACTGAGGACTCTTCTCACAGAATCACAGGATGTTGGGGATTGGAAGGGACCTCAAAAGATCATCTAGTCCAATCCTCCCACTGGAGCAGGATCCCCTAGATCGNCCTATACTGGTACCTGGGGTTGATAAGAAGTCAGGCTGCAGCAGGTATTGAGAGCTGCCTTTTTTCCTTCAACTTTTCAAGAATGAAAGATGGGTTGGCAGAGTCGTCGGTACCAGAAGTGTCTTTAAACCAAATACTGCCTTGACAGCTTTCCCAACAATACATACCCTGCAATATCTGAGCAGCATCAGTAAATCAAAGGAGCCAGTGTTTGTCCAATCCTTGTTAGCTGGGGTGGATGCGAATCAGAGGGACAAGTTATGAAATAAGATGATTTTTCTGCTTCAGTATCTCAGCAAGTGCTGTTCAACAGATGTAAACGTTAATTTGTCTGCAGCTCACATGTTCCCTTCACCTCCAAACACCAGAGAAGCCTGGATCTGATCTGAATGCATGCCGCGGGCATCAGTGTTGCTGTAAAAGGGATTGCTGGATAATATCAAATATCTTTCTGTGGTTCTAATTAAAACACAGTTATTGCTTGCCTGCTTAGTATAATGGAAAACAAGATTTTAGGGGCACCTCAACTTCCATGTGGTAATGTAATTTATACAGCCAGTCAGTGTTGTAAATCAATGCCAAAGCACACTTTACGAGGATATTATTGAATGGTAAATGCTATTCTTTAAAAAAAACCCTCAGCAGTGGAAAAAAATAGATTGGATTTTTGTTCTTAAGGTAGGATTTTTGTTCTTAATGACCAGAAAATTAAAATGTAATTGTTCCTTAATATGTCACAAATCATTAGTGACTTTAAATATCTGCAGTATTCTGGAGTTGCTTATCCTGATGAGATCTGTGACAAAGCAGCAGAAAAAGTGAGCCCCATGTGTCCAGCAGCTTGTGGTGGTGAAGAAGAATGTTTGAAAATGTTACTTAAAGAAAGGTACAGCCCAGATGCTCAGAAGTGCCTAACATTTGGCTGCAGATCATGTGTTTGGATGTTTGGTTTTCCAAAAAGATTAAGTGTGCCTCTTACATTTTGAAATTACTCATAACTGTGTTGGCCTTGGGGTTTTTTTTTGTTTTAGTTGATATGTAGCAGTTTTCTGCCCTCCTTCCTTAATTCGTGAGATGACATAGGTACACCTGACATAGGTACGCCTGACATAGGTACACCTGTAGTACCTGGATGATGTGCAGGGTTAGGGTCACGTGCCAGAGCTGAACAATCTCACTGAAACCTCCTCTGGGAAGCTCAGCTCTTTGAAGAGGAGTCTTGTAGAACATAATTGCAGTCTAGTTTTTATGCTTTCAAAAGGCCTTATCATCCCATCACTGTCTTCTGGGAACTTGGCTTGATGCTGTAATTGAATCAAACAGACTCTTAATTAGTTAGATTCTTCTCAGTAAGGATGAGTTATTGAAAAATACTGATTTACTTTCTCTACATGCCAGTGCTGAAAACAAAGCCACAGAAGTTTTAGACATAATTCTATAACTAAGTTTTCCCCCAACCCGTTTCATACCTTCCCTGCTTCATTGTCTTGCAACAAGACCACCGTGCCATGCAAGCAGAATATCAGTTCAACACAATAACTTTATCAAAGAACTTGAAATTATTGGATGATGAATTCTTTTAAATCACAACCCAAGTCATTCTAAAGCGTGGAATGTGATGCACAGACCCCTGCTATAAAACAGAAAATAAAATAGTGGTTGTTTTATGATGCAATGCCTATAGTTGCAGAGGAAAAATAATAAAATACAAAAACCTTACTCTTGAACATACTTATATACCTATGATAGGTCAGTGAGCTACACTCACATCTTATTGTTGACTTTTCCTTTCATACTACAGATTCTCATTCCTAACTCTACAGGAATTGACTTGTGGCAAGGAGTGGTATTATGCTAAAAAAAAATCATAGAATGGGTTGGGTTGGAACGGACCTTAAAGGTCATCTGTTCCAACCCCCCTGCCATGGCAGAGACACCTCCCACAAGACCAGGTTGCTCAAGGCCCCATCCAACCTAGTCCTGAACACATCCAGTGTTGAGGTATCTACAACCTGCCTGGGCAACCTGTTCCAGTGTCTCACCACCCTCAGAGTGAAAAACTTCTTCCTAATTTCTAGTCTAAATCTGCCCTCTTCCAGTTTGAAGCTATTACCCCTTGTCCTATCACTACAAGCCCTTGTAAAATGTCCCTTCCTAGCTTTCTTGTAGCTGGGGAGGGACTTCAGTATCCCTTCAGATACTGGAAGGCCTCAATAAGGTGTCCCCAGAGCCTTCTCCAGGCTGAACAACCCCAACTCTCTCAGCCTGTCCTCGTAGGAGAGGTGTTTCAGCCCTCTGATCATCTTAATGGCCCTCCTCTGGACCCTCTCCAACAGGTTCATGTCCTTCTTGTGTTAGGGTCTCCAGAGCTGGATGTAGTACTCCAGGTGGGGTCTCATGAGAGCAGAGTATGTTACTATGTCTGAGCTCTCCTTGTCCTACCAGATTCAATGCACAAAATATTATTCAAAGAATTGAATATTGTCACAGCTCAAATCAAATTGTACCATCAACTTTCAGCCACTTCTTGGGAGTTTTGAGCTTTACATACTGTCTAGAGCTATAACATTGGTAAGTTTACAGATTTTGTTGGTGACTTAAGTCCATGCACATGAGACTACTTTATGCAGGAAAACAATAGAGAAATCAAGAACTTTCATGTGGTAGAGAATACACTTGAAAAATATTTTTTTTGGTCTTTGGCTGCTTGCTGTGTCTCATTTAATATTATGCCAAAATTCGATTTAGTTCACCCTTTACAGACAATTCTCAGCATTATGAAGTAAAACAAGCAGTTACTGTGCCTCATGAAGGAAAACATCTTCATAAAGGCTTTTAATTCATCTTTAAACTCAAATTCTAATCCAGCATCTCATGAATTTCTGACAGCAGTGGACTTAGTTCAGCCTCACTTTATAAATTACCAGCAAGTATTCCACTTGATCCAAAAACATACCTCTCAGAACTGTCTTACGTTTATTTGTGAACCTTGATTTCAATGCCTCATTTTTTCGTTCTTGTCTTCCACGTGACTGGCTCTGATTTCCTTTACTTAAGGAAGAAAAGTGAAAAAAAGCGCAGTATTTTAACCATTATTAGAGTCCAGAACATTTTTATCTGCAAAGCTTCTTAGCCAAAAAAACTTAAAGGAAGTGCCTCTTGCAACCTGATCTTATAACCAAGTGAGGCCTGAATACGGTAGACAAGTAATTTTTCAAATAGCCTCTCCCTGGCATGAGACAAGCCTCATTAGAAGTGGTGGTCTTCAGCTGGTGCACTTCTTTTCCCTGAGGAAAGCCTTTGAAAGAGTTAGTGTGGCTAGGATGTTCTTTGCTGAAGTTTTCTGTTGCTTTTGAAGTTTCTTTAGTGGATGTGAGTATTGAGTATGTATTGATCTCAAATATTAGATGAGACAAAGTGCTTATAAATAAATATGTTTGCAAAGTGACAGTATGCCACTCAAATACTTTTGGGAATTACCTGCTAGTAATTAATAGGATTGCATATTCTTACAGTTGGTTTAGGATGTATTTTCAAAACATGGCCAGATCTTGGCCATCAGTCTGGGGATGGTACCTGAATTTAATAAATAACCTGCCAGTTTGGTCATTTCCCTAAGGGGAAACAGACTGTGGTAATACGTTGCTTGAATTTATCCTGCTTCAACTAAAAGGGTTTATTTCAAGGGTGAAAATCAGCAAGGTGACAGTGCTTTCTTTTTGCTTTTTGTTTTTTAAAATGAATCCCATCCCCCTGACAGTGCCTATAGCAGCCCAGAGTGCCTGGGTCAGGTTGCTTGAGGCAAGAGCTCATCCACATCCCGAGCTGTGCATATGAATTCACACATCTCCATAATAACCAGGACGGGCTTTACTGTATCTCCTATAAATTATATATAAAGTTTGCAGTGAAGTGAAGGCTTAGGATTTATCTTTAATGACTTTTCACTGCAAACTCCTAGAAAGTGTCTTTAAATATCCAGAGACATCAAGTTCTGTCCTACTCTTAGTGTATGATACAATAATGTAGGAAACAGAGACCTGATAATTGTACTGTTCTGTGGATGAGGCAGGTAGCTTCCAAATCACTTCATAGAAGTGATATGCAGTGAAATTGTTCACTTAAAATGCACACACAAATTATTGGTCAGAAATTCATCCATTATTTTTTTATAATTAACGCAGAATAATGAACAAAATGTTGAAATATGATTTGCTGCTACTTGCAATGAGGACAAAAAAGAGCAAATTATTTTGGCAACATCCTTCTGGCTTTTACTGGGCACAAAGGAAGGAGTTACTGTGGATTCACTGGCCTTGAGGGTACATATGACCTTCTAGTCTGTAACCCTGCTTACAAAATTGAGGGTAGAAAGAAATAGCACTTAAAATTGAGAGCTCTTGCTTGACAGCTCTCGAATGCTTGAACTTCATCACTTTCATTGCATCCTGTAAAATTATTTAAATGTTTTTAAAAAATCTAGAAGCAGCAATTAATTTTTTTAATGAAAATTCAGTGAATTGCTGAGCCTCCACCAAGTACAGCTGAATGTAAATCCTAAACAAGCTTTCAGTATTAGGAGAGACCCTACTTCTGAGACACAGTGCTTTGATGTTTCATGTGACACAGTTTTAGGCTGAAATCTGAACAAGTGGGTGCTGTGTTGTCTGCCAAGACAAGCCCACAGCAGGGGAGGATTGCAGTAACATCCCTGGGTTAGGGACATGGAGGGCTGCCAGGAAAGGAGAACCCTGTGTTGTTTGCATTCCCCATACATTCAATGTGGAGAGTGGAAATGGAAATTTTGGTAGACCCAGATGGCCCTGCTCAGACACAAGGTGACCACAGCCCTACAGAGGCAAAGAACCAAAGAACTGATGGAATTTTGAGGGGAAAGAAAGAGAACAAATGTATTCAATGTAAGGACTGGAGTCTTCAAAACTATATTTTCATTTTAAGCTGTTGCTGCCTAGAAATAACTGCAGCCGTGAGGGCTTGGTGGTTTTTTCTGTGATGTGGGGGGGATCTTTGGTAAAGGAAATTTGCTTTCTCAGTGGTGGATACTTTCTGTGATGGACCAACAGGATGTGCTGTTCCTTGTGTCTCTAGGTTTTTGATTTAATTAATATACTCCTGAAAAAATGCAATCACTCTGCATTGGATTAATTTAGGATATTCCTTGTAACATAAAAAGTTTACTCTATTTTGATGCTTCTTAAGTTAAGCAGTTGAAGCACAAGAGCAGCATAAGGAATGGCTGCATTATCTACTGTCAGATTGTTTTAATCCAGTGAATTTACTGTGCAGATTCTTGTAAGCAGATAATACTATGTTTCTTATTTAAATATGCTATGCTAATCTCCAAAGCTCTTGCCTGGCAAGTTTAACATGTGCTTTCAAGGGATGGTACATGATAATTAGCTACCATGATCAGGTTTAGTGAGGGTTATGGAAAATCTGGAATCAAAAAAATGAATGGGTGAAGGCTAGATTCAGTAAAACAAATTTCTTCTGCCTTTTTAGGAAGAAAGGCATAATGAAAATTGTTTTATCACTATCCTGNCCTGCTCCAGCAGGGGGATTGGACTAGATGATCTTTCGAGGTCCCTTCCAATCCCCAACATCCTGTGATTCTGTGATTGTGTAAATCTGAACATCTTGTATTAGCTCCCAGATTTTGTTGAGCAACAAGAATAATTTCAAATGTGTAGAAAGACGTCTGAAGAGATAGGAGATTAAAGTGAAGTTGTACCAAGGTTAGAAGGGAAGAAAGTGGGGACAGTTAGAAATTGTGTGAAACAAAACAACAAGGCAAAAATACCACTCTGATTTTTGTATTTTTCCCGCATAGAAATAACACTATGGTAATGTTTACCTCTTAATTAGGCCCTATAGGATTAAACTTGTATTTAAAATTTTGAAGTATTTGTATTTTCTTCTGGTTTTTGTTATCTGTGGAAAGATTCTTAGACTTCCATATTTATGACCATTTACTAAAATAATTTAAGATGTATAATGTCACTAAAATTATTACTTAACTATATGCAAAGATCAGGATTTTAAGATATACTTAAAATATAGACTTATATTTCAGATACTGTTAGGATGTCAAAATGTATTTCAAGAAAACCTTTTTTAGTTAAAAGTAACATTTAAAAATATTTCTCAGAGTTTGATGTTATGCTCTTTAGTTTGTAACTGCATTCTGCTATTCATTGGCAGTAGGAAGAGGACCATACTTAAAGCTTGATATATCTGTGGCTCTGTAGATCGTATTTTTATATAGAAGACTAAGGGTAATTGCAAAAGTAAGCATACTGCACAATTGCAATTACACAACAAATGTGCTTGGCTACCCATTTATATAATACATAATGCTTTTAAGATTTTTATTATGTAATCCACAAATGCTTTTATATGGATTGCTTGCCTTGTTGAAAAATCCACTTTTAAAAATAGGGCTTATCACATCATAATGTAGAAAACTGATGTTTTTGTAAGCTCCACTGCAATATTGGCTATTTCATCCTGGAAAATAACAGGAAAATTATAGATGATATGGACGTGGCTGATGAACTGTCTCTCACTGTGCAGAACAGTTGTACAATCATGTACTGGTCAATCTAGTGCACTGACAATTTTAATGCCGCTGTTACTAGCAGCAGAGCAAAATCGCTGCTTAAAGAGAACTAGGCAATCAAGTCTTTCCTATATTTTTTGGTAATTGCATAAAAAATCATTTTCTACAGGTAGCAGTTGAATTAAGGCCTTTAACATTGGAAAAGGAAATAATTTTGAAAAATCACACTAGAAAGTGCATAAAATAATCCTTAACCTTAATATTTTGGAAAAAAATAAATCGCTGAAGATTTTTGGTCTGATATTTTTGTGCACTTAAAGCACTTAGTTTCCCATTTAGATGTAAGTTCAGGAATGTATACATCTAGGCAGGAAACTATTCTGGGAAATTACACAGCTTTTTATCATGCATAATAGCACAACCCTTGCTCATACCTACAGTGTTACCCACTTACCTAATTAAGCTATCACTAAAAGTTCTTCACACTGCAAAGGTTTGAAATGTAAGTCAGGCCAATTTCTGAATATGTACAAATGTAATTTCTGGTGGAAGGAGAGTTTGAAACACTTGTTAATAATGTGGGTTTTTTTTTTAAAAAAAGCTAAATATACTTATCTGGCTTTTTTTCTCTTCTCCAAATATGATGGAAATTCTTATAATGCTCTGATGACAGGAGACTGTATTAGAGCTTAGATATAATAAAGAAATACTGCAGAGGAGAGTTCTGCTTATTACTGGGGCATGTTCATTTGTAAGCAGAAAACTCAGTCTAACTTACTCTTTAAAGGTAACAGAGGAGGATCTAATTGCATTAGCAAGGGTTATGCTGTCAAAATTACTTCAGGATTGTCTTTGATGGTTTTCTGTCCTTAGGATGTAGATTGGTAAGGATTTGTTAGAAAATAGCGAAGCTTTCTATGTCTTGGTCCAGTTAATATTTTTATGCTATAGTGTAAAATGTTAAAATTTTAGAGGAGAGTTTTGTTATGTAGGATTTATCCCATGAATGAGGTTGTCTTTTATTTCATTCTGGAATTAATGAGCTGGGATAGAGTCCCTCCAGTCCTGGAGCAAAATTTTTGAGACCACAAAGAGTACTCTACTGGAGTAGCCAGTCCTTTTGGTAAGTGGAACAATTAGCTAAAACCCCATGTTTCCAGAATTTAAGTGTGAAACAGCTCTTTGTGCTAGTGCACAAGAGCAACAGAAAGTCAAATAGTCAATGGTAATTTCATGTCCAGAAACTAGGGAGCAGAAATAGTAGTCATCTTTGTAGAAAAAACCTCCATATTTTAATGCATTTCACTCATTGTGGTGTTTAATTCATACTTGATGTATTTCGAGGAGGTCTTTTTGATATGAGCTATTGGGTCCACTTCAAACTAATGTGTGCACACCATGTTTAATACTATGGAAAGTCACTCAGATCTTATGAGCCCCCATATATGTGAACACAAGGAGAAGGCTTTGTTGCAAGCATGTACAAGTATGTACATAAGCTCCCAATTCAAGTCTCTGAACTCAGATGAGGTGAGGAACTGGGAGATGGTGATGTGGCCTTGCTCTTTATTGGCTACCTTTTGATACCTTTGGGAGGTGAGAGCTGCTATGGAAGCACTCCAAAAAGTAGGTGGAGGAGTTCAGGTGAGAAAACCCAAATACAGGCAGGGAATGTAAATTAACACTGCACCTTCCTAACATGATTTTTTCAGCCTCTTGGAAGATTTAAGAGAATATAATGAATATTATTTGATTACTTTTTCTAGGCAATATCCCACTGACTTTGTTTATTAGGTTGGAAATTTGATTTGTATTTATAGCAAAGTGTCTATTCTGCACTTGATAGTAATTAAAATACAAACCATATCGATTATCATAATAAATATTTAGAGCTCATTGTTAATTCTATAATAAAAATTGAAAAATTCTGCTCAAATGCCTTTGGTACTTAGTAATTTCTAACAAAATTCTTCTTTTAAGGGTGCTAATATCATGTTAATGTTATTAAAGAAGAGTTTCTTCGGAATATTATATTTAATGCTAATTGGTATAAGTTTTTTGGAGTGACAAAGGGGATTGCCTGGAGAAACCTAATTAGAGTTCTTTCTTTGTTTCCTTTGCTATTTGAAACTCTGAAAGTATGATTATTTACGTTCAGCTTTTTGTGTGTGTGCAAGTCACCCACCTCAGTGGACAAAAGGGATGAGAGTGAGTCTGTAATTCACATTTTGAAGGAATATGTTCCTTGAGCAACAAGGATGTGGTGGGCAGCTGGTATTGCCCAGGTGTTTGGGGACCATCCTTGGTAGTACTGCTGAAATTATAGCATAGGAACAGCACCATCCTCACACAGTAGGCTCGGTATCCAGTAACTAACCACAAAGAGAGGAGACAGAGAGGAGTGGGGACAAAAAAGTCCAAAGTTTTCACTTTTTCCTTCTTCCAGCCAAGAGCAATCAGGGCAGGCAGGCCAGCTGCTGTGCTGAGATACTGCCTTTCCCACTTGAAAAGTACTAAGCACATGAGTTGCGATAAACTCGTCATGGGGCAGAGCATAGGAAATTAAAAATGAAGGGCTCATGCTGACAAGTTCGAGAACTGGCGTTCACACCTCCAGCTGACATGCCCCCCTGGCACACTGGATTTACAGCCCTGCAGAGCTGGGCACCTGCTGTCATGACCCTTCTCTTCTGAAGGACCAGCTGCTCTTCACGAGCTCCTTGTACCAGTTTGAGACAGAGTTGCTGATGGCCAGCCTGGGCTTTGCTGTAGTGAGGACATCTACACACTCTGTGTATACACTTCAGGTCATTGCAGCCTTTTCTGCCTGGACTTGTCATCCAGTCCCTACCATGCAGGATAATGGGAAGACAATGACCCCTGGAGATGTGGGTCCTCCAACAAGCTACAGAGCTGCCTGTAGCCAAATGGCTCTGAATGCAGACAGCTTGCGTTGCTTGTTAGCTTTGGAGTGTGATGGACACCAACATCCCCATCCTGGCTCCCCTGGAGCTACCCAGCAAGGCCTCAGGCAGTTGCTCACACGAGGATCATTACATGTAAGATAACCCATGGAAGAATGGTGATGCTGATGCCTGTTTTTTTAATCTATACTTATTTNCTGTGCAGCTTGATCTAGGGGATCCTGCTCCAGCAGGGGGATTGGACTAGATGATCTTTCAAGGTCCCTTCCAGTCCCTAACATTCTGTGATTCTGTGATTTTCATGTTAATGGCAAGTGTTGCTTGTGGTTTGCAAGCGCTGGAGTACGTACCAAAGAGAGCATAGTGCAGCTAGGTAAGAGTAAACCACCACCCAAAGTTAAACCCAAACATTCTTTACCATTTAAAAAAAGAGGAAATCAAGGTCTAAAGAAAGTAATTGTGAAATATTTCAGAAATATGATTTCTCAATTTTTGGAAGCTATTTAGGACATTAATCTGTGGTTTTACTATTTAAATTTTCATTTTCTTCTGAGAAGTCTGGCTGTCTTAGCATCGCATATCACGGATGATAAATCTTTGTCTTACAATACAAGGAGTTTACTAGAGAATCTGTAGTACATTTGTTTTGCTTCTCCAGATGCCTGGAAGTGGACTCCTGTCTTTATAATAGAAAACACCATTTTGTTTCATGGGTATATTGTGCTATGCTTTGTATTTGTCTTTGCCTACCCTGAAGGTTATTCAGTGAGGTTTGGGGGTAAAAGGTGACAAAATAAAATATTTTATTTTTTTAGAACAGTTTAAGCCTCTTCTTTAAACCCCTGCAATATTCAATATTGTAAAAAAAACCCCCCACCCAACCAAACCTTTTGCTTTGAGAAGATACTGACTTCTTGCAGCTGTTACATTGCTCACCATTATCTTTGTAAGAATGAGTTAGTTTTTTTCCTCAACTTTGGGCTTTTCTAGGAAGAGGGGGCTGTGTTCTTACAGAAAAAGAAAAAGAATGAATTTCTTCCCTTTATATTTAGTTTAACTTTTTGATCTGAGCAGTCAAAAGTTTTCAGTGCAACATCCAGCCTCTTTTCTACCTTAAAAGAACTGTGTTTAGTGATTGGATATGTATGCAATCATCTTCAAAGTACGCTATTATGATATGAAATAGCAAGTGTGCAATAGAAGAGTTTCCCAAGAAGCTGAATTCTGCTGCAGTCCAAAGGAGGACGTTCATTTTACAACACAAAAGGTATTGTAAAATATCTGAATAGTATGATTGAAGTGAAGCAAACGTCATTTTAAAAACTGTTACTTATGCTTTTGACTGCAAATACAACTGAATGGAATTGTTCTGTAGGAGCAGTGAATAAAGTTGAATGCAGGTAATTAGGGTGGTAGGATGGAGCTAAGATTTACATTTGGAAAGCTGCTGCCTTTTTTGTTTGAAAACAGCATCAAAGCTACAACAGCGCACTAGGCTTTAGTGCTTTCTGGTGACTGCTCTAAGAAGCCACATTTTTATTGGTGACAATGTGCTAAAATCCCTAGCTTTTGATTCACCATATGATGGCAGTGTAATTATCCTGTGCTTCTTGCTGAGACCTCTATACTCCATTGATAAGTGCTGTGACTTGGTGTTTGCCACTGCCAGCTTCAGCATTAATCCCCTTGTTCAACACGGGGAAGTAAACAATACTTATCTGTAGTTGTTGCATAGTATTAAATATGCAGCACATAATACATAGTCCTGATATGCAATGTTGTGTTCAATTACATAGCACAAAAGGTCCTGATGTATGAAAAAAATGGACCCTGCCATAGTTTCTGGGAGCCTGATGATGAGCTGCTGGCCAGCTGCATTAATCATGCTTTAGCTTCTGTAGCAATAAAAAAAATGTTCTTGCTGAAATCAGGCCATGTATAATTTATGTGTTGGATTTTGTTTGCAATGACAACGACACCGTGCTTTATTGAGGGTTAAAGTTTTTCCATTAAAGAAAGGCGGCTGTTGTGAATTCTGTGTGATTCGAATGAAGACCTAGATTGAGCTGTAGATAGCAGTAGGCTTTTCCACAAAGAACAAAACTATTACTTGCCAGGAATGGTTGTTCTTAGTGGACAGTGTTGTATGCAGATAAACCCTCTCCATGCTTCCTCTACCAATCTTACATTCAGAAATACTTCAGAACACAGTAGCCATTCAGATGTTAGTTCCAAGCCTTTAGAAGCTGTGAATATCAGCTCAAAATTACTCCTCTCTCCCCTATTTCTTGATTAGAAAGTTAAATGAAAATTATGAGTGTTTTTTTCTGCATGCTTTGAATATGTATATTTTCATTTTTTCCTAATTCTAGGTACTGTATTTATTCTCTTACAATCCATTTCAGGAGCTAGCTTTTAAAAGAATGTATATATCAAATATTATATAACATGTTCACCAAAAGGGTTGTCAAGCATTGGAACAGACTACCCAGGGAAGTGGTTGAGTCACCATCCCTGGAGATATTTAAAGATGTGTAGACAGGATGTTTAAGCATATGATTTAGTGGTGGGATTGGCGCTGTTAAGTTTACAGCTGGACTTGATGGTCTTAAGGGTCATTTCCATCCTAAATGGCTCTATAATTCTGTGTAATCAATTCCATTAGATTTATCAATACTACAGATAAACTTAGTTTGGATATCAGAAGAATTAGTCTTTTCTTGGGAGGGATTGCAGCCCCTACAACCACAGTTTCTTTTGTATAATTAGGATTTCAAAGGACCAGGTGAGGTATGTGAATTTACAGAGAGGAAGCTTGAGAACAACTGATTGCCCAGCAGAGGCAATAAATGGCATTTCTAACTTCTAAAATAAAGAGTGCTGATTCCTTTAGAAACAAGGTCTGTGAAGCAGCGACTCCAGGTTTGCTTCTGCAATGTGAAGCACTCTTCATTATGGGTAGCATCACCACCCGAAGGTGCTTATTCCATGGGACAAGATTTCTGACTCAGTAAGGAAGACTGGATTGACCATAGCAAGCTCCTCTCTAGCCTGAACCATATGAAAAATAAGGTAGACTTTTTTCTTAAGTGAGGCAGAAATGATTACAGTAAATATTTTAGATTACGTTGGGGTAATCTAAGCAATTCTAGAAGGGTTTGGAGGCACTGGAGTTTTTGTTGGTGTTAACTGGTTCCCAGAAGTATAAAACTTCAAGCTTGTGCATGGCAAAAGTGGGTGTGTGTATATATATATATATAAACATAAATATATATACACAGAGGAAACCAGAGATGTAATTTTCAACAGAGAATATGTATTAAAGACTGTCAGTTTATTCTTGACTCATACCATATGCTCCAGTTTTTGTTCAGATGTGTGAGTTATTTGTCATGCCTGGAGTAGTATTTTAGGAATCAATTTCCTTAATTTTAGATCATAGTTTTCAATCTAAACACACTCTTTTGGGAACTGGGTGCAGTGACCTTCTGCAGCTGCTCCTCTCGTTCCTCCTCAGCCAGGTCCTTTTGACTCCTGGCTGTTCACTATGGCTAACACAAAATACACCCATTTTTGCAAACGACTGGTTCCTTGGGCTCTTGCACTGTCAAGGGACCTGTCAAGGGAGGAGGTGCTTTCCCCACCAGGCAAACCAAGAGCCATCTACAGGATTTTACATGTGTGTAACTGGCATTGATCTCCACAAGAGAGACTGAAGGAAAGGTTGTAGCAAAGGGGGAAAGGGCAAGATAGAATTAACTATTCCCTCTCCAAGGGCAAGATTATTCCTACTATTTTACTTTCCCATGCTGTATGTTGCAGACAGTGACAGGGACTTCCCGCTCACGCCAATGGGAGTCTGCTCAGAGGTGGAAAGGACTTCAAGCTCATGCTGTCTGGCCATAGGGGACATACACACAGTTTTGTTTTTCAATGAAAGCTCCCCATTACATGCATTGTTGTATTTTATAAATGCTCTTGTTGCTCTGCTGCACTCTTGTTCTTGAAGTAAAGGTCAAGCAATTACTTATGGAAACCACATAACCACAGACCAGGCATTTTGGGAAGATGCAGTGTGTGATCATCAACTGCTAAATAGACAAACAAGAAGATGAATACTGCCTTTTGATAGTGAAAAGGTTATGGTAAACTCTGATCAGAAATTGTTTTTATTTTCCTGTCGGCCACCAGACATGAAGTAATGTCTGCACCTGAGTATTTTGTTAATTAAATTAACCTTTTCTTCCATAACTCGCCCCTTTGTCAGTACATCAAAAAGGCAGGAGCTGTCCTCTTCTGCTTTTGATGTCTTCTCCTTTAGTTTCTTTCCTTCTTACTTGAACTTTTCTCATATCCAGACTCTTTTTTTTTTTTCCCAGAAATTTAGCCCCTATGCCTTTTGCTGGCTCTGTTGCTCCCCTTCTTCTCTCTGCCTCTGAATGCTGTTGGCAGAAAGCCTGGTGCAGATTCCTTTAATGCTTTTCAGCCTCCTTCAACTTTAGTTCAATCTATCTTCTTTGTTATTGTCTTGCACATAAAACATCTAAAGAAACAGAAATCTCCTTTTGTAGGTAAGTTTTAAGCAAGCCTCCCTTTTTAAATGAGCCCTTTTTTTCCACCTGTAGTCAAATTTAAATCAAGTTTCTAAAAGTTATGAGGCTTGACTGTGATATTACAAGGTACATTCATAAAGAACTTGATATAATCTCTTAGGTATATATTCCCTTATATATATTGATGTTGTAACTGAAAAAAAGGCTTGGCTTAATATTTCTGATTTGATTTAAACCTTCAGGTTATTAAAGTTGCAATATAATTGTGGGTGACCACAACTGTTCTGTGCTGGCAGAGGGCTGCCAAAGGGGTCACTCTGCAAAAGGGAATGGGGGCTAGACATGTTGGTGCCTAGCAAGAAACTTCATAAAAGACAATGAGAAAAGAGACTTTTCTGTGAAGAAGTCAAATGTGCAAGTGGAAGAAAAGTCCTTCTGGAGGCTGCAGGCTGGTGAAGCTTTGCAAACTCTTCTATCAGGTCTCTGTGGCTGTATTTGAGACAAAAATGTCAGCCTTGCAGTAGGATCTGCTACTCCAGAATGTTAAAGTTTTATTCCAAGTGAACGCACGTTCACAGACATGTTTGTGTGCCTTTTAGTACACTGTGTATCCTTTCCCCAATTATTTAGCAAAGTTAGATGCAATGAGAACACCTGGCATTATATATCATAAGACTGAGAGAAAAAAGGTTCCCAAGGACTGGTTTCTCATTTCAGCTTGAAGCACGCAAGCTAAAATGATTTATACATGTTGTGTACAAAAAATATAATTAGGAGTCTTAGGAGGTTTTAATACACCAAGAGAAGTTACTTTAACCTAACTTGAACAATATCAGATGACTCAGGCTATTATTTAATATTTATTCTGACAGTGTCTTACCCATTGTTACCATTTTTTGTTGCTATTGCTTGATTTTCTTCTTTCTTAGACTTATTTTTGATTTCTGGTAATGTGACATGTGCTTCTCTCTCCCCAGACAACCGTTGTAAGTTGGTTGGATGAAACTTTCTGATTAAAGATAAAATGTTTATTTTATTGCTTCCCTATCTCATCTTTTGTTATCTGGTCCATTTTAGAGAGTGAACACATANAGATGATCTTTCAAGGTCCCTTCCAATCCCCAACATTCTGTGATTCTGTGAGGTGGTCACAACTTGTCTCCAGATCTGCCTTTCCTGCTGAATTTACTGAGTGTGAGTGCTGGTCTGCAAGTGGTGGGTTTTTGGGGGATGGAGAAGGCAGTTCTTCTGACCAGCCCTGTTAATGCAGAGTGAGACATGTAATGCTGGTTCTAGGTGATGACCCAGCACTGGAGCTGCAGATGTTATTATGGCAATGAGCTGACACTAGAAAGGAGCTCCTGGAAATAACTGTAGTAATACATCTTCTCATGATGCAGTTTTACACCATGTCTGGAAGTTCATTGCACATTGTATTTGTTTAAAAAGTCTGCTCTAGTTTTCTAAGTCTGATAAAGCTTTCTATTTCTGAAACAAATATTTCTGTTGTTTCTGAAAGAAACCCTTCTAATGTGAACTCATGTAACTTAAAAAGAAACATGGGTCAGGTTTATGCATGTTTACTATGGTAGAATATATGATACTCATAGTGTCCGAATGAACAATCACTCCAATGATATTTTGAAATGATTCTACAAAAGAATTTAAGTGATACAGAATTCCTTCAGAATTTATAGTTATGTGTCCTAAAAAAAAAAAAAGGGTATTTAAATGCTTTTTGAAAGAGTGAAGTATCTATATAATGAGTTAACCTGTACATACGTGTATTCTATACAATTATACTAGTGAAAAAACCCTCAAAACAACACAGGAGTGGATCTTTTGGATATATTTTTCCATCAACTTCATAGCCATTTCAAAGTATGTTCTGAATTATGATTAGGTTAAAAGCTGAGCCCTTTTATTTACATCCTTGGCAGAGTGATGTCTGCTACCACTTGTTTCTCTTCACTCTTGCTTTTTGTCAAAATTTTTATACTTACCAATGAGCAAATCTTTGTGTTAGGACATTATTAATAAATCAGCATGACTCAAAGTCAAGAGGTTTCATTGTCTCTGTTAGTCTGTGTATCAGCAACATAATTTCTTCAAAATATTGACAATTTTGGAGTAATGATTTTTAAAGAATGCATTTTGCACCTCAAATCCAAAGCTGTGGTTCTAGGTGAAGCTCTATGAGTTGCATCTGTGAACTGGAGAAATGGAATCAACCTTTGTAACTCACATTGAATTCCAGTTTCAAATGTGTCTTTCATCCTGAGTGGTATTTTTGCTATTTATTTTTAATGTGACTTACAGTATATCGCAAGTGCCAGCTACGAAAGGAACTTCTATAATAATTTTGATCTCCTCATATACAAAAAAAACTGTTTTCCCCATACCTGTCATGATAGCTGTGGTCTGTGCCTGTCTCTGCAGGGTGGTCAAAGGAGGGACAGCAGAACAGGAATTGCAGAAGCGCAGTAAGCACAATGTGACTGTAAGGCCTTACTCTTGCAGACAACTCCTTGTCCCTCAGCCACATACATACTGTCCCAAAGCTGGCCTAGAAACCAAATCTACACCTTCCTTTTCTTCAAAAGAAAATAATTGATCCAAAATATGGAATATCAAATTTTCTCACAGTGTTATGAACCAGGATCTGGGAGATGTTTGAGACTAAGCAAACACTGGAGGTGTGTAATGGCTGCATCATGAAAAGTTTTCACGATAGGTTTATCCTATTCAAAGGCTGTCCTAGTAACTATCTATGCATCTGCCAGGCTTATGAAAGCAGTTAATGTTTTACCTGCTATGTAAATTAATTTACAAGGTGTTGCATTTCATAGCTTTAATGTTTTCTACTCCTGTTTGCTGGGGAAGGTGGTTCAGAGTTTCTGTTTCCTTCACAAACAAACAATGAATTATAGAATCAGTGAAATCCTCTTCTCTGTATAAATTGCTGTATAAAATCTGGATAACTTGTGAATTTTGTATGTTTCAATATTTGCTTATGTACTAAGCTGTACCAAACTGCAGATTTTCATTAATACTCTTTTTGCAGTCATTGACATCAATGAATTTTCATTGCGCTAGCAACTACTTTTTTCTGACATCATTTATTAATGATGAAAAAAAAATTATGTTGGAGACCTCTCATCAAATCAATTACATTTTTATTTTAATGTGGTTTTTCACTTTACATGCCCCACATTTCTTCCTGGAAAGGGGGCAGCTCTGAAACCTGTTCAGCCAACCTGACCTTGGAAGCTGCATTTTCTGTTCAAGCGAGTTTTCTACATCTGTCACTAGCAGGTGGCAAACCCAGACACATCTCAGTTTAGGACAGACTGAAAAACTCCTTGTTTGTCATATTCCCTTTTAGTTGAAGGGATGTCTGACTACTAGATGCATAAAGTCAGTGAAATATCACTAACAATGTTATTTAATGAATTGATTTATCTCCTTGCTCTGTTGTTTGCGACCCTATGTTGCTATCCACATATGACATCAGAAAAATGAGGAAAATTTCTTTTGGATGTTCCTTCCTAGCTACCTAAAGCTTTTGCCTGCACATGTAAAGGATATATGCCTAGTCCTGTGTCTAAGAGCATTCCTCATTTACAGTTCTGATCAGTGTTTGCAGGTATGCTGTGTCTTGTTTATTGATGATCTATCCAATCCCTTTTTCTTTTAAAGCAAGATGATAGAAAACCTCTCAGTGGAGAATCAGTGTGGGGGATATGAAGGTATGTTGTTTCTAAATCCTGCAGGTTGTCTGATGGTCCAAAATGTGAAGTTTTGGTAGTTATCTTAATGGTAGTATTATAAATATTACAAATATATTAGAGGCAACATAAAGAAGAAGAATATGCGGGAAGGGAGTCTCAAGGCAAAATGGGACTGCTGTGATGGTGCACCTGCACTCTGCAAATGCAGCCAGTAAAATGTGCCTCAGAATCTGAATAAAACACCTTTCTGTTGGGGAAATACCTAATCTTGTCATTACATCTCCAGTGAATGACTCTAAAGCTTCCCCTTATATTCTTTTCCAATCCCTAATTGCCATTACAACACTAATGGCAGAAGCAATTTTATTTCAAGGTTGAATTGGTGCAGTTTTGTTCAGATTCCAGCCACATGACTTTGCTGGCTCTTTGTGAGATTAACAAGTCCCTTGCTATCAGATGCTATTTCCACATGTAATTATCTATATGCAAGGCTTGAGTCACCTCTCAACCTTCTTTTTTAACAAGCTGAATAAATTGAGCTTCACTTTGTAAGCCTGTATTGAAGGAAATCCTCAGAAACCTTTTTTACACATTGTAAAAATGTGTACACAGTGTCAGGGCAGCTGTGAGCTGCTCTGGTTGTCACTGTTATCTTTTCTTCTATATATTCTTCCTAGCTAGTGTGTTTGTGCACACATTTGGAGAGATATCACACACCAACTACTCACTTCCAGTAACATCACCCTTAAGGTGTTTGCGATATATAACTTAAAATAGATGAAAGTTGTGCATTGTTCCACTGCACTTCTTGGAGCTGTGTCTCTATCCCCAGCGTCAGATTGACCTTCTCAGTCCTGGGACACAACCAGTGGAAAGCAGCTTGTCTCAACAGGGGATACAGCAAACCACTTCTGTGGGACATTGGGTTTCTGTTTCAGTCATGGTAATCAGTGGTAATAAACCCAACTTTATGGTTGAAATTTTGTGGCCCTTGTCTGGTGGTTCCTTCCTTCTCCTTGCTCTGGGTAGGAAGATGATGTTTTTGTCAGAGGTGGACAGTTTTTGGCTCTGGGGAAGACACTCCAAGGATGTAAAAAGTGAAATCCCTTTGAAGCAGTGCAGTTAGTGTAAATAACATAGAGGCTGTTTAGATTTTAGGAGCTTTATTTCCTGAAAAGCTGCCTGCACTGAGCATGTTCTGGCTGGGACAGAGCTGGACCTTTCATGTGATTATGGTGGCTCCAGTAGCTGGGCATCCAAATTGAAAACAAGGAGTCTCTCCCGTGGTTTCAGTGAAACTTTCCAAGCAAGCAGAAGCTGCTGGACATACCACAGAAGGAAAGACTGGGCAGGTAAATGTCTGTGGCATGTGTCCAAAGATTTGAACACTGCTGGATGCCCATATGAATAATAATGGAATTTAGTTTTGGCTTTGAAAATCTTAAGAGAGTTACACACACATGAATGTGTTAAAAATACTCAGGAATGAAGAGAGAGAGAGAATATGATGGTAAAATCAAATATTCAAGATACTGGTAAGGGGTAGACCCTGTCTACCCTATGCCTAAGCCCTCTATTTTCTTGGCAGAAGGCAAGTTTATTTTTCCACTCTATTTTCTTTGGAGCCCAGTTCTCCTCCGCTAGCTGCCTGGGGTTTGAACCCTGTCTATCATTCTGAGGTTTCTTCCCCCATTATTAGAAAACCAGCAAAGCCAATCCAGGCAGCAAAACTGTAGAAACAAAGCAACATGAACAAGAGAGCTAATTTGAGGCTGGACCAGGTTTTTGAATCAAAGCACAATCTGTATTTTTTTCTTGTTTGCTGTCTCAAATGTCTTCGTTGTGATCACTCCAATCCCAGGCAGCTCTCACTTACCTATCAGCAGAGAGCAGTCTCAGTGAGCAAGAGATGCTCTGCAGAAGGGGAAGTCCTCTGCCTGCCAGTAGAGCATTTAAAACTAATAAAAGTGTTATTACTGGCTCAGTAATAAAAAATATATGTGTTGTTAGCTGTTAAAATTGCATATTGCAAAATTTATATGAGCCTATATAGTTGGGGTGTTATTAAAAGACAGGGGTCATTCTCTATGTAATCCCTTCTGGTACCCAGGGCTCGGTTCAGCTTTGATAACTTCACTGGGAGTCTTTTCTGTACCCCCAGCTGAGCCCAAAAGGGAAAGAAGAAAGACCACTGATGGTAACCTGCCCTCCTTAATAACCCACTGCCCTGCAAGCTGAGCTCAGATGAAGACTATAGGATTTGGCCCTTAGTCTCAGAGCAGATGCTACAATGCTTGTATGAATGGCTATGGTCAGGGAGGCAGGTGGTCACTGACACTCTGGCATCAAGCTGTGCTGGGGCACCTTCAAACAGCTTTGCAATGCTTCTAATTATCTTGTACGAAGAGCTGGTGGGGTCAAGAGTGAAAGATTTCTGGGGGCAGAAGAAAGGACAAAACCATGCAGCCATATGCAACAAGAATGAAATAAAAGCACAGACCAGGGAGTCCAGCACTATGTGCAGTCCTCACAAGTGACAATAAAATAGTCTTCAAAGAGATAGGCTGACAGGGCCCTTACCTATGGTGTTCAAACTGCAGCAGGCAAAATGAAGTGAGGTTTCATAGTGGAAATACACGTAGGTAGGGACTTAAGCAAGGAACTTACCCAGTTCTGCAGAGGGGCTCAGCTCAAGCCTCCAAGTTTGCCATACAGAAATGTGCCTTCTGAAAAGCATGAGTGAAGTCTCTACCCTGTTAAAAAATGGGGAGTTTTTGCCACTCATAATAGGATCTCAGAGTTCATTTCAGGTTTCTCCATGACAGGGCCACTGCCTGTCTGCAGGGGAATACAACAAAAATGAATTCACAGCTCAGTGGCTTTCATACAACAACCATTATGAAATAGAGCAAGAGAGGATTAATGATTAGTAGCATTAACTCTAGGTAACTTTAATGAGCTCGGTTAATTCTAGAAATAGTGAGGAGCTCAGACTTGTTTCTTACTGTGGTAGACAGAATAACAGTATTTGCAGAAAAGATTAGCACCTTCTCAGACAGGAGAGCAAAAGGCTAAGGAGGATGGCTGTGTAACACTTTTGCTCTCCCCACCTCTACACCTCATTCTTATATACAAAATCTGAAATGGCTTTCAGTTCCTGCTTTTTCTTTTTTTTTTTTTTTTTTTAATGCCAGGTGGATATTGTTCTGCCTCTCTTTCTAGACCTTTTGTATTTTCAGAGATGGAGGATCCACTTTTCTGAGTTGGAGTGAAAATGTGCTACTCTGCAGCATGCACACCTACACCAAACTTTTGGAAACCAGAGAGCAGTTGTGCTGTGTCTGTGTAGCAGAGAGCACCTTGGAGCACTTGGCCCAGGGAACATGTCTAATGGGGAAATAATTTCTCCTTTCTCTTCTCTGCTCAGACAGCTTTGAGGTGAGGAGGATTGCTCCCACACAGCTTGGAGGGTAATCTGTCTGCTAGGCTCAGAGCTAAACATGGGTAGGACCCTATTGATTTCTGGATGGGCTCATAAAGGCGTCTTTGTAGGTATAATTTGCTACTCTGAGCTCTGGTCACTGCTTTCAAATACTTGCAATTTCATTAAATCAAGAGTGCTTTTGAAGAAGAGATAGTCTTTACTAGTTCTGGCCTCATCTCTGGCTACATGATCTTGAACAAATCACACAGGTCAGAACCTCTTATTTTGTGGTTTTTTTGGTTCATTTTCATGTGACATCAATGAATTGTTTGACTTTCCAAGGTGTCTTACTTACAGGGTAAGACTCCCATAGTTTAAAAACAGGA
Organism: Brachypteracias leptosomus; assembly: GCA_013401335.1. Lineage (NCBI taxonomy): Eukaryota > Metazoa > Chordata > Aves > Coraciiformes > Brachypteraciidae > Brachypteracias > Brachypteracias leptosomus. The sequence continues at coordinate 147,068 of VYZX01028365.1, read as the reverse complement.
GAGTATATCTTCGTTAAGCAGACACTGAGTTTGAAGGGCTGTCCTGCATGCTCCATACTCTACAAATCCTAGGGTTATGGTGATAAGTATAGACATGCAAAAAGAGCATCCTTTGCAAAGGGACTGCATTGAGATTCTCTGCTCAGCAGATGGGGATGATCTGCATTTCAGATGGAGGAACCTGTGTGTTGTTAGTGGTTGAGGTTCTACACTGGGAGAAATGTGGTGTTCTGGGGGGAAATCTGGGACCCAGCACCCACAGCCAAGGATGTGCTGCAGGAAACACTGGCATGCCTCCAGGTGCTGTGCTTTGCACTGATGGGAAATCAGGGTGATATGTGTGTGCTGCATGCAGACTTTACCCTGTGACAGCAGCCAGAAATTTACTGCTTGTTGGGTTGGCCAAGGAGAGGAGGGATGAGCTCAGCAGTTGAAGTGAGGGCATCTGCACTCCCTCTTTGGGCAACGTACTTGAGGAGGAGGGTTGGAAGAAGCGTGGCAGCTACTAACAGAAGAAAACTCCCCCTGAAAGATTGCAAGAAATGTCTCTATTTTAGCTTATCTTAGTGGGTCAGCCTTGTTGGAAGAAGCCAGCTGAGGGATCTCACAGGTGTTACTCCTCCAGAATAAGTAAGCAGCCCTCTACCCCAGAGCAGCAGCACCCTGGGAGGGTCCTTTGCTTCTTAAGGCTAGATTTAGCCTTTTTGAGTCACAGTGGGGTTAGTACAGCTCTCCCCACCCCTATGAAGGTAGTCCTGCTATTTCACAGCCCTCATATATTAAGTAGAACTAGGACTCTCCCAGCTTTCTTATATCACTCATTGGTGAAATGGAAATTAAATACACAGAACTGTAGCAGCTCTAATTTCCATGCACCTGTAAGCAGCAAGTCAGATACCAGTTGTGGTTGCTCTTCCTAGAAGGTAAGACAAGTTCCTCTGGTCTGAACAAGCTGTTCTGTGACTAGGGGGTCTCCATATCTTGGCTTTACAGGGAATGAAGGATGCTGTTAGCTCAGGAGGTGCCCCCACAAGCTCTGGAGTGAAAGATGACCTTGGTCCTTAGTGAGTAGCTGCTGTAAAGCATCCCGAGTGCTGCAGGCTCCTTGGAGGGAGGAGCTGAAGGAAAATTTTTCCATTTGAAGTCAATGCTAAAGCTCAACTTATGTGGTGCTGGGAGACTGGCCTCATCTGCCTTGCTGGGCACTGAAACCATATTGACCCTCTCCTCTGTGTTGTGTCCAAGTAATCGGGGACAGATGTGAGATGTGTTGATAAGAGAGTTCCTGATTTCCGGTAGACATTAGGTTTACAAACTGTGAGCTTGGAAACTTTGTTAGGTTCAAGGTTAACGTTGGCTATTTAACACTCAGGTAAGATTACTGAGTCTTGGAGGAAAAGACCCTTGAAAATGGCTGTACTTCAAATGTGACTGTATGTTGTCTGTGGTTTTGGCTGTGTGTGTAATTGCTCCAGAATACAAGTGTGGTTTTGACAACTCAGTGTTGTATCAGGAAGAATTGCAGCATATGTATTATGGTTGGCTAGACAATATAGCAAATTTTATAGATTAAGTTATTAACTTATAACTATTCTACTTGTGGGATAGGGATGTATCACTCTGGCTTACAATACAGGCTCATATGAAATCATTCTGGAGACCTCCTACAACTATAAAAAAAACCCTGTGCAGGTGACAAACATGACATACCTTGTTTCAGGTGGACATAAAGAGATAAAAACTGAGACCACCCAAGAGAAGAAGTAAAACTAACGCTCAGTTTTTGTTCTCCTTGTGAAAATCCACCTCTATGTAAATGGTTACTATGCAGTCCATGGGTAACTCCCAGCCCCATATTGGAGGTGTATCTTGGCAGTGAGGATCTAGGCATGCTGTGGCTCAGGATAATACAGCAGTGTTTCCATCAAGCTGGAGTAAGGGCTCCAGAGTTTGCCTGCAAAGCTATGAAAACAAAAGGCTTCAATGACATTTTAAATTAGAAGCTTAGAGGGGAGGGAAGGGCTGCAAGATATTTGGAGGGCTGATGATAAAGCAAACAGTACAAGCTCTGCTGCTGGAGGGCTGTACATGCTTACCACTGAATGGTAGCAGGGCCTTGGTTTTAGTTTCTTGCTGCTAATCTTTTAAGATTTGGGCAAGTGCAGGTTTTGTCAATTTGTCTGCAGTCGTTAATGGACTTTATGCTTTTTACCATTGAAATCTCATTAAACTTACATGAAATTAATGTGTGGGTTGCTTGCAATAAAAAAAAAGAGGAACATACCTTAGCGATGGAAATAAGAATGGAATGGAAATGTGGTACCAAGCAAACTGAGAAGTTTTTTAAGAGATAGATAAGGGTCTTTGGAATTTTGGAAATTCAAATCTTTGCATGTGGGAAAAATTTGTTTCCTTTTACTCAGAAAAAACAACCCCCAAACCAGAAAGAAACCAGAGTGAACCCTCTGTCCTGCCACGTGGGCTGGCCCTAATTAGACAAGCCTCTCGCTGATGTCAGCAGAGCAATGCCTGCAGCTCAAGAGAGCACACGGGTCTCCGTGTTTGAATCTGTCTCAATTCAGCCAGGCCCACTAGAGATTTAGCTTTAAGTATGTGCTTAAAGTCCCATTGAGGCTTCATATTGACATGAGTCTAAGTACTGCTGGGATTTTAGCTTCTGCTAAAATTGGTGCTGGAGTGCCTGGCTGCAGCAATGTGTTTGAATTGTGGCTTCTGAAAGAATATGTTTATATAATGCCATATCTTGATTTATGAAAGGAAAGGGCTTAATATTTTTCTGGGTACTGCAGGGGTCAGGTTAATCTTTGTGCATCCTTAGATTCTTTTATGAATCTTCACAAGGCTTTGGGCTCAAAGACCCCTGAGCTCAGACTGTAAGAGCACTGCCATGTGAAGACAATTATTTGTAAAGTCTTTTTATTTATGTTACTCATGGAGTTCGTTTCAGGAGGTGATGCATTTAGAAAAGTAACAGAAAATCTAAATTTATGCAGCATAGCAGTTTTGAAGTAAGCAGACAGTCTAGACACCTACAGCAGTTACATAAGGATGCATCGAGAACTCATTAATATTTCACGAAACAGTGAAATGTTGTATATTAAAACATAATCTTAGTCATTTAGTTGCCTTGCAATGGTAAACAAACCTCAAGAAGGCATCTTGTAGGTAAAAACATCAGGGTGGACTTGCAAGTTACATTACACGTGAAACTTTGTTGGTATAAAAAGCTGCTAGATAAAGGGAAGAAATTTTCAGGGTCTCTTCTAGTTGTACAACCATACATATTTAAACTATATGTTATACACTGAGGTAAACCCACAACAAATTATTTGTGTGCATTCACAGCAGCTATGACAGTCATGTTCAGAGACCTGTTGCTGGCCTCCTGAAGGCAGAATTACATATTCCTTTTCAGAGCTGCTGGCCCCACAAGCATGTGTGCCAACAGCTGAAAGTGAAGATGCTTTAGTGGGATGCTGATATTCCAACTGCTGAGTAGTAACTGAAGCCAATGGGGTTACTCCAGTGAATGACTGCTCCCTGCATGAAGCCTTGGGCAAGGAAGGCTGAACAGTGTGTCTCTGTCCTTTATAAGACACCAGCTGTAGCATAACCCAAGCTTCATCCCAAGCGTGGGCACCTCTTCAGACTACTGTGGTGAAAACATGCCATGTTTGGAACAAAATATGTTAAGCTACTGTGGCCGCCTCCTCCCTAAATGGTAGAAAAAGTGACTGGGGAAAATATAGGGCTTCTTGCTTATTTTTGCTTTACTGGTGAGTCATAATTGAGATTTGTCAAGAAAGACTAAGGGAAAGCTGATAAAATTAATTGGTATCTGTGGCACTCACTTCGTCCTGAAATCAGACCTCTGATTTGAAAGCTAAGAGGTTAGATATAAGATACTGGGTTTTAAAATAATGTTTTCTTTTGTCCTAGGCATATGAACAAGAGAAAAGACTTTGCATATTATTAATTAAAACATATATATTAATTATGGGATCCCATCCTTGCAGTCTTCAGGGGATTCAAAGTCCAGATCTGATTTTTGCAGTATTGACCTGTATCTAATACCAATTCCTGTCACTTGCTCACTTCCCCCAGTAGTGATAGAGGGAGAGTAATGAAGTATTTAATGTTTTATTACATTTCAGGCAGCCTAGGGTTCCTAAATGTCTGGGTTTTTTGAACATTGATTCAGTTTGAAGCCATCAAAGGCTACTGCCTGTGTCACATATCTACTGCCATGTGTGTGAGTGACACACACACAAACAGCTGTCCTCACAGCTGTCCCCACCTGAAGGGCATGCAGAAATTGCCAGCTGAGACCTACTATTTTTGTTACACTGAGATACACTGAGTTACCTGGCTTATGGAGAGGCCTAGGAAGACTTATCCTATATATATATGTGTGTGTGTGTCCTATACATGTTCCTGTGCAATTTGGTCTAGGTGATCCTGCTCTGGTGGGGGGATTGGACTAGATGATCTTTCGAGGTCCCTTCCAATCCCTAACATTCTGTGATTTGTTGCTAAATGTTATGTTTACTTCTCAGTCAAATTAATTTTTGTAAGTGCATTTATACGTTTGGAATAAGATGGCTGCAGGCTCTAAAGATGCAATGTTTAGAGGAATTGAGCGCTTAGTTTACTCTCCAAATCCCTTCTGTATCCCTTTGAAGAGACAAACATCTAGGAAGAGTTTCATATACACAAGTTACACTTAACTTTGATTAAAACCAAAACAGACCCAAAACCAACCAACCAGAAAATATAAATAAAAAGCAATCTCTTTTTTCTTTGGAAATGCACCTTGTAAGCAGTGAGGAAGAATAGCAACCTCTTAAATAGGCCTTTTCTCAGCAGGTCCTGGAATACTGTATGTTCAATGTCATCAATTTATTTTTTAGGTAGAGAAACTGAGGCAGTACAACTTCTTCACCTGGCTGCAGGGATGAGGGACATGGTGACTGTGGCTATGGGTCACTTGGCCATCAGAAGGGAGCTGGCCTGTACATGAGGCCCTACAAACAAGAGTGCTCACTATCAGTAAACTATTTCGGATTATATGAGCAGTTCCAAATAAAAATAAAAGAATTAAAGCTGACCCCTCAATACAGAGAAATGATGGGATCACTTAACTGTGATACACTTCTAGTTTTACTGGGGAATGCTACACCAAAATCTTCTAGGTTACATGTATGAAATTAAATCAATGCAGTGGTGAGTCAGCCCTTAAAATAAATAATTTTGATGAGGGAGAAAATAGAGTGTATCTTAGGTTTTTGGCAATGATTTGCTTCAAAATGGTGGAAGCATTTATATGATTTTATTATTATAGCTCTTGTAAGGTGCTTTTCATCAGTGTTTGAGAGTAAACGTCTTCTGTAAAGTGCTTACACATACAACTAGTATTGATTACAATCAAAGTCTCTCTTTTGAAGTTGATTTAAAGTATGCCAAGTATGACAAGAGACTGCTACTTTGAGATGGATATACGTTTTTTGATGGCTAACATTGCTCTATAGTTAAGAAATTGATCTTATAAACGGAGTGCATAAAAATCCTATATGACCCATGGCCACATTCTAGATAACTTAGTATTATTAATTTATTGTTGCTTTCATTTCGTAATAACAGAGATAAAGTTGTGTTGAATTTAATATACAAGCAACTTGTGTAGCCAAGTCTATTGTTTATACATATGGAGATATTGGTATATTTTTAATTTCCCTTCATATGTTTTCTGAACTAACGCCGTGCATATGTATGTACATTTAAAGCCCAATGTAGGTTGTGTTTAAGACTGCTAGGTAGGCAAATGAGGCTTTCAACATTTAATTCTATAGAATGCCCCCTCAAACGTAATTAAATCTGATGTCTCTTACTTGCAGACAAATGAATAATTCATGGAATTTAGGCATAATCAGGTTATGCGCGTTCCGAAATTCTCAGATGATGTGCCAAAGGTTAATTTTTATATTAAAAACAGAAAAGCTTGGGTGGTTGTATCTCCAACATGAAAATTCAGGTTGCCTAGGATACCATATTAAAGGGGCAGAAAGGTTCAGGATATGTATACATCCTCTTTCCATAGAGTCAAACACATCCTAGTATTTATTTAATCCAATAGATGCATGGATTTTTTTTTTGTTTGAATAAGTCATTCTTTCCTCTTGAAAAATAAGATATACAGTGCAGAGAAAGGGATGGGGCTGGGGGGGTGGGGTGGGAGGTAGTGTGTGGGTGGGCTGAAAGGGGAAAGGAGAGTGACAGGAAATTGGAACTGAAAAACAGAGAACTGGCAAACATCCAAGAAGGCAGAAGGAGAAGAAAGAGAAAATAAGGCTGGGAGGAGCAGCAGATGCCTGGCAGGTTTAAAGAAACCTGGTGTAGATAAAAAGGAATTAAACTGATCAGTCGGTTGTATACTTGTAGCAAACAAGAATTACAAGGGCTCACAGCGATTTCACTTTTTTCCCCGTGTGCTGTCAGGAGTATGAGCCAGATGTGCTGGAAAGGTCGCGGCAGGTTTCGCCTCCGCATCCCGGGGTGGGGACGGTCCCTCGGCCGTATCCCCGGAACGGTTCCTCGGCCGCATCCCGGGGGGCTGGAGCCCGCGGCAGCCTGGGGGAGCTCTTTGCACGTCAGAAAATAAAAAGCAGGGAGGCCAGTTCCTCGCTTGGAATAAGTTGTGGTAGAGGGAGGAGACAGGGGTAGGGTGTAGCCGATCATTACCAGAGAGTACAGCAGGAGCCGTGTGCTCTGGTGTAGTCCGCAGCCAGAATTACCGACCGATCCCCGCTCCTCCAGAGCCCCCTCACTCGGGTTCTCTGCTGCGCTGTGTTTCACCCAGCATTTGGCTGCTTTTTTTTTTTTTCTCCTTGCTGCTCTTAGAAATCATACACTTCAGGAACCCTTTTCCATCACGGATTGGATTTTTTAAAATATAGAAGCAAATCCCTGCTGGAAAAGAAATCAGTGAGTTTGCTCCCCTAAACAACAAATAGATCTTCCTTTTATTAGTAATGCATAATAAACAAGAAAGAAATTATTCTTTTTTGTTCCAGAGTGTATTATCTCTGGGATACTTGCTTGGAATACCAGCAAGCTTAGTATATTAATAGAGGGGAAAACAGGCTTTGCAATGGTAAGTGTCAGCACACAGCTCAGACAGCTGTTGCCATGTGTGTTATGAAAATACCAATTTTCTTTAACATGCTAATTTGCAGTTGTCCAGCAGCTGCACCATGAGAAACACCAGTGCAGCCCAGTCTGCAATCTTCAACTGTGGGTGGAGACCTTAGCCTGAAATTAATCTGGCCTTGTTTGTGCAGGAACGTACATGTGTTAACCCCTGGAGGGGTGATGTTCAGGCTTTCCCACACACTACCTTTAAAGGATTCCCTGTTCTTTGTGCAGATGTTATGAGTGCCAACATGACATCCTTTCTTCCTCTGCCATCAGACAGGTCAGGAGCAAAGAGAGGATGCAACTGAGAATGCTTTTAACCATCAAGTCACCAATATGGTTTTGTATATATATTTTTTTTGGCTGCCTTGTGTTGGGTGTGTCCATCACTATCTTCTGCTTCAAACATGAGCATATTTTTAGGATATTCTTTATTTCTGCCTTCAGACACTTGCTAACAGAAGCTGGCAGCATCCTGCCATCCAGAGAGTGCTTCTCACAGTGCTCAGAGCTGTGTTTGAACTTGATATATCTGCCCAAGTCAGCTGAGCTCTACAGTGAGGAACACTATCATCCAGGATCTTTCTTAATTTTTGTGAAATACACATGCACTGATTCAGTCCATCTTTATGACAGCTTCTTATTGAAAGATGGTGTCTCAAAAACATTTTCTGAGTGGATAATTTCCTGGGTGTATGTTTGGCTAACAAGGGGTTTAGGATAGAAAAATGCCTGCTTTGTAGTTTGGCGACTTAATTATTCAAATAGGCTTTTTCATTTCTTATGTCTCTTGAACTACTTTTGTCTCATCTAAAGTACCACAGAATCACAGAATGTTAGGGATTGGAAGGGACCTTGAAAGATCATCTAGTCAATTATCTAGACCACGTTGCACAGGAACACGTCCAGGCGGGCTTTAAACATCTCCAGAGAAGGAGACTGCACAACCTCCCTGGGCAGCCCGTTCCAGTGTCTGTCACCCTCACTGGGAAGAAGTTTCTTCTCATATTTAGGTGGAACTTCCTATGTTCCAGCTTATACCCGTTGCCCCTTGTCCTATCATTGGGTGTCACTGAGAAGAGCCTGGCTCCGTCCTCCTGACACTCTCAACATATTTATAAACATTAATAAGGTCACCCCTCAGTCTCCTTTTTTACAAGCTAAAGAGACCCAGCTCCCTCAGCCTTTCCTCAGAAGGGAGATGTTCCACTCCCTTCATCATCTTTGTGGCTCTGCGCTGGACTCTCTCAAGAAGTTCTGTGTCCTTCTTGAACTGAGGTATCCTAAGTTTCCTATCAGCCTAATGAATCTTTTTATAATGAGACCAGATTCTTGAGCATGTATTGCTATCCAGAGTAAAGCTTACTGTTTTCACCCTGACCAGGCAGAGTTGCATGAATGTTCAGTGAAGTGCTGGCATCTGGAGAGTACATTTCTCATGGACTTTGTTTTTCCGCTCTCTGGATGGGTGTTTCATGACAAATACAAAATGCTGCATCCACTAGACACGTGGCAGAGCACTCCTGTGTGAGATGTACCATCCACATAAGCATTGCAGTTGCTTCCTTCTGATTTCCCTCTGACACAATACCACCATATCTACCAAAAACAATCCCTGGACTTTTATCTTCTACATATTGTAGATTTCTATAAATGTGGAGTTGGTTATTGTTGTTTTGTTTGTTCTTTTTATTTGTTTGTGAAGTTCAAAATGCCCAGGACGCCACTACTGAAATGCAGTGTACCCATTTTCTGAAATCATAGGCTTGAAGCTGACCCCAGGAAAGGCTGAGTGTTGGCAAATCAGGCTGAACACACCTTCCATTCCTGTAAAACTTATTGAGATGACTTGTCATGATGATTACAGGAACCACAGCCTGTGCCCAGTCTCTCCTGCATTACACTGCAGTGTGTAACACTGAAAACTGATAAACACCTTGTTCTGTGATGCTATCTTCTCCCTTATGGAAGGGCTAACAGCAGCCAGTCCAAAACTCATTTGACCACTGATGGTGTTGTGGCACAGCCTCTCATCCCATGGGCATGCTTCCAGAGCATCCACTCATCCCGTGAGAGAGCAGCTGTGATGGCAGTTGCAGGACATGGTGAAGGGCTTTGAGATTGCAGGCTCCCTCAGACCAGCTGCTCATCAGGGTGTTGTGGGTGTTCTGAAGCCTCATTGTGCTCTAACAAGCTGTACTGGGAATATCTGTCCTTCACAGTTTAATTTAATTAGGAAATTGACAGTAGAAGGGGTCTGTTGTGTTCTCTCCCCCCAAAGCAAAAAAGAAAAGGATGTTATGAAAAGAAAAAAGGCATTAAATGGCATCTTAAACATCATTTTGTTTTTTTTCACATGTTGGTATTTTATAATAGGCCAGTGTTAGAACTGAAACCTTCCCTACAGAGAGGTAATCCAGGATAATTCAGTGAATTGCCCAGTGTGGCTAATCCAGGTGGGTGCCAGTCATGGGTGTGAAAATCATTGCATTGCATCATCCATTTGAGCAATGCTAGTGTCTTATCCAGATCACTTTAATTTTCTGTCTGTTTGTGCCTGCACCTTCCCAGTCGCATCTTCCTATAGGGTGTAGTGTGTTTATTGTTATTAATGACTCTTCTGCCCTAGCGGAAATTTGGTGTTATAATGGCCTGGTGCCTTATTGTCACTGCTTTTCCATGACTAACTGAATCTTTCTCCTGGCAGAGCTCAGTGGCTGTAATGAATAAGGCATTAAATTAGGAATAAGTGTTAGGCTGTCAAGTATCCCATAGTATTGCAAGAAATCATTACTGTCTTGCCTCTGTACTGTTATTGCCTTCTGCAGCCTAAGTGAAACCATAGAGAAGGCTGGTGACCAAAACTTTATTTCCCATTATGTGTACGCTGAATAACGTTAACCTAATATCTTGCACAAACAGGAGAAATTACCTCAAATGAAAATATTGTGTAATCCATTCATATGGGCATATGATATGGTTTCAACAGGAGAAAGGACTGAAAGCTTCCTTGCAGCAGCTTAGCTTTCAGATCAGTAGACATACACTATAACTGAGCATGCAGTCAGGGAATATCTTTTCAGCTTCTTTCTGGAGAGAAGTGTTAAATTTCTATTTTGTATCAAAATTTTCTGACTGTCAGGAAATTTCTTTGCTTAGAAAACAAACACATCTCCACTATGGAATTGGATTATGAAGATCCAAGATGAAAAAATCTTTGAAGAATGAATTAACTTAATAAGCTTCCCAGTTGAATTTTTCTATTTCAATCCTGTTTCTTAGAAAGCCATGTCAAAAATACCCTTTGGCTGCTGTTATGGGATGAGGTAGTTGCTCTTAGGCAGGAAAGGGAATGGAGGAAGGAAGGCAAAGGATATTAAGATTGCAGTTCAAGAATGCTGAAGGAAGGAAGCTTGTTTCCACAGTTCTCATACGCGTCATGTTCAATGAATAACTATTTAATATTTCTTTTTGTTTCCCTCATTCAGTTGTGATTCACAGCCTTTCTGTATTACATGGGTTTTTTTGCATAAGTTTTCATGGTACCCTAAAATGCTGGAGAAGGAGTTACACAAGCGTTTTTGCATACATCTTCAGTGAAACCCTGTGTATCAGCACAAGTCCTGTTTTGCATCCAGGAGACTTAGGGGCTGTCACTACTTGCTAGGTTAGAGTGCTGTGCTTTAGATGTCTAGAGTCTTACAAGTTAGAAATTATGCTGGAAGTGTAGCACCTAGCAACTGTGTTTAACCATTCCTCTGCCATGTGGGCATCTAGACAGATGTCAAATGAATCTCCTCCCCCATTCATCAACCAGTTTCTGAGTGTAGTTAGCAAAAGGAAACAGAGCAATTCCTTAGCTATTCAGGAACCTTGTTGAAAAAGATGCTGATGTAGTAAGAGGTGTGTTGTCAGGCCTATGCACCTAAGGGCTTCATCGTCTTTTAATGCTGGACTTAAGCTCAGATGCTCATTTAAGATACAGCTTTTGATCTGGAGAAAATTTCAGAAATTAAACAAACAAAAAAAAAAAGAGAGGAAATCCCCAAATCAAAATAACGGAAAAGCTGTTTTGAGTCAGGAGGTTCTTGTCCCTGTGGTCATATTATAACTGAAGAGCTGTTTGAACAACAAATAATGGTAACAGGATGTTGAACCACTGCATTTGACTCCAACTAGGGGAAGATAAAATATACTCCCTTCTTGCCAGTAGGTTTCTTATCAATTTATTCGCAGCAAAAGAAAGTAGAGACTTGGGGGCCCTAAATTCAGCTGCAAACCTTGTAAAGGAGTGTGTTCAAGTTGTTAGACCCTCATAATATCATAAACCGTCCCTTCTCTGCATCCTGTCTCCCACAGTCCATTGCAGACTGGGGTGGTCTCCATTTCCATGTGTCACCTGGCATGCAACTCCATCTGAAAGTTGTCCTTGGCTTGTTTGCTCAGTCTGCTTCAGTCTCCATGGCAAGAGTGTCCTTGTGGTCTTCCCCAGGAGCCCATATGCAGCAGTGCTCCCACATCACCCTGGGAGCAGCTGCTCTCTCCTTTGGCTTGCACTGTTCATTCACATCTTCCCTTTTGTCAGACTGAAGCACCCAACTTCGTGCTGTCCTTAGCTGCAGCTCCAGCCCTTTGTGTACTCAATGCTGGGGTATGTGATCATGAGCTTTAGCATATAAGGTGTTTGAGAACAATTCTGCTGCAGTGTCCCCCCCTTGAAGCAGTGGGGCCTGATTTGTGGGCCCCAAGTTGGGATTGACCTGTGGATGAGCCACAACCTATCAGAATGTTTTGTTTACCCTATTGACTTCAGGTTCCAGAGGCAGAACCTGGCCCACCTGTGGCTTTGTGGCTCTGCCCTTACCCAGGTGGTTGTGGTTGGGGTGATGGGTGAGGCCAGTACTGTATCAACCAGGAGCTGATCAGTCAGAGGAGCTTCCTGCTGTGTGTGGCTTCTGTTGGGGCTGGTTGTGTTTTGCTGAGCTCTCTGGGTGGTGCCCTTCCATGTGAAGGGCCACCGAGGGAGCCATCTCTGTCCGTTGTGTCCAGCAGGCAACGCTGGCACCACAGTGGGCAGTGGAGGAGCTGGGTCCATAGGAACCTATGGCAGGATTGTTTGAAAGAAGACTTCTGAGGGGATGTTGCTGATTTCAGTGTTGGCCTGTGTGATCGGGCAACTGCTGGCAGCATAAAATGATTATGGCTGAACCAGCACAACACCCCTCCATATTAGTATGTACAAAATACCACTTGCAAATGAAACAGGATGATGTGTGTTTGAGGGGGACTGGTCCTGGAGCTTGAGGTAGGAAGAGAGAACTGTCTGTTCTCACTTAAAAGGAGGGAAAGGACAACCATGGGCAAATCTGAATGACAGAGCAGCCCAGGAGAGTGTCTGAGACCACAGAAGTTAGGAGAGAGACTATACCAAGTGCTGTAGGGTTACTGACATATGAGGAGAAAGCTGCCAGGCGTTTTGAGCTTGAGGAAGTGCTGTGGGGGTGATGCAGCCACATCAAATACTGCTTTTCTTGAAAGTGTAGCCCAAGGTTTGGTCTTGGACTGAGGATCTTGGATGAACCCTTTTGTGGTTTAGCCTTGGAAGGAGCTGCAAAGGATGTGAAGGCTGTGATCAGTGTTTGTATTCTGCTTACACCTGAACTTCACTGGGAGGCTAATCCACTGGTTGCAGCAAACTGTCCCCACAGTATCCAGGAGTGAAGTAACTCATAATGTTATGGCAGCTGAATAAGGGAAGGGACCAAGTTCCTTAGTGTAGCACGTGGGATTTTCTACTTCCTCCAAGCATGTGCTGCCATAAGGCCAAGATAGGTTTGCTCTCACTTCTCAGAGAAATCCCAGGACCTCATAAGCACAGTGATGCTTCCAGAGTACAGTGACATCATTTGTGGTGTCCACCAACTGGATTAATATCTCTTGGGTTGAAATTTTTTTTTTTTTTTTCTACTGCATCACTAGGGAGATGCTGCCCGTATCTGTCTTTAAAGAATGCTTTGTAACAAACTGCCTTTGTTCCTATGTCTTTTTTTAGCATCAGATGTGCTGCACGCCTGTGGCACCCAATAAATGAGTTGCCCGTTGCCTGCAGGTCAAGGTACTGTGAAATAAAATCTTTGCTCTCCTACGTTGTATATGAGAAATTTGTAAAAATACATGTCTGCTTTTAAGGATTTTTTTTTGCTCTCTTTAAATGCTCAAGTGAAATTTATCGCTGCATTTGAAACTGGAGACCCAGCAAAGCCTGAACCTATTTTTCCTGTTAAGGGGTGTGATTAAAACTCTTCACACCCAAAGTGATTTTAAGATTTTTCAGGTGTGGTAGATTGACTTAGGGAAGGAGACTGTGCTCTGCTTTCCTTGTATCTGTCATATCTGGAAGGGAGTCTTGCAATTTGCTGGAGTTGGGAGGGAAGGATGAAGCTGGTTTTGAACCTGAAATCTTGGGCAGCTCAGGTGGGAGGCAGATGCTGTCCTCTGTGGGTGATAGTAAGGGAGGAACTGAGGAGGGTAGAGAGATGGCCTGGCACATCAGACCCACAGGAATATAAGGCTTCAGTAGGTACTGGCACACAGAGCACCCTAATGCTATAGAGGGTTCAAACCCATCTGTGTTTCTGAGGTGACAGGGGTCTTGCAACACCATCCTGGGCCTTGAAAAGCAAGTCCTGTGGTGACATAGCACCCCAGAGAGAATCAAGTCAGACAACAGGACTCATTTCTGAAATACCCTCATAGACACCTGAGCCAAGGAGCATGGTGGGTGTGTCACATCCCCCATCATGCACAAGCCTCTGGGAAAATTGAATGGTACAATGGGCTGTTAAAAACTACACTGAAAGGAATGGGTGGTGGGACCTTCAAACACATATGTAGCAGAGGCCACCTGGTTAGTTAACACATGAGGATCTGCCAAGTGAGCTGGCCCTGCTCAGTCAAAACTTCCATGTATGGTAGATAGGGATAAAGTCCCTGTAGTGCTCATAAGGAATACACTGGGGAAAATGGCTTGGATTAGTCCTGCTTCAGGCAAAGGCAAACCCATCCACGGGATTGCTTTTGCTCAAGGGCCTGGGCGCACCTGGTGGGTGATGCAAAAGGACAGAGAAGTGCAATATTTACCTCAAAGGGCCTTAATTTTTGGGGGAGAACAGCCAGAGAATTAAATTATATGAATGTTAATTGTTAAATAGCTCTGCTGCGCGTGACGTAAATGGTATAGAATAAAGAGTGGATTATGTCCTGGGTTTGGCTAGGATTGGGTCAATGTTCACAAGCAGCTGAACAGATGAACCGGTCAATGGGCTGTTTGATATCATACTGACCTCGGGCTTGTGTTTTTGGTGCGTGGCCAGGGAAAATGCATTTCGGGTACCTGGTAGAGCCTCACGGTCTATATCACTTGTTTTATGTCATTAGTATTATTGTTATTGCTGTTGTTTCTTCTGCCTTTGTGGTGTTCTGTTAAACTGTCTTTATCTCGGCCCCTGGGGTTTCACCTTTTTTCCAGCTGTGGTGTTTAGATGCTATCTGAGGTTAACCCAGGACATCTCTGCAGGTGATAGAGAAGGAGGAACTGATGAGGGCAGAGAGAGGGTTTTGTGGAAGGCAATTCAGAGCAATAGCCCAGCTTGTATGTGCCAAATCATGCTCTGGAAGAGCTTCTTGTTCTCACTTCCCTCCTGCTTTCTTGGAAACTTTCCTTGGCTTCTTTATTTGACTTGGGTACTTGCAATAGTTTTCTTCCAAATCCAGTGGAAAGAACCTGTGGTATTTCTGCGTGGTGGCACCAGAATTCTCAGTCCTTCTCTCTGTCCTGAAGTTCCTCACCACACTTAACATATCAGAGTGTGCTCTTTTTTTATCCTACGAACGTCTGTTCACAGCACTGAATCATTAAGATGGTTTCTGGGCAATAATACTATGAGAGGTTATAAAAAGGATCTAGACTGATTTTTCCAGCCCTTGTGTCTGGCTTCCTAGTCCAGCAACACTGGGTTCTGTCCATAGAAAGTGCATATACCACTAAGGGCAGATGTTTCTTCCTCCTTTGCCTTTGTGCTTTCACTGCCTGGAGTCTGATTTTTATCTCATTTCTGTGGTTCTCAAAGGTAATCCTAGTATTTCTTGGTTGGTGGTTTGTTTGTTTGCTTGTTTTAAAGAAATAAGTGAGTTTAGGTGCATTATACATGAAAGAAGATGTTTATCTATGAAAATACATTCAATTTCTCAGTATGTAATCCAAGGAGGAAAGAAAACATGGTTCACAGGGAGGTGATGGAAATATGAAAAGATTCTAATGACCCCACAGTAAGCACATGCTAAAAGCATAAACATGTCTAATGGCTCCTTGATGTGACCTCATCTGATGTGAACTTAGCATTTCCAGAGCTTCCTTGTATTGCCTGTTTTGTTTGAACCTTTGTGTTTTCACTAATTGATCAATTTTGGCCACAGCAATTGAATGTGTGAGCAATAACACACTGCAAAGCTTGCGTTTATTGATAAGAGAATTCACATCACCTGTGATTGAAGGAAAGTACGTGGGGTGGATGCCTAATGCCTACCAAGTCTCTGAGTTATGCAGAAGAGCAACACAAAACCTACTGTAGCATGCCCAGAAAAACATGTAAATCTATCCAAGTCCACGCAGGTGTCATCAATACTTGTGAGGGAGAATCAGTTGAATTAAGGTATGAATTTTACTGAAGGGTATGAGGCCAGATTCAATACAGTGGTGGTTTCTGGAAAGTCCAGGAGAGCGGAGCAGACAGACCTCAACACAGGTGTGGTGCTCATAGCATGGAGCTGATGGTCTATGGCATCACACCATCTTCTTTAAGTGATACTCTTTCTTCTACCACGACATTACTTCAGCAGATAATGACTTTTTGTAGTCTTTAAGCAGCTGTACTGTCTGCTTTTGAAAAGGAAGACAGAAAAGTCACATTAACAGCTACGTAACAGAGGAAAAGAACTTGCAAGTGGAAGGTCTGGCTTTCACTGGACACGAGAAGGTGAAGCTGTTGCTGCTGAGAAGCTAGACATTAAAATAGGCTCCTGCTGCTGTGCAGAACTGATAGATAGGGTTGGGAAAAGCAAAATAAGCAAGAGTGATATTAGTTAAGTATGACCTAGTGAGGATAAAGGATGATTGTTTAATACTGCTGAATATGGCTGGGAAGATGGTAGAGATAAATGGAGATGCTACAGATGAAGGTTGTGCACTTCTTTGAAGCTGGGCCCAGCTGCCAGTTCTAGCATAACTCTAGATGAGTTATGTGGGTTGTAGATGCCCTCCTGTGTTGGCTTCTCGTGATTGCTGCTCTGTGTGTAGCATAAGAGATGATTCATGAGGGAATTGGTTGGAAGGTGTTGCAGGAGGTGCACTATGGCATGTAAAATATATGTGTAAAACCTATAAATTACAGTTTAGTGGTAAAGTGTAGTCATTGCCTCTAATGAGTTGACATTAAATAACAGAAACACTATCCACACCTTGTATAGGAAAGTGACATCCCAGAGCCTGCTGTGTGTTAAAGGCTGGCAAATACTTTGCAGAGATGACTTTTGTGCTGCAGTTAAGGCCATATAAAGCAGGTAAGTTTTCCATGTGGTATGGACATATTAGGAGACCAGGGAAGCAGGTTAACTTTTTTGGTCATTCATTAAAGAAACATGAATTTTCCCCTGTTAATAGTATTTTTGGAAGTAGATAAATAAGGCAGTAGCAAAGCCATGTTCTACTTATGATTTGAGAGGAGATGACTAAGCATGTATCAAAGATTTATTCCAGACTTGAAAGCAATTTGAATTCAGTTTATAGTAAGCATTGCTCTTACAGTCTTCATACACAGAAGTTTGTGATACTAGAGCAGGATCTATTTGGTAGATACTATGAGGGTAAAAATATCTTTTTGTTCTCTAGTTGTGAAGAATTTACAATGTAGGTCATTTAAGAATATTTATGAAGTAATAAGGTTAATTTATTGCTATATTAAATCAATGTACTGTACAAAATTTCAAGAGTGTTAAAAAACCAAAATCAATCAACAAACCACCCAAAAACCTGACTAAAAAATTAGATGGCTCAATGGGCAAAGGTGGAGATACTAAAACCTGCTCATATGAAAGTTGTGTTGTCTCTGTGCTCATGGCATATTTTGATTTATGTGTGTTTTTTGTGTCAATGTACTGTTTTAGGGAGCTTGTGTAGTGGATCTGTAAATACAGGAAAAATAGTTTTACCTGGCAAAAAACTTTATCAAAAATCTTCTTGGTAACTAGGATAGTTGGATGTAAAATGCTGAGACCTTTTTTTGTGCTCAGAAACAAAAGAAGCAGATGTTAAATTGGCATGTTATTTGTTTGCATTATCTAGGGTCTTTCAAGCAATTACTTTTGCATATGTTACTGAGTCTGGAAGTCTTTCAGTTTGCATATTTACGGGGGAGAGACAATAGCCCCAAGTTCTGATCCTTGGAGCAGCTGAATTAGTACAAAATTGGCATGATCAGGCCTCTGATGTCTACAGTGAACATACTTACAGGATTATGTTTTTAAGCATTAAAAGCTGCTTTACTTCCAGTGATGGCCCTTTCACCTCATTTGTCTGGCAGTAAGGCTTGTGCATAAGTGTTGTCTATTACAGTCTTTAGGAATTTATTTCACTTGAGTGGTTTCACTGCCTACACTGGCAATACGTTGTTGTAACTCCAGTGTCATTTTTCCCTTTGGTCCAGAGATTTTTCTGGTTATTTTCCCTGCACAAGAAAAGTTTTATTCTGTAAGTGGCTGATAACAAAGTAGATACTGCCTTTGAGTGATTATATGTGTATGATCCAGAAGCTCTCCTTCTGCCTGCCCTCATTTTTTCATTGCAGTACTCAGAAGGTAGAACATTCAGCCAGTGAAGGCAGTCCTAGACTGCACTAGGATTTAATTTTCTTTCTGCTGGAGGACTCTGAATGTTTGTTTTCCACTTCTAAGTGAACCTGGCCATAAGGAGTCCTGAAATAGGTGTCTCATTCTCTCTTGCTGAGAAGAGTTCTTTCTACAGGATACTTACATACAAAACACTCCAAATAGCAAGAAAATTACTACATGCACCTGAATCATTCAGGTGCTCCCCAGAGAAAGGAAAGCCTTGGGTCAAGTCCATCAGTATGCCCTCTGATGAACAGGTGAGTCTATGGGAACAGGCCACATCCTCCCTGGTAAGGACTGCAATCACTAGACACCAGGGTCAGGTTTTCTCTCCCAGTGGGTGAGGAACAGATGCTTGGTGTCTCCCATCCTCAGGGAGCACAACAGGGACTGGGACTGGCTCCTTAATGAAGGGCGGTGACTGCTGAATTGTGGAGAAGTTGGATAATTCAATCTTCATTGGTGATGTTTTAGTCTGTGGACAAAAAAAAAAGTGAGAAAACAGAAAAAAAAAATCCAATTTAGATAAAAAAGGAATTGTAGGAAGGCACAGTAGACAGGTAGATGCAACAGCACTCTGATGCTTCCTACCCTGCAACAGGGTCATCTGCCCTCATTTGAAATAATGATCTTTATTCTGAGTTTCAGATGGAATAAGCCAACTAGCAAGCAGTGTGCAATCAATTGAGAATAAATACAGTTTGCATCTGCAGATGTGTTGTGCACAGACAAATATGTGGGCATCAATATTTCATTAAACCAAGAGCAGTGTGTGTACGGACACTGATTACAGCCATTTTCTGGTTTAGAGGTGTTTTTTTGGGGGGAGGGGTCTTAATGTTTGCTGCTGTGAGCACATATGAGCACAGGCAGTCCCTTAGGAGAGGAAGGGTTTAGGAGGATTCCTTAACTATTTCAGCATGCTGCAAGAGTAAAGCAAATCCTGGGGCAGTGGAAAAGAATGCTGCAAGGCTGTAGTGTCCTGTACCCTACCAGAGATGTGACCTCAGTCTTCTCGGACAAAGAAGGAACATGTGTTTTTTGCATGTCAAATAAACGGGGGTGATGATCTGATTTGAGTAAAGATTCATGGCTGTGGGTCACAATCAGAGATGCATACATCCCTCTGGTCCACAGCTGATTCCTCAAATCTGATCCTCATGCCTCTCTGTGTCTGTCTTGATGAACAACCAAGGTAGCTCATTTGCCAGGTTTTGTGGATCCTACACACAGAGAACCAACTTCCCATGTTCACTGGAAACAGGATCTGACATATCAAGTGGGATTTTTGGATTCTGGTAGAGTTTTGTTGTACCTAAAAGTTAGGGGTTACAATTCCTTGTTGGTAACTGACCCTCTGAAGGGAAAAAGCACTTCTAAGCCCTATAAATACAAAGTTCCAATTGTGCAGTGAAATCCTACAGTTCTTCTGAGATTTAATTTTCTTTTAAAGAATAACCTGGTCCTTGCAAACATTGTGGACTGGACAATAGAGCAATGATGTTCTTGACAAGCATGAAGCAAGTTGAAACCTCATCTCTTTGCAGTGTGTCTCACCAGCTCTCTGCTTTAAGAAAAGAAGGTGATGGTGAATGTGAGTACAAGAAATGCAGGATTTGCTGTGCACAGGGCCGTGATCTTACATCCACCTGCTTTTACAGCCTGCTAGTACCACAAGAGACCATGGGGTGACTTTTTGGCAGAAAGAAAGTTAGTTTTGCTATATAACTACTTCTCCACAATTTTAGAGTAAACCCCACTCATTTGCTGATGAAAGTATTAGAGAGAAGGTGCTCTGACATGATAATGTTGGTCATTTGCTGCAGACTGTGCCTGGCCAACAGGACTATCCAGTTCCTTGCTGAGGTAGCTGAAAAGACAGGTGTCCCTAGTGAAAGGTGCCCTGGTATGCCTGGAAGGGAAGGCAGTAGGAATT
Organism: Brachypteracias leptosomus; assembly: GCA_013401335.1. Lineage (NCBI taxonomy): Eukaryota > Metazoa > Chordata > Aves > Coraciiformes > Brachypteraciidae > Brachypteracias > Brachypteracias leptosomus. Next base: position 126,976 of record VYZX01028365.1, on the reverse strand, counting down.
TGGATGAAACATTTAAAGCCATTTATCTTTGAGCCCAGAAAGCTGAGGCTCTGAGGTCAGCTAAGCCAGGCAAGTGATAAGACAGTTTAGCACCAAATCCCTGCACTCTAATTTAATGCTGAGCCTACCTCAGTAAAAAGCCTGGTACCCACTTATTTTTCAAGAGAAGTATTACTTGAGATACCACCCAGGGGGTGATGGAGAATAGGTTCACCAGGTGTGGGAGAGTAGGTTCACCAGGCATGAGAAATATGAACAGATGAGCTGATCTCATTGCTTTCTGCTGACATGTGCCAAATCAATTATTCAGGTTTCATGAATTAGTGATTGATTAACTAGAAGCCTTATTGAGAGTCCAGGAGTTCACTAAAAAACATAGTCCTTTCTTTACTGGAATTCTTGCTGAAATATCAGTATAGGGAATGGTGTTTATTTTCTTAGGCATTTCTGTTAAAAAAGGCTCTCTTTACACCACCACCACCCCCCTCTCCCAACCCAGAGATTTGGTATGGTAACAGAATGAACAATAACCTCTGTTCTGTGGACATCTTCATGGGAGAATGTGGCATACTTAAGAGACAGCCTGAAATTCTTCCTTTTTCTTACAGGTGTTTCAGTTTTAAAATGTGTCCTTAACATTTTCACAGCTACAGCAGATACAGTGGTTTAGCTTGTTAGGAGGTATTTCTGGAGATCTAAATAATGGTTAAGCCAAGTGCCTTAATAGAGATGCAGATAACGTAATCACCAACCTGAAAATTGTTGCAGTGCAATGAATTAGTCCAACAGTTTTTTTTGCACTAGATCTCGCAGCACATTCAGGTGTTATTCTGCATGGGATTTAGCTGCAGTTGTAACTCTCTGTATGTGAAGACACCACCAGGATTTGATGGAAAAGCAGAAGCTGTTTTGGTGGCCCATCTGGGCTGCTTCTGGTGTTCAGTCCCTGCAAGTGGAGCAACTTGGGTGCTTCTTGCTCACTCCGTGGGCGTCCATCTCATATTGATATTAGCCCAGCTGTGACTGTGGAGGGTGTGATGTGTCTTAGCCTAGATGGGGCCAGGGAGGATGTATTTTGGGGCCATTCCTTTCTCCTCGTCAGTTGCAGACTGTCTGTCCATGAGGCCAGTCCCACAGAGTAAGGCAGGGGACTGGCAGGTCTCTGGCCATGCTTTGTTTTTTAAGTTTCTTTTTCTTTTTTCTTTTAGTCTCATGACCCACGGGCATTTTGCTGCTGTTTGGGAACTATCTATTTTCTGGGGGTTTATTATCTTTTGTTTTGTTTGCTTAGCCATGCTTGCTTTGGAAACAGCTTTGTCGTTAACAGCTTTTGTAGCTGAGAGCAGCCCCAGCGCAGGACAGACATCCTGTTGGTTATCTGTCTTTCAGACGAAACAGTTTCTGAAACTGGTTGGATAGTTTACATTTTATCTTCTCACTTTAGCACTCACAAGATAATTTTAATCAGCACCTTTCTAAATCCTGAATAATAAGAAGAGAAAGCTGCATCGAGGCCATGTTTGCTTCCCAGAGCCCAGTGCTTGCTGTCTTGGAGTGAATTTTAAATAGGAATAAATCAGCAGTGCTGGTGGTGCACTCCACTGACCGCTTGTCTGAAGTGCAGAGTGGGGTTGCCTCTGAGGAAAATATCTTTGTGGGATGGAGGCCAGGAGCAGCCATGAATAAATGCCTGCATGTGTTTCTGGACTAGAATATTTACTGTCTAATGACCACATTCTATACTGAAAAAGACTATGCAATAAATAACTTCTGCCAGTAAGTACAAGTACTTCAGCTATTCTACTGATTCTCAAAAGTAAGAGTATGCTTCTTGTTTGGACTAGCTTATTTTTTTAGAACTGTATACATTTACAGTGGTGACCAGCCATATGTAGCAAGAAACATGTTTCTTATCTTGTCAACTCTTTTGCTACTGGCCTGTCAGAGCTAGGATTTCAGAACCCTTGTGCTCGTCAGGTTCTTGAATTTGTTATGCTGTGTTTTGTGCCTGGAATTGCATTTTTAATATCTTTGCAGATGGTGTTCAAACACTTATGAGTTTTACACCCACGGTTCCCCTGCTGCCAGTTGGGCATTTCTTCTGAGGAGCATTTTTCTTTTCTAATTACACCATACTGCAGGTTTTTTGTTTGTTGTTTGAGTTTTGTTTTTTTTTTCCCCCTGTCTTCCAGCAGTAGCATATTTTTCAGTTTTGGATATGTTACTACTGTCCCACAGTTTAGGAGGTGGAAAGCATTGACCTTCAAAATTGTTGCCCCTATCCTCTCTCCCCATTAGTTTCTGCTAATGTAAAACTCTAGTTCATTAATGTTTTGCAGCCTGTGGTGCATCTCCAGGTGGTTCAGTTACAGTAGAAGGGAAAAGATTGAAAGTACTGTGACTGTGTCCTGTAGGAAAAGTCTCCACTGTATAGGTTGCCCAATGAAGAAATAAGCCCACCATCTAAATCAATCAGTGCACATTTAAATATGAGAAAGGTAGGGAACAGGAGGGGAAGAAGGGCTTACATTGCAATATAAAGAATAAATGAGGACATAATTTTTCTAAAGGTTAGTGGAAGACAGGTGATATCACTGTCATATTAAGAAGCTTTCCTATCAAGAAAAATGGATTTTCCTGTTCTCTGGCACACTAGACAACAGTCTCATGTTTGAGTCACTAAAACACACCTATCAGAAGTCTTTTCCTGTACCTGTCTGAAAGCCCGAGGCAGTAATTGGCAGGTGGGTAAAATAATCCCAGTACTGCACTATGCTCTGCCTTACAAACAGGAAAGCAGAAGCTGCAGAGCCATACCCTGGAATTTTCCATTGCCTACCCTTTCCCTAGTCACTCCTACCTGTCAATGCCTTTAACGCTTGCCTTGCTGTTCTTGGGTGTAGATGGCTACTGAGACTGCTGAGCAGTGAAGCACACTTTAAAAAAACCCCCGCTGTTTTCAGGCTACAACAGTCAAATCCCACAAGGATCTGGGAGAGCATCTTGATTCTCAAGAAGTAGCTCTGATCGCTAGAGGAGTCACAGATAACAACACTGAGATATCCAGGTGTTTCAAAAGTCAGTTATTTTTACAAAGAGCAGCTGTATACTTAAGAACAGGGAGGAAGCAACCAGAGGAACTAAAATGTATGGGAACTGTAGGTGGGATGATGCTGTCTTGAAACAAGACTGGAGGAGTAGCCTGATGAGGGAGCTTGCTACTCACAAACACAAAGCAGCCTCACACAGATGGCATGAGCTAGCTACAAATGTCCTGGAACCATGTTGTTCTGCTGCCCCAAGTCATTAGCTACAAAATGCCCCATCTCAGCACCAAGGGCTGTCTAGCCACCATGACCATCTCGGAGATGATGATGACTGCAGTCCAGGGCCAGATGGTGCCTATGTGTCTATGTAAAGCTTGCCTCCTCCTGTGGTTCTTCAAGCTATGACCACAGAATCCAGGTGCCAGGTAGGGCAGTAGATGCTCCTGCAACAGAACTATAGCCACAGGGGCACCTGTAATGACTGGGAGCTCCATTCTGCTGGTGATGAAAATGCCCTTTGCTTTTAAATTAGCACCCAGGTTGTGTCTTCAAATGAACACAAAAAAGCCTGTGTATAATGTCTTTTGTAGATTAGGTTATAAGCACAGTTGATTGTAAAAGAACTGTTTTACAACAAACAGGGAAAAATTGGTATTTAAATACATGTGGTTTTTTTCTTCCCTTGCAGTGTTTGCATTTTTTGCTATTATGTGTTTCCTCCCTTATCTTCATTTAATCTTTCTCAAGTAAGACCATGTATGTTGCAAGGAGGAGGTTAAAGCTGTGTTGTGCTTACTTGGTTTTATTTATTCTGGATGTTGAAAAGAAAATTCCCTTTTGATAATGTCAGTATATCCAGGGCTTTCTGTTTCATATTCTGAAGTATGCTGCTATGCACAGTTCATTCTATTAAAAACACAAATTAAAATTCCAAGTTGGGATCACTCAGAGGGTATCCTGGGAAACATCACTGGTTTTCTTGCTAACTATAGAACTTCCTTGAACAATAGATCTTGGGGAATCAAAAGCTTTAAAAGCATCTAGGTGGAGTTATTTAGTGCTATGGCCATTTGTCTTCTGCTACTTGCGTGCTTGTGCTACTGTCTGGTTCTGGAACTGCTGTACCATTTTGGGGACTGGGGAGATAAAATAGCAATGATGGCTTCAGGGGGAGGATGTCTATGTTTATTATGTGCAGTTTTTCTCTGAAATGCTCTTCCAGCACCTCAGTTGTTATGAATGAAGCAGGAGAAATACACATCTCTGGTAGGTTTTTGGTTGTAATATAAAAATACATAATAATATCATTTCTTTTCAAGCATGGGGCTAATATGTGCCAGCTCTTGCCTATGCAACTTTGCATCAGGAATAGGTCTATTTGATTAACTCTTTTCCATAAGTAAAACAAGTTGCAGTGATGCCATTTATAGTGTTTTAATACTGTGCATTATTGTAATTATTCTCTTACAAGGGCATTGCCCAACTAAGGTGCAAACTGTGTTCTACCTTTCCTGTAGCAGAAACTATGAAAAGTCCCTTTTTCTTAAGAACCAGTTAACATCATGCAACATTTACCTTCTTTGCATTGCAGGGATAGACTAAAAAGGCAAAATGCAGCAATTTGTTTTTTTTTCTGTGTGCAACTGTCTTTGCTGTGGGTGTTTAAAACCTTTGCTGCCTTGATCTGGTATGTAAGGTCTGTTACACAGAAAAATCCTAATACTGTGACTCTCGTCTCTTGATTCTGCTTGTGAATTGGTTTATCTCCTGTATTCAGGTGGCACACTCATCAAATATGTCATTTGAAGAAAGACAAATTTTGATAGAAGATTCTCCATAAGGGATGGAGCATTTGTGGATATATTACTGCTGAAGTTTCATACTTCAAAGAATTTGGGAGAATATGTCATTAGAGTACCATCAATTTTATGCCTCTACCTGGATGATGGTATAAACTGGCCCAGTGGACAAGTGTACCCATTAGTGGCTGATCTTGTGAGGTGCTGAGCACTAACTCCTTACCCTGCATAAGCAAGTGCTTGGCTTTTGGCCTGGGGTCAGTACCTGTGACGTCAACAAGACAATGCACATGCTTAGAGCTCAGTATACACTTGTCTAGGCTGTATCCAAACCTATTCTGGATCACTTAATCTAGAGCATGACATCTTGCCAGCATTGAGTATATGAGGCTGGCAGCTCAGCTTTAGTGCAGCCAGCTCTTGCTCAGAATAGATTAAAAAAATTGAAAAACCAAGTGCATGGCTGGAAACCTCATCCTCTGTACCTTGTAGTGCTTTTCAGATCAGGTCTTGACTCTAGATGAGCCTCAAGCTTGTATCTCATGCTGTATCTAAACATCTACAGTAGTGTAGGACTGAACTATTACTGCTGACCGTGGGATCATCTTGCAGAAGATACATATGGAAAAGTGTGGTGTTATGGACATTATATTTGTATCAAATAACACTTTGACAGAAAATAATCCACTTCAATTTGTAGTGGAAAACCTGTTTCCTACATGATGGATTCCCTTCCTGCCTCAAGTGGAGGTTGGAGTCATGTTGTTTACCTTTGTGCTATTTTTATCTGCTTTCAATCAGGATGCTCGTTTTAACAATACTGTAAAATGCTTGCTATTAATATTTCCATTTTATAAGAGTCCTCTGGGTTCCATCACATCAGAAGACTTCTGTGAAAAGCAGCAGAATTTTAATTGGCTTGGTTTGTTCAAGTCAGTGGTGGACATTCAGCCTTCACTTGTACTTTACTTTGAATTTCAGTTTTGTTTTCCTGTTCCTCTTGTGTTGTTGGCTTTGTTAGGGTATACTGCAATAAATTTGGATGAACATTTTTATCACCAGCCTCATGTCTGATACAAATGAATTATGCTATATTTAAAATAACTTCCAAAATGCGTTGATGCCTTTGCTCCACAAGCAACTTGAGCTACTGGCTCACCGTGTCATCAAAACTTGTTTAATGATTCTTTGTGTATTAAAAAAGTTGGTCTCCATTTTGTTTCCCTGGATAAAAATTTCATGTGGCTGCTGCTGGTTCCATTGTAATATAATCCAGTCTGGGTTTTTAATGCAAGGCAATTTACAAACAAGTCCTAAGATGCTATGGTTTCTGCCCTAGGGATTCTTGATCCTGTAAATAAGCCTCATGTGTGTTGGGACACTGACTGTCACAGCTATTGAAGAATAGGCTGATGCAGAGAAGTCCTATATACAGGAAGAAGATGCCAAGCTAGAGGTTGCTGTGTAATAACTATTCTGGCCAGCTTTTCCTCTCAGAGAAGTATTTGTACACACAAGACACTAACGAATGGTACTATGTGCACAAATACTAAAATGTGTGAATGTCTGTTTGCAGGGTTGGGATTTGGAAATATAACTTCTGATGGGGGCTCTGCAACCATCTATGTGCTCTTGAATATAATTTGTTCTGGAGCTCTCATGGACTTTTGCAAATGCTTGCCAACCAAGCCTTGGAAGTAAAACATTTAAAATAGCATTTTTGTTAGCATGACACTGCATGGAATAACTTTTCCCATATAACTGGGGACACATTCATTCTGCTGGTGCTGCCTACATATCTGTTTTGCTCAAAGTATGCATGCTATATTAATGTTTTTCACACTGACAACTTCTGATAGATCGTGTTTCCTTGCTCTAGTTCTCAATTTTGCTTTTCTGCAGATTGCATTGCAGTTACCCATGAGAAGAGGTAGATACCCTGAGAGGGTAGAATCACCTCTGACCTCTGTAGCTGTGTCACTCTTGGAATTGTATAGATTCTTCACATCTTTATGGTGATGCAGATGTTGAAGTACCTTTCTAGTACGGCCTTCAACCTGTGCTTTCTTGAGGTAAGAAATCATAAAGGGTGACTGATAGATGTGTTGGTTGGGGATATCCAAGTGTGAAACAAATTAGTGGCAATGATGTACATTACTCTTTTTGTTTAAACCCCAAAAGGCCTGATCTCATATCATGCTGAAGGTTCTTAGTAGTTTCATAATTCAACCACAATCTGGAAGGTTTTTCTAATTTATTTCCACACCCAATTTATCTGTGGAACACAAAGCTGAAGAGAATCTCAACTATTTTTTTTTTTCTTTCTATCACTGAGGATGTTAGCTCTCCTTTTCACTCAGAGCTCATTCCTCTTCAGAACTTGGAAATGACTTCTCCATCTTCCTTTTTAAAAGATGCTTTTTCTACTAGAACACTTATCCACAGATCCTGATTTACATAAATTTCTACTACTTCCTTTTGGAAGGAAGCTTAGTGACTTCTGAGCCATAGGGTATATGTTACAGCGTGTGTTTGTCCTTAGCAGCTGGGAGTTAGTTACACTATGGCCTGTCCTACCATGACCTTAGTGTCTTCTTTCCTGTTAGGAGTGGGGAATAATTTATATCAATGCTGAGAAGTGGGACTTCTGTGTGTCTCCTCCATTTTCTCCTGCTGACAGTTATCCAGTTACCTACCAGTTTTTGCTCATATATTTATCAGCTGTAGTACAGGAACTCAAGTGAAGCCGATGTGAAGAAGGATTTGGAGGTAATTAAAAGGAAGATAGTGCAGAGGAATGGGACAGGAATGAAGAGGAGGAGATGACAGTAGGGAAACTTCTCCTGGTTGGGAGCATGATACCTTCACTTGATCTTGATTACTGTGGTGCTCAGGTACAGACCTAACGTCTGAAGGGAATGAAAGGGTTAAAGTTCTTCATTGCTGCTACAGAGATTCTGCTCCAGGCTTCTGCTTTAAACCAAGTGTGGCTGGCTGCTAAGGTTCCTCTGCAATTTAAATGTGGACTATGATCCTAAACTCCAGGCCAGACTCATTGATCATTATAGGAAGAGAGATTTTTGGATCTTTCTATCTATCATCTGTTAGGAGTGATTAGAATTCCCAAGCACTTTCTAGAATTTATCACATGCTTATCCTAGAGGGATGACTTCTCTGTGTCTGGCCAGTTTATAGCTCATGCTGCAGATTTAACATCACTTGCTTTAAAACCAGGCACTTTTCTTAACCATAAATGTCTTAAGGAAATAATCACAGGGAAATGTTTGGGGGAGATAAAATATAATACCATGTTATCACTATTTTGTGATGTTTTCCTGCCAGTTTTATTTCTGTAATATTGTTTGTTCCTTTTGTAAGACTCTGGTGAGCATAAATATTGTGGAATCAACAGATGTAATTCAGTTTAGTTCTTCCATAACTCAATGCAAATTTAACCAATGCTAACTTACATGTTGTAAGTGCATGTATGTTTATATGCTTCTGTTTAGAGAGGAATAAACTATGAAATCTAGCTACTGCATCCCTTTCAAGTCTCTACTAATTGTCTGAAACAAAGGAAGCCTCTACATTGGTCATTTATAATTTTCAGCATAAAGTTGGGTATTTGTGAGTATGTTCATTTTACAAGAAAATAAGCTGGAAAAGAACAGTAAAACCCTTGCTATTTAAAGCTAGTAATACAGAAGTGCACCTTCCCTATGATTTGTAATGCTTTGTAAATAACAGTTTCACCCTTATGTTATAGTTTCTCACTGATAGGTTGTTGGTATTGAATTGTCTCTTAGAACAAAAATAAAATTAGAACTTTAACAGCATGGATTTAATGGCACAGACTAACAACTTCTAACATATCTAGGAGAGGGCATTACTTTGTGAAAGCATGGCCTTGCAGCTATTGCAGACCTGGATTCCAGTCCCTGGACTAATATGGGCACAGTTTGACCTTTGCTGTGTACTACTTGGGCCCAATCTTTCCAGAACAGGGGTTGAAACTAGTAATGTGACACAGATCCACAATGACTGGCCACAGAGGGAATTGCTCCTGCTTGCAACATCCTGTAGAAGCTTGATCTCTGAGGGAAAAGACTGGGAAAGAAGCTGCATAGGTGTCCTTTTATGATGGGCAATTTACAAAATGCAACAATGGCTACGTTGGCTTAGAGTCTTCCCAAACTTGAAGAGCCTTAAAATGCCTTGTGGCCACATAGGGCAGCCCCTTGGTCTCTGCAAGTTTATGCCACTGCTTTCACTCTGCCTGCCTGTGAACAAGAGGCTGGTACTTCAGAGTGTAGGGCTGTGCTCCACGAAGCACCTTTATTGGGTGTTAAATGTAGCCAGGATGGAAGGCATGAGTGGGAGCTTCCCTGACCCATGCTGTGCCTGTGTGGAGGTTGCTGAGGCAGAGTGCTGGTGCTGCTCTGTTCCCTGTGGGCAAACACTGCTCTCCACTGCTGGCCAGGAGCCCACGGTGAGCATAGCCAGTGAAGGAGCGTGACTGAATTTGCGTCTCAGAAAGTAAATCAGCAGAACAATTTTGGAATCTGATTTTTTAATTATTATTATTATTTTCCTGTAGGGACTCCTTGATCTTAAACACCTCATCCCTGGAGGTGTTTAAGAGGTAGATGTTGTGCTTAGGGACATGGTTTAGTGGTGTTGACAGGGCTAGGACTAAGGTAGGACCTGATGATCATAGAATCATAGAATGTTTCAGGCTGGAAGGAACCTCTAGAGGTCATCTAGTCCAACCTCCCTACACAAGTAGGGACATCTCTACCTAGGGCAGGCTGCTCAGAGCCCCATCAAGCCTGACCTTGAATGACTCCAGGGATGGGGCCTCCACCGCCTCTCTGGGCAGCCCATTCCACTGCTCTATCACCCTCATATTAAAGAACTTTTTCGAATATCTTGAAGATCTCTTCCAGCCAAAACTGTTCTATGATTTTATGATCTTAAAATTGCTTGTATAAACTTACGTACCTTACTTTCTTTTAAAAGACAAGTCATTGTCAGCAGTTCATTGCAGAGATTTGAGACAAAAGAGAGTGCATTATCCATACTACAGCATCCAGTATCTGCCACTCAATTGGACTTATGCAATATAAAACAAATTGATAGTGCTCTCAATCGAGAGTTCAAGCTGAATTACTTAAAGACATGCCCAGGTAGATGCAATCAGTGTTCTGATGTGTGGCTCCTACTTGTACTGGGGAGGAAAAGATAAACTGGAGTGAGTAGTCAGCATTCGAACAAATCTCTTCACCTGTGAAATATCATTGCAAAACATGCTTGCCAGTGCTCCCTTTGCAACTTTCCAAATACCAGACTGCTAAATTAGAAGGGCTTTTTTTTTTGACTGAAGGAGAGACATTGTGGAGACGGGCTGCAACTTCCCAATCTATTCCTGGGAAAGGACACTGAAACCAGGTATGTCTTAAGACTTTTCTTACTGGTTTTGTTGTTTTTTTTTTCCTCTTCTTTTTTATTACTTCCTGCTTCTGTACTGAAGAACTTTCCTCTCTGCTTTGATCAGATCAAGTTCTTGGGGGTTTATGCTTCTCTATTTGAAGTAAACTCAAAGGGATCTGACAGCTTTGGGTGCTCCTGCTGTCAATGACATAAGTTTTCCAAATGGAAATGCATGCTAAAAACTCCTTGAAGTGCCTGCAGTGCTGGACAGCTTTGGGGGACCAGGAGTGATAGTGGCTTTCTCATGGTGCAAGATTAGCTAGTACCATCAAGTGTTGATCCCTGGGTGAAATGTTTGTTTGGTCATTATGCTGTCAAGGAATAGATGGTAGAGAGATCTTACAATCATGTCAACTTGATAGAGGCATCCAAAGAGGTCATTTTTCCCTCTTGAGTGCTCATTACTTGTCTCAGTGGTAACTGGTGTGATTTTTTTTCAAAAGCATTTATTTAGTTAGTTATTTTGGCTCAGCAGTTGTGAAAAATTAGGTTAATAGTGCAACTTCCATGCCTTATCACCACTAAAATGATATCTCTCTAAGACCCGTTGCAAAGAAATGTGCCTTTAGCAGATGCTGTGTACCGCACTTGCATGGATCCAAGATGCCTCTGGGGTCAAGCCTTGCAATCTCTCTGTAAACCTCTGCCTGTGATACAGCAATATGTGGAGCTCCAGGAGACATCATGATTTTATTATGAAAGAGTAAATCAGAAGAAATGCAATTTCTGAACCTGCCCCGTGAAGCTCTAGTGGAGTAAACCACCTGTTTTTATTTCCAGCAGGCCTGGTACTTGATGCTCTTGAAATGTATGGGAAATAAAACTGCCTTCCCTTCATTTTTTTCAGTGCTGTCTGTTTTCAGTGGATGTGCTCCTCGTTTGTGTGAGGGAAAGAGCAGACTAAGTCCTTGCCTAAATGTGTAAGGTGAATGCAGCTTGTCAGTGTCTCTGTTTCTTGTTACCATGTGAAGTCAAAGGACAGCCTCTTATTCTATGTCCTAAAATGACATAGAATTATGTCTATCTATTCCCTTTGCAATGAAGACTGCTGAAGTGCTCTATTTACCAGTCACTTTTCATAACAGCTTTATGTGGGGTTACCTGTGATTCTGCTGTACTCTGTTCCCACTATGAAATCTATTATATCCGTTTCACTTTAATGCACATGGATTGCTCTGGCAATCAACCTTACATGGAATTATATCCTCTTTTTTTAGTTCAGAAATTGCTTATATCACTGAGTGAAAAAACTACCTCGTACAACCTTGTCTACTGTATCTGAATAATAGACCAGAGATTGCTGCTTTTCAAGATCTTTTGCTGTACAGGAAGTTATCATTCTTGTGCTTAGCATATTTATCCAGTCAGTAATTTATGCCCCATTGAAATGAGGAACCAGAATGTGGGAAATTATTTTGGGCTTGGCCTGGTGGGTTCTGTAGGTTTTCAGCATCTGGGAAGTTTCTTGGTCTGCTTGGACTGCTTTACTTCATGCACTTATTTTCATTTGTAGATAGATAGCTGGCTTCTATGGCAAATGCATACCAGTCTTAACTGGAAAACTTGACAGTAATATTCATAGTAAGGAATAGATATATTTCCCAGATGAATTTTTGTAGTTCTCATCTCTTCTTTCGCTCCACAGAATGACCTTATGGGACCCCCTTCTATTGCTGCTTGGAAGCTAAAAATCAAAGCAAGAGCTCTCTGATTCTCACCGTGACAGTATGTCTGCTTAGCCCAGCTCTGAGAATTTGTTACCCTACTGTTATTGATTCCTTTTTCTTTTCCTCCAGTGAATGTACTTACTCAGCCTGTTTGCTGTCGCTTTAAAATGCCAGAAACGCTGTCTGGACATTACTTTGCAGGAAAACAACGACAGGTCAAGAAACCCCATAGGTTTTAAAAAAAGTAGAGCTCTAGCATCGTTCATTTTATCTCAACATCTAAATGACATTGATATCAGGTTAGACAAGGATATACATTTCACAGCAGCAAAGATGAAATGGCTGAGCCAGCTTGTGCTTGCTGCTTGGGTATGTAACATGTCACCTATTTAAACCTTTTTTTATTCCATATTCAGCTTGAAGAATGGTCCATGGCATGAATATTAGCTGTTGCCAGTAAACCAGAAGCACTCTGAAAATTATTACTAAAATTACTAAATTATTACTAAAAATGCATACTTCTGCTTTTTTGACTAGGGTAGACGCCCCTGTCCTGGATATGAGGATGAATATATGTTAATGAATGTATAATAGGTGCAGTCCTTACAAGGAAGGCATGGAATTTATAACTGTTCTCTGAAAATAAAGCATGGAAGTATATAAGCTTACATAGCAAGAGAGAATAAGAATTTGATATTTGCTAATAATTTCCACTTATTTCTACCATGCTCCAAACAGATTTAAGAAGATTATTAAAATATAGAGTACAATGCTACTGAAATTCCTGATTTGTAGCCTGGGGGCAACCTTTGAATCTCCTGCTAATTAAACACATGCAGTCTGATTGTGGACTCGCTAGGATCTGAATTTCACAGTTTTGATTTTTGACATAGCAGAATAACAATGCCAGTGTAAATGCTGCTCAGTCTTGTAGTGGAGAAGGTAGGGGAACAGAGAACTGGGACTTGAAGATTTCCTTTTTCCCTGGAATTGGAAATTTATGTTGCTATGTCCCCATGGGCCTCACCTTTGCAAACAGAACTGAGGAACCCGCTGAGATGCTGCAGATGCTAGGTCATGCTTCCAGCCCAGCAGTAAGGTGCTTGTCAGGCAGCAGAAGGTCTTGAAAACGCTGCAGAGGTCCTGGTCCTGGAGGGTGGGGGTTGGGAGGTTAATGCAGCTTATCACCTCTTTTAAAAACCCTGCTTGGTGTCCTGGGTTTAGACAGAGTTTCCTTCTGTACTTCCCTCACTATGGAGATGCTCCTGGCTGTTGCCCCTGTTGGCAGATGAGGATGAAGATTAAAGTGCTCTCTGATCCTCTGAAGATGATCCTTCCAGTTTCTCTTGGGAGTTCTGGGAGTGTTACCTCTCTAGACTTGCTACCTGCTTTGTCTTGCTGACCTCTTCTACCCCTTAGACCCCTGGCTTTCCACCACTGGCTTTCTAAACAACTGAATGTGAGCTGATTTCTCTCAAAAGGCTTTTCACATCTTCAAATTGAAAATTTAGAATAGCTTGGGCTAGTTACAAGGCATGTTTCCAGCGTGCTTTTTTCCTCCACTGAGACCTACTGCCCAGATAACACAGGTGTGGCTTTGGATGATGCAATGTTCATTGCAGGTAGTAAAATAATCCATCAAAATAACATCTACTTGTGGAAGAAAACAGTTTACAAAACTTATGCTCACCTATACAAGGAAGAAAAACTATTGAAATTATAGGTGGACTTGCACCCTGAACACAGCAACCTGCAGGTGCAAGTCTGTCATGAGTGACAGTGCAAGGCACATTTTGGAGCAGTGATGACTTATTGTCAGTGACAGCAAATTAGTGTTGTCAAGACTGCTTTTGCTGATACCATAGGCTGTAGAAGCTCCAAATATGACAGCTTTCACATTAGTACTAGCATATGGCTATTGGTTCACTTTCACCTCTTATTTTGAAAGGACTTGTCATATATGTTTGAGGCCATCAATTGTAGCCTAAGTTTTAGAAACAGAAGCGGGCTACGAATGCAAAATGTGTGTTGCAACCCCCAGTATTGATGGCAATCTGATGTGTGTAGCCTTGGGAGAGATGTGCAAAGCTTTGCTGTTCAAGCTAAGGACTCTGAGTGACTCTTGAGTGTTGTGTGAGATGCTAAGCTAGGAACACTTTCTGGAGGAAACTCTTCAGAAGCTGATCAGCTATAACTTGATGAAATTCAGGCCCCCCAAATGTATTTGAAATCAGGTGCTAAAGTTGCTACCTTAAAAATCTCAGATGTGCTGTTTTCATTTTTTAGTATGTTTCAAAATGTGTTTCATTTTCTTTCTGCTCTCAAGCACTGAAACTCATTTGATGTGTGTTTCTTGAATTGGTTTGAAAGTATTGACCTTTTCGGATCAGGTCTCACATTCTCCATTGTGTAAGAAGAGCCCACCGCTTAGGCTTGGAGTTTGAAATTTATACTGACTGGCTAAGACTTTTGTTTTCAGAGTGCAGAAGAGTTTTCTTCACTGAATGACTTCTGGCACTCACTGTGTGAGTAGTGAACCAGCATAAAAATGTGGTTTTGGTAAATACTTGTGCATAAAAACACATTTGTCATATGTATTCACACTTACTGCAGTAAATTAATTAAAAGAAATATGGCATGAAGGAAAAAAAAAAGAATTGTGACATGAAAGAATAAAAGGTGTACTTCTAAACATGGACAGGTACTCCTGTACTTGTCACTTTGCTTAGCTCTATCAGGTACCTTTGAAAGTCTTTCAATGTCTTTAAAACCTTTTCCTTTTAACTTAGGACTGAAATAAAGAGTGAGTGCCACTGGGAAATGAGTGTCCAGGTAGGGAACAATCACATACATGAGTTGTTTCAAGGAGTGGGTGGGTGTAACTCACCATGCCTGGGAAGGGTTTGAAGTCTGCAGCATTGTCTTTGTGGCTGGGTGCAGAGGTCACTGTACGGCACTAAACAGTAAAGCACAGCTTGGCACTCAAAGAGAGGACATGTTTGCTTGCCTGGTCCTGTGGCTTTCACTCGCATAAAAATTCTTTTTAACCTTTTATTAGCTATAGAAAAAGGAAAAAGAAAGAATTGAAGTGCTTGAAAGCAGAATAGAATTTTTACTTATGGGGGAGGAGGGAAAATCTGTTTGACAGCTTTTTGAACTCCTAGTATTGGAGATGGTTATGTCTAACCTTTGTCTGCAGAGGCACCGAGAAGAAAGTGAGCCTAAGAGCCTGTTGCTAAAATCTCATCTTGCTTTTCTGAGACCAAAACAAGAGAAACTGATGAAAGAAGAGGGAGCAAAAGCATAAGCCAAAGGCAGAAAGTGGAGCTTCTTTCTGGGGTGCGGGCTCTTTGCCGCTGCCTGCCAGCTGCTGGAGGGCTGGTGGTGCCCGTGGTCTTGCCAGTCTTCCCAAGACATTGCAGCAGCAGTGCTGGTCTGGCAGAGCTGCTGCTCCAGGCTGCCCCTGTGATCACAGGCTTTCCCAGCCAGGGTGAGAGAGGCAGTTGTGGTCAGCTAAGCTGCTCTGTGAAGTTTAAAAGAAGGAAATAGGGGAAGAAGGGAGGAATGAAGAATTGCTGACCTGGAGGGCTGGATATGACTGCATGAATATGTATCTTCTACGGCAAGTTGTGCTGGATGTCTGGTGGTACCTGGTGGAGGTGGGATGTTTTCTGGGTCAGCCTCTGGTCTGGCTGTGCTGGAATGTCTTTGACCATCTTCTTATCGCAATCATTATAGTACATCTTTGGTTTTTGATGAGTAGTGGAGTGGCAAATGGTGATCAAAAACTGCTCCTCTAATTCCTTCTGATCTCCTGAATGATTTGGCACAGCCCTTCTTTCCCTCAAGCTTTTCCTTCTGTTCCCCAGAAGACCCCCAATAAGTGGGATGGGCCCAGGTGTTGGTTTTGGTTAGCAATGAGGTCTACTATCTGTTTCACAAAGTATAGTCTCTGAATTTTCATGCTGTAGTATTTCACATTTCCGGGGGCTATTTTAATGTAATGTAGAAGTAAACCTTTTGTGTGCACTAATTTAATTATCTAGTTTTCTTTACATAACTTCTATCGTGCTCACTTGTTACAATTACCTGTGATGCTCTAGGAAATACCTCTTGTTTTCAATGCTACAGCTACTACATTTTTTTTTTTTTTTTAAATTTTTTTTCAGTGGCAGGATAGGTTTTGTTTAAACAGAACTGTTGATTCACCTCATTTACTCCTCACTTCCATCAGTTTCTCCCTGTTGCATCTGGAGCTCAGTAACTTAATTTAGCTAGAAGTTGCCATTTGGAAAGCTTTTGGATGCAGGGTGTTAATTTGGATGATTCCTTGGGATAAGCTTTTTCTAATGGATAATTACCCTCACTGTGAAAAATGCCTTATTTGTAATCTGAAAGATCTGGGCTAATTTGGCCTATTGGTTTTTGTTGCATCTATATTTTCTGGAAAAAACTCTTTAATACCTAGTATTATCCTTGAGAGGGACTAACTGGGGGCTCAGGGTTGTTACTGGACTGAGAAGCAGGGATGGGGCTGGAATGTGGGTGATGAGGTTTTGTGCTCAGTACAGTGCTGCACTCATAGCTCCTGATGGGGAAGCAGTTCCAGTGTGCCACCTACAATACAAGGCCCTCCTACTTTTGCCTTTTATCCCTGCCTACCATAATTATTTTTTCTGTCAAAACTGTAGTAAGTAGTAACCCAAATATGCCTGAATTAGTGCTTATCAGCCTTCCAGCAGACCAGTTCTCATCGTAAGCTCTGCAGATGCTTATACCTCATGGAAAATGGAAAGACAGAGTCTTGGTTTGGTCACTGACATCTTAATTTCTCACCACTTAAATTTTCAGTGGGTGACTATGTTTTTTCCTTTGTGCTTGTGAGGAGATCTCTTGCTAACAGCTGTGCCTCATTTAGTCTCCTTCTGACTTTCCCTAATGATATGTGCAAAATACCACGGTTAAGTGCAGATGATTGGTTGACAGGACTAAATTAATTTTTTATTTAAACTAAGGGAAAGACCATTTTTATCACACTACTGATATTGCTGTGCTTGTTGCACTATATGCATATTGCCACTCTGCTGTGAAATGCAGATGATGTGTCACCCTTATGCTGGTCAAACAACTATTCCCATTCTGTTGGAGACAAAAGGTACTTCCTAACTTTTACTCGGGATAGAAGTATTTAATTTCTGAAATGAAACCTCTATTTCAGTGCAGGTGAATTGTGCCAAGTATCTAAAGGGGTTGAACTAAGTTCTAGAGCTGGTGGTTATTAATCACTGGAGGATCTGTGAAATCTGGGGATGTTTTCTTCTGCAAAGGGAATACAACTTTCTGGAAAGTTCATTGCTGACTTTGAGGTGCTCCTTTGTGGCTTCTCTGCAATGCAGAGGATGATCTGGGAGTCAAGGGAGACCCCAGCACCGGCACTGGCCAGAGTGCAGCCCCACAGGACCTGAGCAGGGTGGTCAGAGGAGGGAGCTGGTAGCAGAGTCTAGCAGCCCTGAACAAGGCAAGGGGATGAACCACACCAGGGTCCATCCAGGCCATCAGCAGCAGGAGATAGGGACAGAAACAGTGGGGTGGGGATGGGGAGATGGATGACTACAAGGTAGATCCATCCACCAGACAGGGATGAAAACACAACACAGCTCAGCTGAGGAGTCGGGGTTGCAGCTTGAGGTTATCCAGAGCTTCTGCACTGTGAGCAAAGGTTTGATTGGGGATCCCAGGTGAGGATGGTCAGGGTGATTGAGGGCCTTCTAGTGCACTCAGGGCTCTGACTCTAGTTATACTCTGTGTGTGCGCATGTGTGTAGGGAAATGTTTTCATTAGGTCAATTATTTGTGATTGATTTTCTAATTGTGTTTAAGAAGAGCTAATTCTTTTTAAAAGAGCTAAATAGACAGAGAGTCTTTTTTTCCTACATGGGGATCTTCCTACAGGTCTTGCTGTCCAATCTCCAGCTATCACCCCACCAACTACAGCCACCAAACTCCCTTGCTGGCTCCCAACAAGGCAAATGCTGGGACTAGATAGAAAAAAAGATTCAGCATGAAGCTGTGTGAAAGAAATAGCATTTTGAGCAAAGTGAATCTCTAAATCTAGGGATATGGGTAGGAGAGGAAATGATGTTTGAAGTTGAGTGGAAAAAGGAGGGCGTGTTCAGTGCAGAAGTGTTAAATTTGTCAGTAATTACAGTGGATATATTTTGTACTGCTGCTTACTCCTTGGTTTATTGTTTGCAATTACAATCTGCGGTTAACAATTCCAGGTTATTTTGCATGCATGGTTCGAATCAGAGTAATGGGCTCACCTTAGTGGAGTCTAATGGAATAGGTAATTATTTGGGTCATCCATATTCCAAGGAACAAAGTACAGGCAAGGAAGGAACAAAGCCATTTTGGTTATCACTAGTACAATGTAATCCCTTCTGCAAATAATTACTGGTTTCCACCTACTTCTCTTGGGGCTTGAACTAATTGCTGTGTTAGCAGACTACAGGCTGAGTTCAAAAGGCTAGTGCTTATGCAGCTAGTTCTGGAGGGAAGAAGTAACAAGAAAACTCAAAGGCAATGAAAAGGAAGGAATTTTGGGATTATATTGCCACAAACACTTGACACGAGCAGTTTTGATCGATTCCCTTGCAGATTGTTGCTAACTTCCTTTTTGGGTTTGTCAGCCATTTTCAGCAAGAGGTAAAGTGTAGCTTCTTGCTGTCTTTTTGCATAGTCACTGCCAGACAGGTTACTCTTATTTTCAGCTCCCCAATAAATATCTGCTGAACTTTAGTGACATTCTAAAATTTTACAAAGGCATTGTCAATTTTTGAAGCAGGAAAGAAACTCCAAACTTTGCTGTTGAAGGGACGATGTGTGATGCAAAGGCAAGGAGCAGAGAAGTAAAAGGAGCAGAAGCAGTAAATATCCAAAGATGAGCATACACTATAAAATAAACTAGTCTTTGTGGATGCAAAACTCTCAACAGCACGGTTATGCTGAGGGTTTTGGCATGCAGGGAATGGCAATATGTACGTGGGATACTCCGTTCTGGTGTCACATCCACAACTGACATGCAGGGTAAATAATCCCCAAGCATCCAGCACTACCTCCATGAGTCATGAAGGGCTTTGGAAATGGTAATGCATCACCAACATGGATCAACAGTTGTGCAAGCTTTAATTTAAATTAATCTAGGAAAGGGTAGAATACTGTGGTAACATGGGAGCTATTTTGGACTCTTAGACAAACATCATTTTGACTTGTGTAAATTTGTAGGAGTTATTTTGACAGAAGTACTATTTACCCAAGTTAATATGTGCTTTATTTTGATGCATGCTCTATATGTGTTTGATTAGTTTGCATACTGTTTAGATCGTACCTCTAATGCTTTCAAGACATCTAGACCACTGTATATAGTATATTCTTGGTTTGATCTCTGACTTGGATTTAGACAGACAGTGCTAACGGATTGAAATAATTTAATATTAGTAATTTTGAGTGACAGATTGCCAGACATTTCTCCACAGCGTCAGGATAGTGATACAGGAAAGGCTCCTTGCATGTGTGATCCATTGGGTTAGGGAGAGAAGTAAATGTGCCTGGGGCAATGGCTTCCTTCTTTTAAAAGATGTTATTTGATAGGTGCTTGTGATACTGCCCCTCACATACAGGTTAAAAAGCCTGTGCTAATATTTCTGACGAGTGCTGCTCTTCTTCTCTGTTTTCTGGAGGCACATTTTCTTCTGGTGGCCTTTGGATTCCCCTGAGATGAGTAGTCTGTTTAATATCCAATAAATATTCTTGGCAGTATAAAACTTACTAGAGTCATCTGTCTTGCAAGACATTAATGAGAAGCCATCCATGAATATAGCTTAGTAATTATTAATTACAGGTCAGAAAGAGGTGGAGAATAATAGAGAAATTCACACTTTCTTTTGTTTTTTATTTTTTTATTTTGTGTATATGCCAGTGAGTGGGAGAATAAGGGACACCAAAATACTCCTGGTGTGTGGTGTCTTTCACCCTGTCCCACCCCTCACTATTCAGTCTTTTTATCTATAGAAAAGGACTTTTTTTTTTTTTTTTTTCCAAGCAACTTTGGGAAGTTTTAGTTTTGTCTTGGTTTTGCAAGAAGTTTCTTGGGAAATGCTTAGCAATTTTTCATTGAACTAAGTTGTTTTCATTTAGCCCAAGTTCCTTGAGACTCCTTCTTCACCCAGCTAATTTCAGAGCTCACTTGTCCTTGTCCCTCTTAGCTAGTCTCATTTGTTTGTTTTTCTGCATCTATTCCTCTTTTCATTGGTTAAACTCATTTCAGACTGACTGAGATGGGACTAGAATGATGGCTGGTGGGCAGTGCCATGGACAATTGTTCCTTCTGACTCTGCCTTATATAATTTATTGTTTTTCAAGTAGTGTGTGCATGTGAGAGATGAAAAGGAAATGCTTTGTGGGCTGTTTCATTGCTTGGTTTGCAAAGAGAAGAATTCAATTCAAAAAGTAGAAGGTATAGTTGGCCTTTGGCTAAAGCATCCAGTAATAACAGGTGATGACAGTTAGGGAATCAGCAAATGTTTGTTTACCATAATTAGTAGGTACTAATTTCTGCCATTTTAAGCAGTCATATCTTTATTTATTCCCTCTGTTGACAGGATCAGACAAATCACAGTAGATGTTGCTGTTCCTGCTTAAGGCTGTGTCAGCAGCCAGTGATGAGACTCTAAAGGTACGTTCTCTTCCAGGATGCAATTATATTAAAAATAACCATCAGAGTTGCTTCTTAATGAGCCTCGTTGTTGTTGACACAGTGGCTGGCACTCTGGTTTCCCAGAGCATCACACTGCGAGAGGTTGTTCTTACAGGAGATGTGATGGCAGGCTTTCATAAGCTGGGGAAGCCTGAGCTGCCTCACACTGTGCTGGGTTCTTGGAACATCTTTTTGATGATCAGTATGAACTTCACACTCACCACTGATAATGCCTATGTGGAGATTGCAATCCTTGTGAAAGAGACATGAGTAAGAGACTCCAAACACAGGAATAGCTTAACTGACATTGGCTTAAATGTGACTCAACGGGACAAATCTCACCCTGACAACTCTTTTGCATGCAAGAAAGCAAAACAGTTGCTTAACTGTATAGCTGTCAAGTAATGTACTAAATAGCTACCAAAATAGTTCTGTAGCCTTCTGAACCTCAGCAGAGGGGATGATGTGTCATGGCGCCTGCTGAAGCAATTAGGGGCTTGCTGTACTCAACTGTGCCATTAGACACCGAACCATGAGGTTGGTGAATACATCTGATGCCTCACCCTGGCTAATGAGGGGAAGAGCACACGGTGAATGTGGAGGCAGTCGTGTTCCAGCTGTTGGTCAGGTGCCACAGCTGTATTTTTGTGGATGTTGATGTGGCTTCAGCTCCCTGTGAACCCAAGCTTTGAGGCAGATTGGGACAGTGGAGGAGCATCTTTAAAATAGATTATTTAATCCTTTAACACATCACATTGCTTGGTCATATACTCTGCATGTAATATGACTGCTTATACTGTGCTTCTAGATCTGAGTGGTTTTTTTATAAAAACTAGCTCTTCAGATTGTGAAATAAATGTAAAATAAGGACTATCCTGTTTCTAGTACTTCAGGCAGGCTGAAAGATCCTGTTTATTTTAACTCTGTGGCCTAAATAATGCTACTAAAGATACTGCCATTAGCCTTTTGATCCACGGTCTTTCCAGCAGAAACACCAGACTGAAGGACTCCCTTTATTGGATATACAGCCAGATATGAGGATCAAGCTGCTGCTTACTGTCAATTTTTCTTGAATAAAATCTTTATTTTCTTACTTTTAGAGTTAATTCAGCCTACACCCAGGGATCCCCTTCTCCATCCCCTGTCAGTTAAGCCTTTCCTGTCCTTCCCTGACAATACCCACCAAAAATCCATGTTTCCTGTGTTCTCAAATCACTGAGTCTCCCCTAGCAATGTTTGAAGGTGCAGAACTGCCACATACCCTGTACTTCTGAAAAATGTTAACAGGGACCCATCAAGTATACCTTCTGGTCCTAGGGTACAGAGGGGTGAAAGTGATGGGTAGGCATCTCTCAGGTGGGTGAGTCTTGCTGGAGGTGTTTCCATGTGCCATTGGGTAGTTGCAGAGGAAGCAAAGGGAGGTTATTACCCGCTTGCAAGGCTGACAAACCCAGTCTTTTAGCAGAATAAATGAGCTCCCTGATGTTAACCAGGCTGAAATGGCTGCAAGAGTGTTTTTCCTATTCTAGTGTCCCTAAAGCCTGGTGTCAGGACACGTGTTTTCAGTCAGTACTTTTTAAATAGGCAAACTTGATTCTTTTTGCATCCTTTTTTGCAAATTAACAGCAATATATATGTATATTTACTTCTTTAACGGTGTATTATTAGGCCACAGAGCATCTTGTAAATCAGATTAAGTGGAAACAAATATGGAGTTGGAAATGTCCTGAGTTTCAGACTTGTGCTGACTCAAATTTCATTTATAAATATCTGTTCTTGTTAATGACATAGACATTGACAGCTCTGTTTTTTAATTATATTAATTTAGTATAGTGTGTCTACATTTATAGCTGAAACTATCAAACCCCAAATGGAGATAAATGCCTGTCTGTCATGTGTGAAATCTGTAATTTATTTAATTACAAGTTTTCTTTAACCTTAACCTGGTCTTCTAACTGCATTTTTTATCTTTTCTTATGCCAGCTCTGATTAGTAACTCAGCTTGTCATTTGTATAATACTGTCAATTATCTTTTCTTCTTGAAAGAAGTCAGGCAATAAATCAAGTTTCTTTGCTTGTAGAGAAATAGATTAACTAAAGGTTTCTTTAGCATAGCAATTCTTTATTTTAAGACTGTACATAACTTGCCCTTCGTACACCTCAGCCTTTGCTTTATTCCCTCTCTTGAAAGCTGAGTGAAACTATTATGAGTCATATTTTCAAAACTACTATATTTGAGGAAACTGGTGGGAGTAACGTACTCAGAAATGTTATAGCCATTTTATGTTTTAATATGTCATTAAATGCATAATAATTAAAGCATAATTCAGGTAATTTTAAATATCAGATAATCCAAGTCCTCAAAAGGTTTTTTTTTTTCATTTGAAGGGAGGAGAGAGGAAGACGGGAGATAGGGGAGGAAAGCCACACTGATGTGAATGACAGTGGGAGGCTGGCATTTGCGAAAGATCTAAATGGAGGATTTCAAATCATCTAAAGGGATAAACTTTTGTGTAACCACTATTTATACACAAACTGTATTATAGATACCAGTCTGTGTCCTGGTGACAGCACAATGGAAAATGGTGGCAATTTTACAGATGATGTGGACTACACAGAATGGCATATCATGTTTCTGTGGTTCTCCAACAGTTTTTTTCCTCCTGTGTCCTAACAGTGTATTTCTTGTTCTATTGCCTTCTGTGTTTTTGCAGGACTTTGCCTGGGAGGCTGAGGAAAAGGAGGACCATGATCTGAATGACAGGTGCACAGAATTTTAGATAAATTGCTGAGGCAAGACAGAAGTCTGGCTCATGATGGATATTATGCAGCTTTACTCTGGTCAAAAGTTTAGGCAGTGCCAGCTGAGGGCAAAAGATGGGAGTTGATGTCTGGAGGGTCTAGAGCTGTATCAGAGGCAGGAGGTAGAAAATGTCCTGGAGGGAGGAGTCAGGTTCTAGGTCAAACAACAGGATGGATTTGAGAGCCTGAGCTGCCAGGGCTTGGGAAGAAAGAACAGACCAGATTTAGCTTTTTCTGTGTGTACCTGGCTTTTGGGGAGTGGTGTTGAAAAGCTGTGAAGCAGGCAGTGAAGGAATGGAGTCATTGACACAGTTGGGAAACTTGCAGAAGTGTAGATTATATCCAGGTTTTAGTTTAAGCTAGGCACTGAAATGCCAAACCAAATTCCAGATCAGCTTAAAAGGTGCTTAAATGTTATGTGTGACCACCATATTTTCCACTCCTACAGGATAGTCAGAGGCTCCTGGGAAACCTTACAGATCCAAGATCTGTAAACTAAATATTGAGAATAAATTATAAGCAGCAGTTGTTTGGCTTATTTTGGAAACCTTCTTTTGTAACCTCACTTGGTCCCCTTGCAGTGTTTAAATTATCTTAGTCGATACAGCCTGTGATATAGCCTCTCTTATGTCCTTGTGTGCTGCATGCCAGCACAGGAGGTCTCTGACCCTCTCAGCTGAAACTAGCTGTTGTAAGGGCTCTGTGTGTAGAGATATTGGTTTCAAACAGCACTGCAGCCCTGTGCACACAAACAGCCTTCCTGATGCCCTGCCAAATTCTTCACATGGGTGGTGTCATTTGTTCTTCTGTCACTGCTGAAGGTTGCTGGGGATGCAGTATCTTCCTGGGCATCCCCCTGCGATAGGCTTTTAAACTCCAGCCCCTCTAGCTGAGGCTTGTGAGGGTGTTAAATAAGATGACACATCTCTGTCTCAGCTGGATCAATATTTGAGTTGCTTTTAGGTTTGCCTGTCACAGAAGAACAAGTAGACAAATGGCATGAATTTCTACGGAATATTCACAATATCAGCTGCCAAGGATGTCACTTCTAAACACAGCATTCGCTTGAGTGCGATGCCTCCCTTGGAGACCTCTGAGGTGTGGGATGTGTGTCTAGGCTGGTGGGAGCCTCTGGTTACGAGGTGCACATTTCAAGTGAATGAGTGACACCTTCAGAGCATTGCAGAGCAGGTGGAGGTAGGGTTTCTTTCATCTGGGAACCTCAGCTACAGTAAATAAAAAAACAGATCCTCATGGGGAAAGAAGAACAAATGTCTGCTAGGGCTGTCTGATAATTTGCAAAATATTAGACTTTCTGTAGCGGGGAAAAAAAGTCCTTAAAGAAGACTGTGATGCTGGACTATAGTGCTTCAACTCATTTAGCTTGATCTTCAACACTGTGTGGTGGGTTAGATTTGTTTGTTTGTGTTTTTAGTTTGTTTGATTATTTTTGACAGTATGACTAATAATATTCCATTGGTGAGGCTACTTTGGGCTGTTTCTTATCACTCACATGCTGTGTGAAGTTTAGATTATGAGTGCACAGATTTATATGGACATCTACACCTTAGAAGCTGCCTGACAGCCTGATTACCTTCAGTCCACTGATGTGTTTTTGTATCATATTAAACCAATTGCATTTTGTCTGAAAAATGTCCCAAACATGCAACTACATTTATACCTCCCAGCTTAGGAGGGATGTGAATCAATTTGAATTTGAAATCTGGGAAGACTCATTTGCATTTACCCTGACAGGTGACATAGTGTTGCTTGAAATAGACTTCATGATGAATAAAATGTGTTTGGAAAGGAGCAGATCACCATCTGGTTTGATTTTTGGGGCCTGACATATTCCAAATGGAAAGTGGATTCTGTCCTTCAGGTTTGACGCCTTGATTATATCTACGTAGTGAGGTGAGCCCTTTACTTCTGGTCAGCTTGTGCTGAATTGCTCTCCCCTGACCTTCATCTGCACCAGCAAATGAATACAGGAGGAGAGAAATGCTAATAGAAAAGAATAGAGTCTGGAGTAGCTGTAGGGGAAGGAATTTTAAATGATACCAAGGGCACTGGGCATTTGGGCTTACTGCAAACCTGTTTAACTCAGAAATATTGTCCCTTCATATCCAACACTTCCACAGTTAGGATGTTTGTGATCATCTGGCTGCCTCCATGTCACCTCTCTATCAAAGAGCTAAAAGTGGTTTCAGATTGAGGTTAACTCTCCCAGCTGCTGCCTAAGTGTAACAGGCTTATCTGTGAAGCTTCCATTTCGTTATTTTCTTTTAGCAGATTTAGGGCTCAATCCTGCCTAAACAGAGGAAAAAGAAAAATGTCATTGCATGGCTGTATCTCTACACACAAGGAAGATGCTCCTCTATTGGAGCAAGCTGCTTGCTTGGAGTGATTTTTATATTTGGCAGGCTCATTTGTTGTGCATTACTGGAAAACATTATGTAAAAGAAAGGAAAAAAAAATTCTACTTATTTTTGTCTACTTACACATTAAAACATTTGTATTTTGTTATCTTTTAAGGATAAAGCCAAAGGTAAACTACTTGCAGGCTTACCTAGAAGACTGTAGCTATTAGTTATTAGTATTCAATTTACTTGTTTTATTCTTTTAAAGCAATCATTTTGTCCTACTGGGCCATCAGCTTTGGAGTAATTTCTTGACTCTAAAACTACTGTTCCTCTCTTTCAGGTACATTCATTGCATGTATCTGATATTTTCAAAGAACTTGTAATTGTTAGAAAAACAGATATTGTCATTAGCTCAGCATTTTATTTTTTATTGCAATTTCTTTCCTTGGTTAATTAATAATTATTATGCTACTTGAAGCAACTATTTAAGGGTTGCTTTCTATTCCTAGCTGGCTCCTGGGGGGTGGGAAATGGGGCCAGCTGTATAGTAGAAAACAAGATACCTCCTCTAAATTGCTAGAAAGCAAATTAGAGAATATCAGAAACAACTTAACAACTTTGAACCTTTTTTCCCCTCTCATTCCTTATAATTGTTCTTTGCATGAACAGACTCCTCAGCAATCCACATTAAGAGCTAATACCTCCTATACCCTGCATTTTTTGCAGTAAATATTTGAGATTAATGTAATTTATTATCAATTCAGGAGGTAGGGACATTATTCCAGCTACCTCAGGGAGAAGCATGAACACACAGACCAACCCCTCTGGGATCTCCCACAGCCACGTGGGTCTTGTTGTGGGTTCAGCCAGTCCTCAGGGAGAGGAAAATGGAGACAGCCATCATGATCAGGACCTTTATTTTTTGAATCTCTGTAGTCTTTTCAGGGCATCTTTCAGGTATAACCTGGGCTTAATGGTTTTCTAACCAGGGCATCTTTTGGGTATATCCTGGACTTGGTGGTTCTCTAACTGCTGTTGAGATTTTCTTGGCTTTCCATCTTTCTGTCACTGCCAGAGCCATTCGCTGAGATCCTGCCCTTCTCTGGATCATTCTACATCATCACCACCTTGTTGTCTCACCATTCAACACTTAGCTATATTGTTATTTTTGGTGGGCCTCTAAGAACATAACTTCTTTGTATACATGCTTACAGTTTCTGCATACTAACTATATAGTAGGCAATATTAATTACATAGTCTAATGTTAGAGTAATGATATAGTATGTTGTACTATACGTAGGAAGTATGAAGTGCTGGGGCCTGGGCTGTGGGCCTTGGGTTGAAGTTAATCTGTGGATGAGTCACAACCCAGTAACATGTTGTTTTCCCCAAGTAGTTCCAGGCCCCAGAAGCAGAACCTGGCCCACCTGTGTGAGGCCCCACCTTCCACCAGGTGATCATGGTTGGGGTGGTGGGCGAGGCCAGAGATATATCAACCAGGAATCGATCAGTTTGGAGAGACTTCTTGTTGAAGTGAGTTCCTGTTGGAGGCAGCTTGCTGAGTTCTCTCTCAGTGGTGTGTTCCCCCTTGGCTCTTGCGGTGGCTGATTCGAGATGAAGAGTAAAAAAGATGAAGAATATGTAAAAGATGAAGGTATGCTGAGGGGATGTTGCTGAAACAAAGGGTTCCTTTCGGCCTGTTCTTTGATTTTAACCTTTAGCCTGATACTGCTTTTTTCAAAGCTCCTCATCCAGATTTGTAGGAATAGACACTTGTTTCTATTCTCTGTTTCACTGCAGAGAAAATGATTGAGATTCTTGTTTGGAACCAAAGTTTGAACCTGTAGTTTAGTAGATGAGAAAATGTGGATAGTTTCTTCTGCAAGTCTGAAAGGCATCTGTCCCATTCTGAGCCACGTGGTAATAAAAACGAGTGTAAAATTGTGATGGGCAATAAGGTGCCCATTACATTATTTTGTTGTCTACTGCTGCCAGACCTCTTGGAGGGAGAGTACTTGATGATTTCATCTTGGAAATATCCATGCTCCCAAGAAGAAAGTTCCAGCCTAATAGATTGTAAACAAAAACCAAAAATACGGTTCTCTTCCTCTTTTGGTGTTTTAGCTCCTGATTTCTATGGAATAAGTTATCCCACCCTGAACCAACCATTTGGTAACTGGAAAGCATATAGAGGCCTCTAAGGTTTCATGATAGCTCAGGCATGTCTAGCATAGTTTCAGACAGCTTTTGGAGCACTTGCTGCAGTCTGAATGTGGCAGCATGAAGCTCTGGATGGACTGTTTGGATATTTATCTTGGATGGTTTTTTGGGGTGATGCTGAACCCTGTACTATGTGGCTAGGATGCTGAATTTTTTTAATGGATTTCCACTGCACTTGTAAAACTTTATTGCAGTGTAGAATTGCTCTCCATTCACTTGGTTTTTTTTGTTCCTATGTTTCTGTAACTTTTGTTTTTAGGCGCAGTACTCTCAGGAAACACAAGTCAAAAAGTCCTCCCTTGTTTTTGGTTTTTTCTTAAGTCTTCTAAGAGCTGAAACTGTACACTTATCTGAAGAGTTGGGTACCATTCTTCTGTTTGTGTCCATGCCACCATATCCATGACAATATACAGCTGAAAAAGCTGTGGATCTTTGTCTGATGCAGACAGGGTTCTTATTCAATTGGAACTTAAGCGGAACCATCTTTCAAAGATGACCTGTCACTGATGATAAATTAGCATATGATAATTTTCCATTTTATCTTACTGTATTTTTTTTTTTTTGAGATCTGTTCAAGGTGATGTGCTCAAGCTAATTATTTTGTTGAAATTATTCTTGCATTTCTCAAGCTGCGGAGTTTGAACTATTCAACATGATACTAGCTTGCCTTTTCAGGTAATACTTCTTTGGTAGTCTATCCTTTCAGAAATCTGTGCCTACAATATACTTAATGATGAACATGTGGTTTTCTGAGGAAACAGGCCAATTATTTTTTTTCTTTAAGGCATTAATTCTATAGCTGCAGAAATTAACATCGTAATTCATTATCCTTTAAAACAAATATCCATGAGACATCCTGTATTGTACTTCTCTCGTTAATGGTTGAAGAGATTGTCACCTTTATAAGAATCTCTTCTGTCTGAAGTAGAAATGGAGTTGAATGACTGTTTTTTTTAGCAAAAATCAAGGAGGAATTTAGTCTTTGAAGATAAAACCAATGTGTTTACCATATGCAATAATTTCTTGTTTGTTTCATAACACTTATTTTCCAAATTTCATTTAAGCATAATAGGATTTGATCCCTCTCATGTACCTGTCTGACATGAACTCAAATATTCTATGCTAGCTACTGCAAAGGAGATACTAGACAATATATTGCCTGTTATTGACAACTGTTTCTGATTTCAAAATGGGTAGATAAGTCCCACAGAAGTAAGATGCTTTCTGAGGTTAAACTGATATTTAATCATTCCACTTCTTGCAATAAAGAATAAAAACACTAAGCATTTATAAAAGAGATTTGGGTGGGCTTTACAGGATCTCTTGCAGGGTCCTTGCAGTGTGTAAATGCTGAGTACCTGCTTTGTGCTGATCCTGGCTTAGGGGCTTATCTGACACGTGTATTGCTTATGTGAGCTATGGAAGGTGGTAGGTGTGTAGAAGCAGGTGAGTCTTGTTGGACTACTAGAGATCAACTTGTTTATTGTGGCCTTTGCATTTTCTTTCAAACTAATCCCTGTGACAAAGGACAGTTATGGGTTAATCTGTGGCCAGTTTGGTAAGTGATACTGTACTGATACAGCAGTTTAAAGCACAATGATGTACATATTTTTTTCTCCTTTGCTTAGAGTAGCCTTTAGTCCTATTATCATTTCAGAAGTGTGTTCTGCACTACCAGCTTATCCATGAGAAAAAACGTAAAGCATAATCTAATATTAAAGACTTCAGTATGCCTCTCATGTTTACTTGTCTAAAATACCATTCAGAGTTTGCAGTATTTGCTTTGAAATTAGAAGTAGATTATAATAAATATGTCTTACACAGGGAGTAGAATTGAAAATATTTTGTACTGACTACCCTGAGAGAGAATACATCACCCGTATCTTCAAGGTAGAGAGGTTATACAAATAAGGTGAATTGGCAGTGATGCTCAGGCTATTATATAGTGATTTATTAGTAAGTGAAGAAGTGAACAACCAAAGCCACAGGAACCCTCCTTCATGGAAAGTGTGCAACTTCTTTTTGGTCAGCATTTGTCTTTCAGATTACTTTGTTTTGTTAAAGGGAGGCTTTTAGGATATCCATGAATGTCTTCAAGACTTTAAAATAAAATCTTCATGCCAGTTTTCTTTCTAATTTTTAAAAACAGATCAATTTTATGATTGACTTTATCTTTCCCTGAGTGAGTGCCCCTCTACTCTGCTCTGCTCCTCTGCTCTGGTGAGACCCCACCTGGAGTACTGCATCCAGCTCTGGAGCCCCCAGCACAAGAAGGACATGGAACTGGTGGAGAGGGTCCAGAGGAGGGCTACAAAGATGATTAGAGGGCTGGAACACCTCTCCTATGAAGACAGGCTGAGAGAATTGGGCTTGTTCAGCCTGGGGAGGGGTAAGGATGAGGTATAATGGGCTCAAACTGAAAGAGGGCAGATTTAGATTGGAAATTAGGAGGAAATTCTTCACTCTGAGGGTAGTGAGACACTGGAACAGGTTGCCCAGGGGGGCTGCAGATACTCCATCCCTGGAGGTAGGATGGGGCCAGGTTGGATGGGGCCTTAAGTAACCTGGTCTAGTGGGAGGTGTCCCTGCCATGGTAGGAGGGTTGGAACTAGATGATCTTTGAGGTCCCTTCCAACCCAAACCATTCTATGATTCTATACTGTTACTTACTCCCACACTTTGAACCACTCAGCACCTGGAGAAAACACTGCCAAGACAGATGGAGAAGAGCCCTGACCACCCCACCCAAAACCCCATCAGGTACCTCTAATGGAAAACTGATTAACCACCACCGTTTAGACATTTGTATTGAACTAGTGACATCACAGGTGAATGCACAAAGGTTTTGTCATAAATGTGAAACCATACCTGCTTCCTGCACTGTGCTGTAAATGTCATGCTTCACTCAGTATGTTGCTCGTGGTGTGGCAGTACTAATTATGAATTACATAGCTTAAGTGAGAGTTGTCTTTATGTTATGTGGTATCACTGTACCATTAACTAAGGAAGATCAGAACTTGATTTTTATTTTATTGGTTAAGATGGAGCTGAGCCTTGCAGGCACTTTCTGACACACACAATATCTACAGGTGCTGAGGAGCACCCAGGTAGTTTTGCTCGCTTGGTTAGAACACAACAGTGCCAACTTGTGAAGACTTTGGGGGATGTTGACTGTGAGGTTTCTTTGGTGTACTTTTTTCATTTGAATATTGCATCATACAGGCTGAGATCTGCTTTCTAAGAATCTCAATTTCTGCAGAATTCCTGTTGTTCCTATATACACTTCTCATGACTTCAGCCATGCCCTCACAACTAGATTGTCTCCCCAGACCCTGACAAGGTGCAAATAGCAGAATGATTATGAGAGCTCTGCAGAACAAAACTCTGTGTTTCTGCCTCCATCAAATAAAAAAAAGGTGATGACTGGAGAGATCTGAAATTACTTTCAAGCTTAATTTTTTTCTTTGTTTTGTGTGTTAGATTTTTTTTTTTCTTTTTAAGTCATTGGCTTCCATGTTTTAAGCAGAAGTTTCTTTGCAATTCTTACAGTTTTGGAGGGAAGGAAAGAAGAAAGTTTTAAAGTTTTTCTTTAAGGAAGAAACTTTCATTGAATATCATTATCCAGTTCTGGAGGAAAAGTTGGCAAGAGAGTGTCTGATTAAAATACTAATTCTTGCAAGGCAGTAGTGATTCCCTCTGCCACCTTCTCTTTCTCTACTTTCCTATTCCCCTCTTCTAGAATTAACTAAAGTTGTTGACAGAGCTGAGGAGTGAACCTTTAAGAGCTCCCATTCACCAATTTCCTCAGGGTACAGGTCTACAGATACCCTGAGGTTAAGGAGTGAGGTGTTAATTTAATAAATGGGCTACAGCTGTCAGGAGTTGTGTGGTAAAGCATTAAATTGCTCCTGTGATGTTGGTGGAGGAACTTCTGCTCAGAGGGAGAGAGCAACAGTGGGAACTGATCAGAAGCAGCAGGAGCCAAATAAAAAACCAACCCCAAACCCAGCTAAAAAACCTTCCAGAATTCTAAACATTGCAGTTCTCGCTCTTTTTAATCAAATATAATTTGAGTCAAAAAGTATATTTTCTTGGTAGACTTTAGTTCATGGAAATGTCTTAGTACCTCAAAGTGGAGCTTGATTCTCTGTTTCTGCATAGTTGGTTTTGGATAAATGTTTTTTGATCCATATTTGAGTTAAACCTATAAGATGTATTTTCAAGAGATGGGGAGAGGATGGAAGCAGGAACAGAGGATATGGGTTGGAAAAGAAGCCCCAGCACTACCAGACAAGACTAGCACACATTTTTCCTGCTCATGTTCCATGTCTAGCATGAGATTTAGTGGGCTTTTAAATTTCACTTTAACCGGGGATTTTAGAGGTTTGGTGCTGTAAAGGATACATCTGCTCAGTAACCCGTTTGAAGCTATTACTGTTTTTTAAAATGCTGGTCTGCTGGGGAGTTAACACATCCTCTCTGCACTCAGCACCTAAGGTAGCTCGTTCAGGATTTCTGACAGGTCTGTCTTGCCTGAGGTAGACTCAGGTATTTTATATTTACCAGCACTAACTTTACTTTAAGATGTGCTACTTGGATTTCTCAGACCAAGATTGTTAAAATGATCCTATGCTGTGATATCATATCTATTTGCTAAATCCCATCTAAAACTATCCTTGTTTGCAAGCCACTTTGCTTTCCAATGCTGCAAACCTAAGATGAGTGTGAAAATTAGGCAATTTTAAAAATTTCCGTTCCTGATATCTTCCTGCTAGCAAAGGCTGTGACCCATTCCCTGTGGCAGGAGCATTCAGGTAGATTCAGAAATACAAGCTTCTGCCTTGACAGTCTGTCATCGTGTCTGAAAGATTGATAGAGTATGGTGATGAATAAACATATGGCATTTATGTGTAGTCTCTTTTGAATATAAAGCATGGAAGTAACTCCTGAAATAAAACAGGAGTGTGGGAGAGGGAAGATGGGAGAGTCAAATCCTGGCGCAGAAGAGTTCTTTTCCTTTGGGGAGAAGCCAGCCACTATGTAAGTAGAGGCAAAGGCAGGTAATGGAACAGAAAATGGACACTTAATCCAGCTGCCTTGGAGGTTGTGTGGCAAAACTCTAGTTGATGTCCATGGGAGGTGGATTGGTCTACTAGACCAGCACCAAAGCCTTGTGATGCTTTGGTAAGTGAGGGTGTTGCCTTATTTCCATCAAAGATTTAGCTTGTGGCTCAGCAAACCAAAAACTTGATTAATAACTTCTCTGCAGACAGTGAGGAATTATGTATTTTTCTCTTTTCTGTTTTCCATTTAACAATAAAAGTGGCAGTAGCTACTTTTCTCTGTTTCAGTTTGGAATAGCAGTTTACATAAAATATACAGATTAATAGATGGTTAAGGCTCTAAAAAGAAATCATCCCACATGTTAACATGGAGAACTGATGAGTAATCCCTTACAGGCACACAGATAAGACATGTAAAATAACATTGGCAGCCCTCTGTGTATACATTTGGACTTCCCTATAACTTATTATTTTTTTTTAATTTCCCCAGAGTTCTCAGGTCCACTGCCATTTTCTGGAGAGAACCCCACACACTTGTTTAAGAGGACATTGTTGGTGAAGGTAAAATGTACTGTGGTGATCTCAAAATCTGCTGTGTGACTTTCTTCTTATCTTTAGAGCTGGATTCAAGCTCTGAACTTTGTCCAACCCCCAGCTTCTCCAAGGCTCAATGATTTTCACAGTTCAAAGATTTAAGGGTTTAGCTTGAGCTGTTTTCTGTTGATTAATTTTTAAAATGTACTTTTCAGAAGAAGTCTCTCTATGGTAAGAGTGCTAGGAAGCAGTTACAATACAGAAAAAGCCCTGTCCTGCAGCTTGAATGTTGCCGCGCCTTCAAAATCAAGAATGCTTTCCTCATAATGCTTTCTAGAAGTATTAACGGAAGCTTCCTCTGATTCTCCTTTTTTTTAGGACCACAACCTCATTCATTTTCTATTCTACAAATCCTCCCATTTGTTTTGTAGGAGTTGTATGGAGGTTTTTTTAGGACTTGCCCTTCAATGCTTTCTAGGATCTTTTTTGTTTGGTTCTAGGATTCTCCCTCTCTCATTTGTTTTCTAGGAATTTTTCACAATTTGTAGGAACTCAATGTTTTTGCTTTCTCAGAATCTTCCCCTTTTGCTTTATAGCTCTGCTCCTAGGAATATCTGTTTTCTAGAAATATTTCATGCTTTCTAGGATTACTGTGATTTGTCTGTAGGAATTGTCCATGTTTTCTAGGACTCCACCAGTTTAATTTCTAAGATATTCCACCCCTCTTGCTTTCTTGGAACTTTCCACAATTTCTGTGGATACATGTGTTTTGTTTTCAAGAAATTGACTCTTTTGCTTTCTAGAATTTGCCCCTTAATGCTTTCTAGGACTTTTCCACACTTGATAGGAATGCTCTCTAAATGCTTCCTAAGAATCCTCCAGTTCCCTTCCTAGGAACTACCACTTTTTCAGGTATACACCTTTCCAAGGGATCCTCTTCTTGAGGTTTTCTATTAATTCTACCCTTTGCTCTCTAGAAGTGCCCAGTATCTTCTAGAAATCTTCCCCTTAGTGCTTTCTAGGAACCTCCTGCATTTCCTAGGAATTCCCTTCAAAAATTTTTCAGGAATTTCCCCTTAATGCTTCTTTGTATTTTTCCAAGTTTTCTGGGAATCCCTTGATGTTTTCTAGGATTCCCCTCCCTTTTGTTTCCTAGGAATCCCCAACGTTTTGTAGTATCCTTCTGCCCACAACAACTTTCTAGGAACCCTCTGAGCTCAAATTACATGTGTCCATATACTTATGACAGGCCGGTGGCAGCCCACCAACCCATTCCCAAGAAGATTCTGGAAGCACAGACCGCACATGACATCCTATTAATGTAAGTGTCCCAATGTCCACCTGGAGGTTGCCTATATAAGGACTCAAAATGGAGTACCCGCCATCCCTGGGTGGTGACCCCTACGGCATCTGGGCTGGCTGGACAAATGCTGGACCTTGGGCTGGTGAAAACCTTCTCCCTTCCCCACAGCACACATCACTTTCTAGGGTTCTTCCCCTCATGTCTCTCACCACTGTTTAGGATAGTTCTTGCTGGGATTTCCCCTTGCTGCTTTCTAGACTTTTTTGGAATCATACCTGTTGTTTCCTAGTAAACACTCCCCCTTTGTGTGGGGTGGGTTTTTTTGTTTTTATTTCTGTTTCCTTTTTTTTTTTTTAGAACATCTATTTATGAACAGGAAATTTCTTTCTGGTTTTAGAAATGTTTCACTCCTATTTGCTCTTAGAAATACTTCTTCACACCTGCCTCGGTGAAGTATTCCCCCCTACTTTCCTGTAGTATGCCCTCAATTGAATAATTTTTTTTTTCTGGATATATTCTCCCCACTTACCTTCAGGAATATGCCCTGTTATCTGGTAGTATCCTTTTTTTGTTCTGGAGGAAAGCTCTCTGCTGTTCAGGAATATCCCCCCATATTGCTTCACATGAATGCTTCCAATGTTTGTTCTAAAGTAATATTCTAAATTAATACTTCTGGTATTTGCTGTTTATATTTCCTTCCCTCTTCCCTCCCCCCCCGCCCTGTACTCCCCGTATTGTCCCTCTGCTTTTTCTAGGAATGCTACTATTTGTTTTCTAGGACAATCTCCCCCTCTACTTTCCAGGAATATTCCCCCCTTTGCTTTTAAAAAAGTTTCAAGCAGCTTTCTTGGAGTTTTGAATGAATGTAATTCTCCATTTCTTTTGAGAAACACCCCCTTTTGCTCTCTGACTATTATGTAGGCTTTCTGTGAAGTCATCTTTCAGTTCTAGGATCACTATAGCTTGCTTTTAAGGAACTTCTTTCCACTCCAGGAGAGCCTCTAAGGGTGTTGAGGGGAGCTGCTGAATCCTGCAGTCTTTGGAACCCAGGGGTTCCTACTTCCAGGCTGTTGAAGCTGCAGTGGGTGCACTCTGAGACCCAGGAGGTCCTTCCCTCCCAGTCTGATGGATGTGGCTGCTGCTGCACTTCTGTGAACCTAGCAGCAACCAAGTCAAGGCAAGTGAAGATAGCAGAGTCCTGTTCTTCCCCTCCAGCTGATCAGGATTGCAGTTCAATGTCTTTATTGTGTAGGTTCACATTAATCTCCTGAATATCAGCGTGGTCTTGAAGTCTGATATTCATGCCTGGATGCTGGTCTTCCTCATGTGATAGGTGAACCTTCCTCTATTTATTGGCTTATCCAGTATGTTTATTATTGAGACAGGTATATGCTGTCAGAGCATATACTGACACTGTGTAACAGTCACACCTGAACCCTGGGCTCCTTACTTAAACACTGGTTTGGACCTTGAGTCTTTCAAGATGCAGATCTCTATTCCTAGTCCTGCTTAAAGCTTGCTAGTGAGTTATGGCACTCCTGACAACTGTATTTCTACCTCCTTATAATTGTGAACTTCAGGTTGAATTTATAGTTCATTTGTAGTCCCCTTTGTAGCCAGCTGCAAGGCTTTGCCAGAGTAACTCCATTAGTGGCCCCTCAGTTGGTGTCTAAAGAATTCTGGTCTTTGTTACCGTCTCCATTATGATCCACTTAATGTTGTTTCTGTGTCCATGTGTTTAAATTACTCCTTGTTACTAGTTCTTTTGTACTGAATACTACTTAATTAAATAGCTTAACAAATATTGCATTCTTTTATAGCCTCCTTTGCTCTCTAGGTGCATCTCGTATGCTTTTGAGGAATATCCTCCCCTCTTTACTTACTAGGAATGCCATTATTTGGCTTTCTAAGAACGTCTTCCCTCTGATCTCTAGGGAATCCACATGTCTCCTTTACGTATTTCTTTTCTACTTCCCTACCTGCTGCCTGTGAATTTCCCCTCTGCTATCCAACAATTTCCCATTGCTTTCTACAACTGCCTACAATATAAGGAAATCCTTTCTGCTTTCTAGAAGGAGTTCTTAATTCATTTTGTAGGAATGCCTTATTTGTCTTTCTAGAGATAGTCTCTTTTGTTTTGAGAAAATCTTGTTTTGCTTTCTGGCAATTCTGTTTGTTTTCTCAAAATTCCCCCACGGCTTTACAGGAAATCCTCCAGCTGCTTTCTGTCACTTGCTTTCTATGGAACTCCCACTTGCTTTCTAGGAAAGCCCCTTCTTTTATGTAAATTCAGTCTCATTTCTGAGAATCCCTCTCTGCTTTTGGAGAATTCCCTACTGTGCTTTCAAGGAAAGCCTTGCTTGCTTTCAAGGAATTTTCTCTTTTCATTCTAACAGTTCCCTGGTGTTTTCTGGAAGGTTCCTGTGTTCTTTCTAGAATTTATAAATGACATCTCTTTTCTGAGAGGGCTGTTTTGTTTGGTTTTTTTCTTCCGCTTGCTATGAATTCCCTGCTGCTGTTGAGAATATGTTGCTTGTTTTTCTTAGAAATCCTCATCTATTTTTTAGTAATTCCCTTTTTCCTTTCTAGGAATTCCCTGCCTGCTTTTCAAAAACTCTTGTGGTGCTTTCTAGATTCACTCTTTGTTTAGCAAGAGTTCCTTATCTACTTTATAGGAATTCCCTGTTTATTTTCCAGATTTTTCTCCTCTGCTGTCTGGTAATTCTCTGTTTGTTTTCCAGGAATTTCTTGTCAGCTTCCTAGAAATGTCAGATCTGCATTTTGTGAGTGTTCCATTTTCTCTCTAAACTCCCCTATTTCTTTTTAGGAATGTCTTGTTTGATTTCTAGGCATTCCCTTTTTTTTTAAGGAATTCCCAGTTTGGCTTTCAGGAGTCGTGCAGTGTTTTCTAGGATTTTCCCATTTCTCTTGTATGACTTTTCTGCTCAGCTTTGTAGGAAGTCCTTAGTTTTTTTTCCTGTGAGGTTTTCATGTTTCTAAGAAGTACTTATCAGTTTTCATGGAAATTCTTTTCTAAATCCTTAGCAATTTTCCACATATTTCTTATGCATTCTTACAGAATCTTCCAGGGCTTTTCCAGCACTTTTTTTTAAGGAGTTTCACCTGGGGTTTCTAGAAAGTGAGCACCTTCAGGAATTCTGTGGTGTCGTCTCTATAGGCTTTATATAGGGACTGGGGGGAAGAACAAAAAAGCAAAAACCCAAACCACCAAAACGCCTGAGTGAGCAAGACAAGGCCTTTCTATACATAGAGTATATGATATCCTTATATTGAGGATAAAGTACCTATGTGTATTCCATATAGGGTAGGAAAGGCATATACAAGGTGAGGAGAGGCTTTTCTGTCTGTATGTGGAGTGTATGCTCTGTGTATACATAGAAAAGCTTTGGTAAGTGGAGTCTTTTCTGTAGGTAGACAATGTGAGTGGTCTGTAGATACACCACATGCAGACAACAAAGTCTTGTTGAGCTGTGTTGTAACAATAGCTTTTGATGCATATTATTTTTCAAAACATGTCCTGCACTATATGTCCTGTGTATTCTTGGATTGTGGCATTTGTTATGACTATATAGATATTGCTATAAAGTTGTTTTTCTACTTGTAGACCAAGATGAGACAATCCTGGTATGACTCTAGGTAGTATTACTATGGAGAGACCCTTCACTTATTTTGTTGGGTTTTTTTCATCCAAGGAGTTTGATCAAAGGCCAATGGAAGCCGGTGGAAATCTTTCAGTTGACCTTATGTTGCTCTACATAAGACTTCTAATACTCTGCAATGCATTTTCTCTAAGTTCTGGCCTGGTGATTGTGGGAATTCACTTATCGTAGCCTAGTTCTTGTGAGCTCATCTTTTATGCAGTTGTTCTTGAAACAGTAGAGCTTCTTTAGGTTAAAGGAGTAAATTTAAATTCCATAGTGAGACAATTTGCTTTAAATATTAAAGTTCCACAGCTATCCTTGTAATCAAATTGCTTAGGCAAGTCCTAAACACAGTAAGAACTTGGGTCCTTAAGTGTGTTTCTTCTGGCTGTTTATGTCACATTAGAAACAAATGAACCCCGGAGACCTTTATAAGTTGTTATTGCACAGCTTTTGGCATGTTATCCAATGGCAACTGCTGGTGAAAGCCAAGGAACATCATGGGAGTTGGATGACTAACCTCTCCAAGGCACACAAGTCAGTTGTAACTACTGTCAAAGGTAGATTCTCTTCCATGAAGTGACCAGTGAAAAGTCACATCTAGAAAAAATTTCTACTTTTTGTATTTGAAAGAGCAAAACGGTTTCAAAGAGCTCCTACATGTCTCCTACAGTCTCCTTCACCTCCTCCTAGGTCTGGTGGACTGACCCTAAACCTTGACAGCATAACTGGCTGAAATACCTATCTCAGTGGTGAACAAGATGCCCTTTGCCTATGGCTTTTGTGTGTGTGTGTGCTTGAAAGATAAATTGTATTTCTTTTGATGATAAATAACAAGATTGCTTCTCAGATTCTTTAAAAATGTTTACTATTATTATTAAGCATTTAATTAGATCTGCTTAAAATGTCATTCAGTCCTACTTTTTCTCTTAACTGAGAATAGCACCTTACTACTTTGCTTAAGAAAAAAAAGCTACTTTTTATGTAATGCAGAAGATATGACTTGTAGAAACCTTCTTTTACCTGGTGAGTGGACAGTGGAGTTGGGCATATATATTAGCATATATTTGAATGCTCAAGTAGGCCCGAAGCTCATTCAAAGCTTTATAAAGCATAAAGTATTAGCAAGACATCTTGGTCTCTAAGTCTTCATTCTAAACTCTTGGCCATCAGATATTACTGAAAGCTTTTTAAAAGGTAATATTTTCTCAGACTTTGAAGATGATGTCAAAGCACCATGGGCAGTGCAGCACTGAGTAATGCTTTATCCAGCTGGGTGATAGTGCCATATTAATTTGTTTCTCTCACTAGATGAATTGATTAAAAGTTATTTTCAGAAGAATCATAATAGAAATGTCTTCCTATGCTGTTGCTTAATTACAAAGTAGAAAATGAGCACTGAGGTGTGTTAGGGGCCAGCTACTTTCCTGATTTGTTGGGCTGTTTGTTGGGCTGTTTGTGTTCATGTATTGGTTCGTGTCCAGCAGCCCTAGCATCTTCTTGACATTTTGATGGATCAAAACTAGAGGTGGGTAGATTCAGATTAGACATTAGGAAGAAATTCTTCACCATGAGGGTGGTGAGACACTGGAACAGGTTGCCCAGAGAGGTGGTGGAAGCCCCATCCTTGGAAATTTTGAAGGCTGGGCTGGGTGGGGCTCTGAGTAACCTGATCTAGTGGGAAGTGTCCCTGCCCATGGCAGGGGTTGGAACTAGATGATCTTTAAGGTCCCTTCCAACCCTGAGAATTCTATGATTCTATGACTATATCTGTGAGGTCCATGAAAGGTAAGCGAGCTTATGGGGCTTACATCCTTCCAGCAAGCAGCTGGTATCTCCTTTGGAAAGAGGAAACACCATGACTCAGAACAAACATGGCTGTGAAACTGAAGTAGTCTGATTCACTCTGAGTCGCATATCCTGCTTTCACTTTGTCTCCCCAGCTGAACGTGATGTCTCTTTTGTCTTACGTAGTCACTTGGTTTCCCAGGTTTTCACTCTCTGAACCCTGCTATCTTGCACACTTTGTGATGCTGGCTCCTGCTAATTGACAGTGCTTTTAACCTCAGGTTGGCTCTGCAGTGACCTTGCGTCTCCTGCCCCAGCCTGCTTTTCTTGCTTCATCCCAACAGCTTCATTCTTCCTCACGCAGGGAGGGCAGATGATCTCCTTGATGCATTAGTTCTTTTTACTTTTCCTGCCTTACTCCTCTGGTACCTCAATAGTTACATTCAGAATATTTTGTCTAGTTTATTTCAAACACTGACTAAGGCTGAGATTTAACTATAGACTGTGTTTCTATCCCCTCCTCTGCCCACCCTGCTGATCAGCCTTGCACACTCCCTCCCCTCATATCCCCCAAATCCCATGGCTGTGTGCAGCCTGGCAGTGGTAACAAGGAGTGCATGTCTGACATTGGGGCTTTCCACTGCTTAGTGACAACCCAGGTAAATCTGATAGCAATGTCATGTTAATGAACTAGTGACAGAAAAGAGATGAGGAGGATAGCAGTCAGTGCAACAGCTGCTCTTGATAATCTAGGAAGACAAAAAGCTAGTTCCCATCAGCGTGTGGCACAGGAGGATGGGCATATCCTGCTGAGACCACAGCACAGTGGAATACCTTAGTGTAAATGCAGAGATGAAGTAGAGGTGGTAGCCAGTGATCTCGGGTTTTAAAGAGACCTGCTATTCATACAAATGAAACTTGCTACCTCAGCCCTAAACAATGTGAAAGGATAGAAGATGCTATGTCTGTCAAAGTGGACAGGCAATAATAGTAACTAAACCCAACCTCAAATGCATTGTGCTTCAACAAAAATGAGTTATGTGCTCCAACAAAAATGACTTATGTGCTTCACAGAAAGTGGCAATCCCTGTTCTGCCTTGTGGCTTGTCTCAGGACTTCCAATAAAACAAACTAAATTGAGGAAACAGCATAACTGTATTGTGAGACGTAGCCTAGGACATATTTTGTTGAAAGCTACTGAAGTGACACTTCTAAGCGACCTTATTTTTCAACCATTCAGTAGCTTTCAGAGAGCTAAAA
Source organism: Brachypteracias leptosomus (assembly GCA_013401335.1). NCBI lineage: Eukaryota > Metazoa > Chordata > Aves > Coraciiformes > Brachypteraciidae > Brachypteracias > Brachypteracias leptosomus. Next base: position 85,224 of record VYZX01028365.1, on the reverse strand, counting down.
ATACATAATGTGTTTTATAAAGGGTGGCTCAGAAAAAGTAGTGAAACTCAGTTGTAAAACAAGTGAGAAATAAAGTCTCAAGGATCCTTTTCAGTCAGATTCCCCATGATTTAACTTGAATTTCTTCGTGCCAAAAAAAGGTAAATGTTCAATATTAGTTTTGCAAGTATCTCTATCTCTAATCTCACTTGAACCTTATCCAGAGCATATTTTGCTGGGTTATGAATATAGTTGTTTGGGTTTTTTTTACAAAAAATGGAATATCCTTTTTCCTGATGTAGCTGCCTCCCCAATATGAAGATTTTTCTGGCATAACAATGTCAACCAAGGTGAGAACTTGGTCTTGACGCAGAGGCAGAACTCTGTAGTTTGGAGCCAGCCTCAGCTGCTCACTGCTTAGTGCTTGGCGACACCAAACACTTTTAAGCTGTATTAATTTTAGGAAGATTTGTGAAATCTGGACAACTCTGTAAATAAGACTATCAAAGACAAATGCCTCAGGGTGGTAACTCTGTAGAAAAGCATAGCATCTTTTAATTTCCTTTTCTGATGAACAATGGTATGATGTCTTACTGGGAGATGTGCAGAAATTGAAATGACAATAGAAGCAGCTTAGGACTTTGCATTTATTCTAATACCAAATCTGTAGGTTTTCAAAACCCGAATCTCATAGTACAAAGTCGTAACAAATTTCAGTGTTTTCCTTCCTCGTTTCTTTGTCTTTCGTTGCTGCAGGCATTTAACTTGAAATCACCAAATGACAATCGGAAAGGTCAAGGTAACTTTTTTTTTTGTTGTTGTTTACCTGATGCAATTTTTGTTGCATTGACATCATACACTGGCCACGTTGTCAGCTAAAGATAAGTTTTTATTCATCCAGCATTGTCAGCTAAGCATTCCCTTATCATTTTTCTCAGCTATTTGTTTGGTTATTTTTAAATTATTTGGGCTTGGGTTTGTTGAATCTTTCAGGTCACTGCTACCAAAAGAGATAAGCAAGTTTATTAAGTGTGCACATACAATGACGATGGGGGGAGACAAAAAAAAAAAAAAAAAATTAGATGTAGAGTGTTTGTGTAGCTTATCTTTATTCATGAAGCCCTTGAGGGTGATGGAAAAGGGTACCAGGAATCTACACAGGCTGTGAACTCATCCAGCCATATTTAACTTTGTTCGTCCTGGTTGCCTCAGCTAATGCACACACGGGGCTGTGCCAAGCCTTGTGCTTTGCCTACCTTGCATTATGAGTGCTCCCAGAAGGGCTCACATTTGTATGCTGTTGGCTGAGGTGAGACTGGCACGGCTGCAGCTCCGCCGAGCGCCGTGTTCGTAGCTCTGACATTGTGGCTCTATGAATGATATTAGTACTGAGCAGGCACAGCTGGAGCAAAGCAGTATCTAGTGTTTTCCAGTGATGCCAATGGCTGGAATCCAGAAATACAGGCCTCTCTGAATTCTGATGTATTTAATTAGGGAGATAATGACACATGCACAGACAGAAAACCAAATCCAACTGCTGCTACCTGTAGTGCGATTATACTATGTCTTTTAATATCTCTGCCTATTTCCTTTCTCAAAGCTGACATAAAACTTGCAAGAGGTTCTAGGCTTTTTTCTTTAATGATATTTCTTTTTTTTTGTTCTTGTCAAGGAAGTAGAAAACTTAAAACCACAAATAGGTGCAATGTGGGAACTCAGATGAGATAATTCCTCATAATTACTGAAAACCAATCTCATAGGTTTTTTTTAACTAGACTCTTTGCTTATTTGGAGCTCATAACATCACAAATAGATTTATTTTTGTATGTTCTTTTTTACTGTTGCTGTGTGGTTTTTGAGAGTGCATCCAAACAACCTGCCAATTCAAAGTAAGAACATTGACCTGCCTGGTGAGACCTGTTCTGCACCTGGTTTTGTCAAGCTGCGCTGTGGCTGGGTGTTGATGATGGTTGTGTGTCTGTGCACACACAGGGGCTCTCCTTGCCTAGTGTTTCCAAGTGGAGTGTAGGCTGGATGAGGCTTTTTTTCTCTCTCTCTCTTTTTTTTTCCCCTTCCCCATCTGCAGCATTTGACCTATTTATGTTGGGAAAGAGACAGGTGATCCTTTGGAAACTGAAGTATTGGACTCTGTATTTATTTATTCTTCCCCCCATAATACTTTGAAATAGGTAATAACATTTTGACACAAATTATGCAATGTGGATAATGTGCCCATGTAATATTCCTGTAATAAATTTGTACAAGTGTATTGGGCTTGATTTCATTCCACTAAAGGCAGATGAGAGAGGCAGTAGTGTAAATCAGAACAATTCCTTCTAATGTAGGAGAAATTCAGGGCTGCCAAAAACACTACCTATCCAAGAGGAATATTGCACCTGGGCACAAAGTATGAGCACGTATATTCAATAGGTTAATACAAGACAAAACCCTAGTCTGCTTGCCTATCTCAAGAGAGTACTAAAGGAAACCGTACAGATTACCTCAATGTCAGTACAGTACTGCCAACCTCAGGCTTTCCCAAATTGCAGGACTAGCCTAAAAGTCAATACATTTGTGCGATTGTTTTGGCTTTTTTTCCTTAAGAGCTATCTCATAACAAGTGGTTAGTTTAAATTTTTAACCTTTCCTCCACGATGAGGTCTATAAATTTTTTTTTTTAAAAAGAAAAATTGAGACTTGCTGATAATAGACTTCTAAGGGAGACAGAAAATATCATGAAACTTGTGATTAAAATTGGGGTAGCTGGTAATGCTGCTATTATTAGTTTTGCATGTGCATTGCTTTGGGTTTAAAATGCACCAGTTCTTGTCAGAAATCCAATTGCATGGGCTCTTGTGAATTTGAATTTAACCAACACTCCTTCCCTCCCCGTGGCTGATGCTGTCATTCTGTTATAGCTATTGTGTTATGGAGGGCTCTTGGCAGGCACATGCACAGGATTATTTTAAGCCCATTTCTCTGTACTGCTGCAATATTAGGTCTTCTAGGTACAAGAAGCAAATCTTTGCTTATCCTTATTTCATACCCATCTGTTACTAATGTAAAATGACTGAAAAAGTCAATTTTTAATTAAAAGTGGAAAAACAACAGGGTCGATACATGTTAAGATGCATTAGGTTTTAGCTCACACTTCACCCAGACATCAGTGTTTCATGCTGAATACTCAGTGGCTGCAATTCTTGAGCAGATCAGCATGTCTTAAGCAGTAATTCCACCTAATGAGGTGAGTAATTCAGATAAGAGCAAGTGGTCAACCAGGCAAGTAACGTGCTATTTTTAATTGGCATGAGAAGCGTTTACAAGATCGCATACATCAGGGGGCTATGACATGGCAGGAAGCTTTGAAGAAGTGTGCTGCATAAACCAAGTTTATTGGTCTTCTCACAACATCTGATATTAAAAAAAAAAATAAAAGTAGTAGAATAAAGATGTCTTTCAAACAGGTGCTATAGAGCATATGGCTGTTGGTCTTCTGTGTTAAGCTTCCTGTAAAATGCATGAAATTTGCTGGGAAATGGCCCTGAAGAGCTTTGTGGAGATGATGCAGCTTGTGTGTGGAAGCGCTAACTATTCCATATTAATGGCATAATTTGTCATTAGGTGATTAGTACAGTACACCCCTGTAGTGACAACCAGATGTTTGTCACATCCCCACGAGCAGACTGTTCCTGAGAGGCAGCAGGGAGGAGGAGAGAGCAGTGAAACATCGCCGCGGAGGAAAACAGCCACTTGGTATGAAACAATTATAAACAAACTGTTAGAAGAGGGAGTGCCTGTCTCCTGCTTCAGACTGAGTGTACTCCTCACCGGTGGTCCAACAGACTTCCTTCCCGTGCCAGATTCTGCCTGGAAATTAAGAACAGAAATATCATTGATTATAGGGGAAATGATAAAGCCTGAAATTACTCTCTATGGATCTAAGTGCTGCTTGCCAGCAGTGAAAATATTTGTTTCACATTTCATTAGGCCTTTCAGATCTGGCCTGACAACGAAGGACAATGAGCAGCTCTAGTGTGGGTGACTGTAACAACTTGGAATAACCTTGGTATCCTACTAAACAATTAATGCGCTCAGGGTGACCCCTCAATTTCCCTTCCTGCCCACCAGAGTGATGGCCCTGTCCTCTAACTCTGTCTCCAGCAATTGTAAATTGGCCCTGCAAGGCTGTGAGTTCAGGCTTTGGGGGATTGCAGAGCTCCTGCTTCTGTGACACTGTTGCTGGGGCAGATGATGGGTGTTGGAATGATGGTTACTGCAATCAGTATTCAAAATGTTTGTCTACAAGCTGAGTGACTCATTAATTACAGGCTATAAAATGCTACTTTGCTTCTCCTGCCCCCCTCAATCTAATTTACAAGCATTTATCTCAGCCTTCTCCAGATAATGCATGGATACAGACAATGAAAGAATACTCAGTAAAATCACTGGTTTAGCTCTGTCAAGTCACCTCATCCCTGAAATTATCCCTCAGCAACACAGGTGAAATACATGGTGATTGTTCATGCTTCTTCTCTTCCCACTTCCTTACAAATGGGATTATTCTTTTATTTACATGCAGCTAAAGCTGAGCTTGATCTTGTTGAAAATTGCTGTACCTCATGTTGCCATATAGAATTTTTTCTTTTTATTTTGCCTTGAATATCTCTGAGAATGGAGACTCCACAGCATGTCTAGGCAACCTGCTCCACTGTCTGACTAGTCTCACAGTAAAAAGGTGTTTTGTGTGTTTAAATGGAATTTCATGTCTTTTCATTTATGCCCCTTTTGTCTTTTATGGGACACCACTGAGAAGAGTCTTCTTTGCTCCCACCCATGAGGTATCAATAAACATTGCTAACACATACCCTTCTCCCTCAGCCTTCTGCTCCAGTCCTTTCCCGATCTTTGTGGCCCTTTGCTAGACTTGCTCCAATAAATGCATGTCTTGTACCAGGGAGCCTAGAATTGGACCCAGCACTCCAGGTGTGGCCTCACCAGCACTGGGTGGAGAGAAGGGATCACCTATCTCAACCTGCTGGCAACACTTTTAATGCAGCCCAGGATGCTGCCTTTGCCACAAGGGTGCATTGCTGGCTCATGAGCAGCATTACTTCTCAGGCAAATTGTTTTTTGCAGCTGCTGATTCTTTCCACTTCTGTGTCTGAATGCAATAATGGGGTTTATTTGTTTGTAACGTCCCCATCCCTCACCTCTCCATCCTCTTTTTTTTTTTCTGTAACCTTTCTGTAGCAATTGGGCCTGGTTACCAATACTGACAGAACTCAATCCTACTCCACCAGAGTCAAACCTAGATGTATGAAGTGACTAAATGTGGCAGAGCACGTGTGTAAATAACCATCACTGGGAGAATGGAAAAGGACAGCTTCTGAGCAATTGTATATTGTGCTAACTTTTTATTTCCTGTTAATGGAAGTCTGCATGAGATGGTTAATTAATGCCTATCAAAGTAGGTTAAAAGGGGGTGGAGTGCAGCAGAGACAAAGTTGTCTTTGAATAGCATCATTACAGAAACTCTGAATGCTGAGGTTTGTCCTCACAAAAGCCTCACCTCCCAATATGTGCCTGCTGTCTTAATGTGAAAAAAGTGTATGGAGGTATTCCTGCAGTAAACCAAGAAAGTTTATCCAGAGGTGAATACTGAGATAAAATACCACCTTTAAATGTTCTTTCTGGATTCTTAGATGAACAAAAGGCACTAAAGGCAGCAAGCCTTTATTTATTACCTCTGATGTGCAATTGTGTTAGCTGTGCACAGGAAGAGTTCATGCTGTTAAGTCTACAGATTCAGAGCCTCCATCCCCACAGGGCTGTGCTGTTGTGCATTCAATAGATGGAACTTCTTAGGGAGAATATATATATTTTTTTGAATCTCTATCTTATTAGATCAAAGTAAAACCAACATTGCTTAGTCTTTCTGAAAGACTAAAACAAAAAAAAAACCCCAAACTGTAGTTTCATTTACAATGCTCGCTATGATTTGTCTCGGGTTGCCAGATGTATATAGTAAACGTATGTCAGAGACAGTGGAGCATTTAGGATTCAGAAGTGATACAGAAGCTTGAATGTACCTAGCATCTGCCTGGTTCACTGCTTATCCACGAGGAAAAAAAGGAGCTCAAGACTCTGTGCTTGTTTATCTCAGAATCACAGAACTGTTGAGATTGAAAGGGTCAGCTAGAGCAGGTTACCTGGGATTGTATCTGGTTGAGTTTCGAGCAGCTTCACATATGAAGAATCTATAAAGCACTCTGGGAAACCTGTTCCTATGTTTGACCACCCTCACAGTAAAATGAGTTTTTATGGTTTCTAAGAGGAGGAGAGGGAACCAAGAAGCTTTTTTCTTCCTACTTCCATAGCAGGTTTCTTGTGTTGACAACGTGGTAAGCAATTTGACATCATGTTTGTTTCTCTGAGTAGGGAAAGTTGAGGTAGATCCACTGACAGTTATGGAAGTATGGTTAAAAGGTAGTACAAAATTTTAAGGCTGAGAAAAGTGCTTGGAAAACTGTGTGAGAGGTTATATATAAACAGGAGTTTTTTTCTGACTGGATTTTTAGAGCTAGATTTAGAGGAACCAGACTGATTTCAGGCTCACTTGAACAGAGATAAACAGACTGAGCAGATAAACTGTTCACGTCCTTTAAGATAAATTCATGCAGTGTACCTGGCAATATTACCTGTAGTTGTAATCTTCAAAGTGGGACAACAACAGATGCCCAGAGAATCTTTTCCAATCTAATTTACTCTTAAAATGTGCTAATCCTTTGTTCACTAATTTAAAAAAAGATTACTAAAACTAAGTGAATTTCTCCCTGTGAGAAAAGCCGGCTGCAACTGAGAAATCCCCGAATCCTTTAAGAAATAAATCCATACATTTTGAATTGTTTTGGATTTTATAGAAAAATGTATGGTTTGTTTTCATACCCCATCTCCATTCATTGCCTTTCAGTCCCATGAACTTCCAAAGAGGAGAGGAAAAATGTAGTTCCATTTATTCTGATCGTTTTGGTCAACAAGGTTGACCTGTGTTAGACTTCTCATTGAGGATGGCAATGTTCTGATGTGTTGTAAATTTATCAGGGCAGATTTTATAAATTTGTGCTCTGCCAAGCCAACATACCCCTATTGTTATGAAGGGCATTGCAGCAGGGATCTACAGCAGCTGAAATCTGGACTCATTGTCTTCTATTAAATAGATTGTCACATCCCTTGATAATGGCTATCAAAAGCTTATTCCTAAAAAACAAAACATAGTATCATTTGTGTGTCAGTGGCAACATATGCTGCCTGCATTTCAAAATCCTCAGAAGTGTTCAAAACTGCCACCTTTCTGGGTGAGAATAGTTGTGCTGACAAATACGACGACGCTCTCGAACTTCTGTTTTGCAGGAAGAACTTGATGCCCTGTTTGTATAATGTTTAGGTTTAGTCTGAAAATTTAAAACTTTGATGCAATGCACTTAGTTATCTGATAGAACAGATTTTCTAGTGATGTGCACTCACACTCTTCCTCCCCCTGCCCCCCTCCCCTGTCAAACTTGTCTTCAGTTTCTGTCCTGGTGAACTTGAAGGTGAAATGGTTTAAGTGAGGTTCATTAGCTAATTGATTCTAGTAATCTGCATCATTTGTCTGTGGTAGCTCTGTGGCAAATATAAGACTAGGTAATTTCTGTCTTTCTCTGTGATGATCATTTTCCCTGTAGTCTGTAAAGTCAAAGCAGATTGTGAGCTCCAGATAATTTTCCAGGGAAGCCCTGTACTGAAGTCACCATATCTAATCCCAAAGCAGAAGGCCATCAGCCCAGTGCTGTCTGGTCACACCAGTGGGAATGTTTCACCTCTGCCTAGTGAACATCAGGAGGGATGGGTACAAGGTAGGACTGGGCGCAGAGTTCTTAATTTCAATTTGATTGAGAATGTAAAGGCACTGCCTAATTACCAGTGGTCAGGAAAATTTCCTCAAGCACAATGGTTGTTTGTTATATGACACTATGACTTTACTGATGTAGCTGTCTTTAGATTTCCAGAAAGGTTGAGAAGTCATAAACTAGACAGAATGAAAAACATAAGGGTAGGTAAAGAAAAGCAAGCTGGCCAGACTGCAAATCCAGATGGGATAATACCTAGGCTTGGTCTTTCTCTGGCAATATGAACAGCCAGCATAGATCTGTTTGATGTATTCTAAATAGTTATGTCTCTTGTATGTAACTGAATAGGAACAAAGGACTCTGAAGCCAGTATTAAGCCACTGAAATAAATGCTTTTTATTCTAGCTGGAATCATAGAATCATAGAATTGTCAGGGTTGGAAGGGACCTTAAAGATCATCTAGTTCCAACCCCCCTGCCATGTGCAGGGACACCTCCCACTAGATCAGGTTACTCAGAGCCCCATCTAGCCTGGTCTTAAAAATTTCCGGGGATGGGGCTTCCACCACCTCTCTGGGCAACCGGTTCAACAGTCTTTCCTATAATATATTCTTGATGTTTTTCATCCTGTGAGTTGGGCTATATTTCGTACATATATTTCATCCATAGCTGTACAGAAAAGGAGTAGAAGGAGGCACTACAATCTAGCAAACCCTGAGCTAGAAATTCATGTTTCAGAGTTGTGGAGAGGCAGGTTAGCTCTGTTTGGTGTCTGAAAGCCAGTGACAACCTGATAACTGGTAACTGCATGAAATCCTTGCTATGAAACAGCAGAAAGTCCCGTAACATGCTCAACTTGATTAGTTCAGTCACTTACCACAGCAATAAATTTGCTGTATGCTGACAAAGAATACTTCTAGCTTACGTATTCACAGAGACGTCTTCTAAAAGGCTAATAAATGCATGACAAGAGTGATTCAGCCACTGCTAATAAATGATGTCAGGTCTATAGAGATATGTATATCTGCCTAATATATGTACGCTATTCAACATGTGAAATTAAAAGGTGACACAAAGTCAAGTGTGTGTAGCAGTAAATATAGAGGAGAAGACAAAGGTGTGGATATATGGAAGTCAAGTCTCTCCATCATTATAGTCTAGCAATGCCATTTCCTGAGTGCTTCTGGAGAAAAACATTGGAAGGTAAGGGAGCAGCTGGGGCATTGACTGCAGAGCAGGACTCGGTTTGAATAACAACAGTATCCAAATGCACAGCATAAAAATCTTTTTTTGTGATCTGCATCACGCTTAGAAAATCATTTGTGTGACTCCTCGTTGTGAACTTCTAGATCATGGAGAGCAGTATTGATATGTGGTGTAGAAAATGAAAGGCAGAGAACAAAGACGGTGCTGGTGAGAAACGGATGAGAGGGGAACAGCAGGTAATGAAGAGGAACACAGCAGATAGGAGGCTTTAGATCATTCAAGGGATAATAGATGAGAAAGATAGTTCACTGCAGATAAATGTGGAATAATGGTGACTTTGATGAATTCTTTTCAGTCCAGACCCTGTATTTCACAAAACAGGGCTTTTAAAAAAACCCAAAAAAACTAGGAGTCAAAAGACACAGCTATATGTGCTGTTAAAGAATAATGAACATGAGGAGAATGAATCTCTGCATGCAGAGTGGGACTGCTGGTGGTGATCTTGATCCAGGATACTCAGGAGTTGGGGAAAACAAAAAGGAAGAAAGAAGGCATGGAGGGAGAGTGAACCCCCAAAAAAGGCAAAATAAAATGTTTAACTAACTAAAAACATTAAGAATTTGCAATAGTGTGCTTGCATATGTGGACTTTTGATGTCAAGATAACATACAGAAATTAATTGGTCCTAAAAGGATTTTTTTCAGTTTATTGCTAATAATTGTGTTTGGAAGCAATGATGTTTTATGTATTTAGGAGGCAGGTATTGACTATAATTCTCTCATTTTATTGTGGTGGTGACAGAAGCCTCAGAAACTAGTGGAGGGACAGGTACCACTAACAGTGATGACCCAATTTTCCCTTTGCTGATGGCTGGAGTGCAGAGACCCCAGATGAGCCCATCTGGGTAAGTCCCTCTTGCTGGACCATGCGAGGAGAAGCACATTCTGACTTTTGTTTACTGAAAGAGTCCTTTGCTTCATGCTGGTGCATGTGGGTTCCACAGTGCAGCATAGAGTGTGTGGTGTTACAGAGGCAGGACTGCTGGCTAATTTCCTTGCCTGAAGGCCGGGAACTTTTGGGAGCTGTATTCCAGCAGTAGCACATCTGTGAGTCAAAATCCTACTTTTTTGCAGTGTGTGTGTTGCTGTGAGGAAGATGTTTCCTACACTATTGACTGCTTTTTCCTGAGGCTTTCTCAGCACAGCAGAGATGCAGGAATACAGGGTAGAATGTCTCCCTTAGCCATGGAAGCCAGCATAACTTGTAAAGCTTCCAAACTGCTTAAAGCACTATACGTTCAGCTCAAATGAAGGCTGACCAGTTTCCTATATTTGTGGTCCATAACAGGAGGCAATTTTGATGACATTAATTCCTTTGAGAAAAGAGAGGGCTTAGCACAAATCACCAAGAGTTGAAGATGATGTGGCTGGATTTTTTTTTAAGAAAATTTGTAGCCAGTTTGTTTCATTCACCCTAGAAACAACAAATACTCCAGAGAAATATCAATATTTTTAACTTTTTTCCAATTTAGAGTGCAAGCTGAGTTTAGTCCCAAAATACAGGTTTCACGGAGCACAGTTGCTGTTTTCCACCAGCTGAGCTCAGAGCAAGGCCTGTGGCTTCCTTGGCAGTCCTTGCAGCTCCATCTCTACTGCTTCCCCTTCCCTTTCTGTTTCAGTGCTGCTCTAACTTTTCCTACCAGTGCCTAGTGTGAGATGCTTTCTTTTCTTCCTGGTTTCTCCTGTAACCTCAACTCCTGCATATTCAAGCCTCCTATGCCCTCATGAATTGTATGAGCTGACCTTGTCCCTCTTGGAACTGAAGGTTGTTTGGCTGTGCTCACATCTCTGCTGTTTTTTCCTGTTGCTATCATCCTCAGTTTTTTTCACTAACCTAAATTACACAATAGGTCAATATGTTAAACTCCTTTGGAAAAATACTGAGGAATTGTGTACCTGATCATGGTGCTGTGGAGTGATGAGTCAGTGTGACTGTGCACATCTCCATTGCCAGTGTGAGCTGGATCTTATTAAGTCCTATTAACTTGATGGAATGTCTGAGAATAGAAATGACTTGTCTTTGCAAAGATCCAGGGTGGTTTAAGCTGTAATTGCTACTAGGGCATCTTAAAACCATTTGCTCATTATTCCTAGTCCTGTCATATTAGAGCTGGCTGATCTTTATGACTTTCCACATTTTTTTTCAGGCCAAAACCAGCTGCTTGAGCCTAACCTTCAATTGTACTGAGTTAAACTGGACAGCTTTGAATGAAGTAGGTTAAAGGAGGAGTGGGGATGACAGTAACTTCTAGCCTGTGGTCATGAATGTGAATGTTTGGGACACTAAGAAGCAGATAGTTCATGCCTTTCTCATTTTCAGTCAGATAAGAAAACAGGAATGGGATTTTTTTCTTTTGTTAGCCTGACTTTTGTCAGCTTTTTGACTGTCTTTGTGTACGAATAAAGGGCAGCCTTGGATGCTTAGATAACGCTTTGACTTGCTGATCAGTGCTTAGACTTGAAAGCCCAGATCTAAAATTTAAAGTGTTTGTCCTAAAAAATAAATAAGATGGACATTGAGTGTCTTTACATTTTGAAGTTACTGAATACGTGACCAGTAATTCTGTCACAGTTAGTTTTGGGATTGCTGATGCTGTTGTCTTGGTGGCAGGTTAAAGTTCAGTACCAAAGCAGAAGAAGAGATTGTGTCTTTGTCCAATGTGTAACCTTAACGATGACAAAACTTCCCCAGCTCCTACCGAAACAAATTTAATTTAGTTGGTAAGTGCATGAGCAGGCTCTGGAAATGTGTGATACAGGCTGGTAAGACTTGAAGCACCATGTCATTCAGTTCCAAGTTTAGAAAACTGCACCAAGTGCCACCATTTGATCATTTTAGGACTTTCTTTTGAAGCGTAGATACTTTGTACTTATTCCTGTGATGTTTTCTACAATGGCAGTAGTTTAACATCTTTGTGGTGATGATATGGGCAGTGGGATCGAGTGCACCCTCAGCAAGTTTGCAGATGACATCAAGCTGTGTGGTGTGGTCGACATGCTGAAGGAAAGGTATACCATCCAGTAGGACCTGGACAGGCTTGAGAGGTGGGCCCATGCCAACCTCATGAAGTTCAACAAGGCCAAGTGCAAGGTCCTGCACCGGGGTCAGGGCAGTGTCAAGCACAAAAGCAGCCCTGGGGAGAAAGACTTGAGGGTGCTTGTTGATGAAAAGCTCTACATGAGCCAACAGTGTGCTAGTGCAGCCCAGAAAGCCAACCATATCCTGGGCTGCATCAAAAGAAGTGTGGCCAGCAGGTCGAAGGAGGTGATTATGCCCCTCTACTCTGCTCTTGTGAGACCCCAACTGGAGTACTGTGTCCAGCTCTGGAGCCCCCAAAATAAGGAGGACATGGACCTGTTAGAGTGAGTACAGAGGAGGGCCATGAAGATGATCAGAGGGCTGGAACACCTCTCCCATGAGGACAGGCTGAGAGACTTGGGGTTGTTCAGTCTGGGAAAGAGAAGGCTCTGGAGAGACCTCGTTGTGGCTTTCCAGTGTCTGAAGTGGGCCTACAAGAAAGCTTGGAGAGGGACTTTTATGAGGGTTTGTAGTGATAGGTTGAGGGATGATAGGTCCAAACTGGAACAGGGTAGATTTAGATTACATGTACAGAGTGAAGTTCTTCACTCTGAGGATGGTGAGACACTGTAACAGGTAGCCCAGGGAAGTTGTGGATGCTCCATCACTGGATGTGTTCAAGACTAGGTTGAATGGGGCTTTGAGCAACCTGGTCTTACTGGTCAGAGGTGTCCCTGCTGATGGGAGGGTGGTTGGAACTAGATGATCTTTAAGGTTCCTTCCAACCCAAACCATTCTATGATCTAAGTGTGTCCAGGAGTTCCTTGTTCATCCACACATGACTTCTGGCATTCTTACCTGCTTTCCCCTTTTTTCCCTTTTTTGTAGCCATCTTCATTGTACAGATGTTGAAAGACATCTGGAAGTTGTGTAGAATACCTTGAGGTTTATATTGTAAGAAATATTAGAAACTTATTACATAAGCTGTTACATTTCTGTATTACCAAATACAGACATAAGCTTTTAATCTAACACATGCTGTTAGAGCAGAATGATGTGTCATTATTGTGTTATGCAAATGTGGAATGATAGCTTAACAAGTTGCAGGTCAACCAAACATGTATAAATGCATGTTTAAAAATAATAAATTTAAGATTAAATGCTCCTTATCCTACAACTGATCTTGAAGCCACTTAGTCTGTTAACAGTAACTGCTATTTATAGGTGCTTCTGGCATCAGAGCACAGGGAACCAAACTAAAAGGTTTCAAGTATGTCTTTGTGAACCTGAGCTATATGAAAGATGACTTGATTTCAAAAGATACTTTTGTACAGCTGGTAAAACAACTCTGCACATTTGTCTAAATCATTGTGGTGCAGTGACTGAGCAGGAATATTTCCCCAAGAGATTGCAATTGAAAGAAGAAACTATTTAGTTCTATTTAAGCAAAAGCTTGGCCAAGGTCTGACAGAAGCAAGAGGGTAACTCTTAAAGATAGCAAGAGAGAAAACTGCTTCCTCCCTAGTAAACTTCCAACTTAATATAATTTAAAAGAAGGAGGAATGTTTGCTGACTTTCAGCAGGGACTTGAAATCTCTGTCAGTGATTTGAGTTGCTAAAGGATATGTTTGTGCCTACTGAGATGCAGGTCATATTTCCAGACATTTTAAGTTAACTAAGCATGCTCCTTTCTCTTGCACTTTCTTCATAAGAATTCCATGTATATCTATACATCTTCCAGGAAGGCACTGATTCTCTCTAAGGGAGCTCTCTACAACCAGCTGAAAAAGAGACGAGAGGGAGAAGAAAATGGGGAATGGTCAGATTACTTTCCTTTGTGGTGAAGAAAACACTGCATCTGAGAAACTCAAGCTATGATGCAAAGTTCATGATCCAAATAAAATCCACCTTCAATTTCCATATGAGGCTAGATTCAAAGTTGTGGTGATGTTCAAAAAGAGTTGCCTACATCGCTATAGGAGCTGTGTATATCAAGTAACCATACATCTACATGAACATTTTTTCCATTTACATTTTTTAAAAGTGAAAACCTGTTTCCTGGGACACCCGTATGTGTGCCTGTGTATGTACACCCACTTTTATTAGACAAAGCTTAGATCCTCATACAATGAAGTTTTGGCTTTAAGCATGTATTGGTCCTCTGGTCATTCTCCCTCCTGTTGAATTAATATTGGTTTGTGCAGTCTCTTTTCCTAGGCCATGCAATATCAACATAGAACCCTTCCATCTTTGACTTCTTCCCTCTTGTTATCACCCTTACTTAATATATATTATTTATGCTCCTGGTTCATAGGTGTCAGCATGCCATTCAGTGCCATAAACATGTAGCATTAATTCTAGAATAAGCTACTCCCATAGTAAAGAGCTAACTTGCAAGAAAAAAATCCGTCAAAATAGCAAACTGTATTATTAATAAAGAAAAATATCAGAACAAAGTCTTTTCAAGGGATCTGAGAGGTCTGGAAACACAGCCTGTGAAATGAAATTAAGAGAAGAGTGAATAGCCACCATAAAACCATTAAGAATAAAGCTGTCAAAAATACTTGCAGAGACACAGCAAGGGCTTTGTCCCAGGGACCATGTGCTGTGCTCTTTGCCTGAATTTCATACTCAGGACCTTCAACTGAGAATATTTTGCCTTAATCCAATCTTGACTGATCCAACAATGGAGTTAAATAAGAAGTAGTAGCAAACAATTAAGCAGGGCATGAGGTATAGCTGTGCATAAAGACTTGCTGCTTTGAAATGCAGTAGAAATATTGAAGGGTTCAGCAGCAAAATAAGATAAACATAATCCTGCATCCTGGAGAAGGCAGAGCCTGACAGTGATTTTACTAATGTATTGTGATTTTTGAAAAGCTTGAAAATGGCAAAAGGTTTTGATGATCAGTCACAGTTCATGAATGAGTAAAAAAGAGTTATTTCTGGTTGTATTTTTTTTCAGGGAGAAAAAATCTCTGAGGGTCTGTGCCTTTCAGGATAGAGTGTTGTTGATAGAAAGATGTTGCATTCTTTTGGTAGGTGTAATAAAAGTGCAACAGCTTTACTTCCTACTTGTGTCAAAGAAAGTGGAACAAAGCTCTGCTCTCCACACAGCATTTGAAGAATTGCTGCTTCTGAGTTTGTGATTCTGTCTCTTGAACAATGGAGCCTATGTCACAGTGCACGTTAATTCATATGAGATCTTTAAGCTGAGCTGTTAACATGTGATGGACAGAAAACACAGACCTTGATGTCAATGTTTGATAGCCATCGTGGAGGTCAGATGAGATTCTGGTGAGTCCTCAGATATTTCTGTGCTTCATTGCACAGTACATGTTTATCTTTTTATTATTCTATTATACTATTTTGCTATACTATCATTGGCTGAAATTTGTCAGGAGAGAATGGGAGGTGTTTATAATAAGCACAAATGCAATCTTTGCAACTTTGGTTTTTATACTGATGAAAACAAAGCCACAACCACAAATGCCTTTAGGGAAAAATGATGTTCCAGTGGAGCTATCTTTTTATCAAAGGAAAAACCTCTGTATCCATCACTCATGAACCCTTATCAGCCTTTAGCATTAGCAAATGAGCCAGCATGTCTCAAAACAAAAAAAAAAATTGCAGAAGGCACAGAACTGTGAGAGCTCTTGGCCCAATAGGCATTCCTTTTTTCTAATTAATATCAAAGAAAGAAAGAAATGTTAACTGTGCTTTGCTAACAGGCAGAGGTGTTGTTATTCATGTGCAATGGGGAGATAAAGTTTGGTTGAGCCATTCTCTACTTTCTGGTTTCATCTCCCTGGATGTGTTCCTGTGTGACCTAGTCTAGGTGATCCTGCTCTGGCAGGGGGTTGGACTAGATGATCTTTCAAGGTCCCTTCCAACCTTTAACATTCTGTGATTATGTGATCTCCTCTGAATTGCAGTTCTTCATGGTAATGACCTTTGCTGTTGATGCTGAGGGATTCGGTGTGCCAGGGATCATGCAGCGCCCTTCTCATATGCTTCAGCAACCTTGCTTGTTCTCCAGGAGTAAAGTAACGAGAAATTTTCAACCAATTAATTCTCTTGCTACATTCAGATTACTGAACAGCTGTTCAGGATTTAATTGGTGTCAGAGATGCGGTTGGAGCAGAAGTGGAATTTTCTTTTGGAAACACTGGATGTAACATTAGCTTGAACAGGGACAGAGGATAACATCTTCTGAGCAAGTAGGAAAATTCTGAAGAGCAATAACATAGGGTTGCGTGTCTAAATCTTAGAGATAAATCTTAGATGAGGTTAGAGCTGCTGGTTCAACCACACTCTGGAAATGGCTTGAAGAAGGTCAGAAACTCAGAAAATGTACATGTGTGTGGGTATGTTTTGAGGTGGAGAGGCAAACAATGTTCATACCATGAAAACATGAAATGCTGGAGTAGGAATCTGCCCAAAGCAGGAACTGTGATGATATCTTAAAATAATCTCCTGGTTCCTTTTCATTGGTTACTATTTTCTCCAGTGCTTATGTGAAATGTAAGACACTTTGCATCTGCTTCTTTTGAGTTCATGGTCTATCCTTATTTTCTCATTTTACCTCTCCATTCTTCTGTATTTTCTCAGAAACACTTTTCCTTGCATGCTGATGGTGGTAATGGGCTCCAATGGAGGGAGTATTTTGTGAACACTTGGGTGTTATCTGTGCTGCATCCTTCCAGATGGCTCAAAACCCTGGACACTGGTATAAGGCATTTTCAGAGAGGAAATAATTTCACTTATTTCAGCTCCTCTGGTAACAAATTATATCTAGAGTTACAAGCTGACAGTCTCCTGCCCTGAATAGTCCAAACTTTGATCTTAAGCTTTTTTAGCTCTTACTCCTGTAGAGTGCAGCTATTTTGCTGCCCCATGCTGATAACCCCATTTCACATAAAGGACTCTTAACCTGAATAATGGGTTTCCTAGAGATGTACCAACAAGCTTTGCCTAAAAAATGCACATTTGAAAATGGGTCAAAAAAAAAAAAATCTCATACTAGTATGTATTTTAAATTAGGAGTCACAGGGGTGTGGATTTGGGGACAATGAGAATATTTTTCTAGTGCCTTGATAAATGAGCACTGCCAGGATGGCTGCAGCATTTGGTCTCGTAGCACATGAAACTTGTGTGCTTGGATATATTGGTAACACAGATGGTTATAAAAATTTTCTGGGAGATAACCTTCCATCTTGTAGAAGGGAATTTACTAGCCATAATATAGACAATGTTATCTACTTGGAATAGGACCATGGTGTTCTGCTCTCCGCAAGTTTCCATACTATGACCAACCTCAAATTTTTGCTCTACATAGAGAGAGGCAGCAGTTGTTAGGTATTTATTCCCTCATGACAGAGCCACATACGAATATTGGAGGTTTAACTGAGATGCTGTACAGCTAAGAGTGTATTTTTACAAATGCATACAGCATGGCCTGAAGGATGTACTTTTAAATGATAGAGAGATAGAAGGTACTTTCTGGCTTATGAATTGGGGACTATCAGCTGAGGCAGAATTCCCATTTCATTCATGGATGAATGGGGAATAATTTTTGTAAGAGGATAGTGATGTATGAATCAAATGTTTTTCTTCTCACTGACAGGACAATCTTTATAATTACAGATGGGCCATGCTTCAGTTACCTTACGCTTTCAGCAAATGACTTTGAATATTAGTGATTCTGCCCTATCTGCAGGAAATGGTTTGAAGCTGCAATTCTGCAGAATGACTGCATATTCCTGAGTCTTACACTGCTAAATTGAAGAAGTATGACTTGAAAATTAGATCCCTAGTGCTGGATGTGGTGCCAGAGTGATTATTTGTACCACAGCAAAATGTGAATAAACTTGTGACAAAGCTGTTTCTTTCACATATTGTCTGTATTTATAGATAGCAGCTATTTTAGTGTGAGACATGGAAGAATTGTTTCAGGACTTTTAGAAATGCTGATATGTGTCAGAAAGAGAAGGCTTAGGGTTATTGAACAGGATACTTCCGAATGCAAAGATGCAGTTGTGGGAGAGGCAAGCTAGATAACACAAAACACTTAAAGTGATGATCTTCCAGAATGCACAAGTCTTTCCAAAGAGGTTATGGGACAGGAATGTTAACGTGGACCATCTGTGGCAAAATGTTATTTGTGATGGGGTGTCAGAAGAGGTGCTCCAGTGCAGGGAGCACAGTCCAGGACCACAGGGCAGAAAAAGGAAGATGCAAGGATAGGCAGTGGGAGGATGATCATTAGAAAACTGGTTGTTGGTGATAAACATTATTGCAGCAGCAACAACATTGGGATAGAGCTACTTAACTGTCAGCAAGAACCTTTGGCTAGAATGCTGGACACAAGGGGCTGAGCAGATGCTAGCACCTTCAGTACTGACTTTGAACTGCAGCCTTAATATCTTTGTAGAGTGAAGAGAAGTTTACTTTCTGGCTGTTTAAAAAGAAATGACCTTTTATTTTACAATCCACCTTTAAACTCTGAAAAACCAGCACAGTTCTGCTTTTATACTTCACTATAAACTGCAGAAGTACTAACCCCACCCTTTTTTCTGAGTCTTATTTCATGTTGGAGCCCTCTCCTGTGAACAGGCTCTTACTCTAAGCACTGGGATCTCCTTTTCACCTGCTTGCTTTACCTCTGCCATTGACTATTTTGGCTTCCTTTTGCCATGCTGCTCACAGGGTCTTACAGCCACCTACTTTCTGGTGGGTAAAGTCATGACAGGAACAATGAAGTGTATGATACAGTAAGAATGTGGGTGAAATAAGCATTAAGTTCTGTCTTCCTCTTCAGCCCCTTAATTTTGTTTGCTCTCCTTCCTACACCAGAAGTTTGTTTTAATTAATCTGAATCAGTTAAATATTTTTTAATTATTATTTATTCCCCCCACCCCCAACTGGTGCTGTTCTGCCCAGCCTGTTAATGGACATGGGGTGGAAGAAAAGATGTGTGAATGGGTCTCAGGTGTGCCTGCTGATTCTTGTTAGAAGTAGCTGTTTTGGCTCATCAGAGCTGGAGCTCTGAAGTTCTAGTTTCCCTTTTCCAGTGTGACTGGAGACACGCTCCTGCCCATCAACAGTATTGGTCTGTGGAGAGCTGTGCTGCTTGTCAGACTCTCTGCATGAGGATTGCTACCTTTCAAATAACATTTGATTCTGCCTAGGAAGCCTTTATTTGAAAGGACTGACATGTACCTGGTGGCTCCAGACAGAACCAGCTGGGAACGCTGAGCATGCTGTCAGCCTGCTTCTAGTGAGCTGGCCACCCTGTCTGCTTTATGCCAGTCTGTTTGGAATATCGTGAAGTGTTTGCTTCAGAAAGTACTCCTTAATTACTGATACCCAAATGGTTATACATACTCTAGTATGTGATACATCTTTCTCTAGCTCAAACATTGGAAGTTTTACTTTTATAGCATGGTAACATGTGTTTGCACACATATGCTCAATTCTAATAGCTTTAAGAAGCTCTAGTGGAAATTGATTCTCTTGTTTGAGTGTTGTGGTTTTTTTGTTGTTTTTTTTAAAATCTGCTTTTCTTTCCCTTTCTACCTTCCCCAATAGAAGTGGTGATAATGGACATGAAAGTGCCCTGAGTATTTGTGCAATCCTCCCTGCTGACCCTGGGTGAGGGTTGCCTGACTACACTGAGTATTGCATTCTCATTGCCCCTATTATTAGCTAAACCAGTTAAAAATAATAGATACTGAGATCAAGAGATCTGATGACAATTCTCTCCCACAGCATTGGGAATCTGCATTTTTCTGCTTGCTTGTTATGTCAGCTCCTTTTGGACACACGTTATTTGTCTTTAACTCTGTGCCATTCGCTGTGATTGGTGTTTGATACATGAAATGCAAGTTCTTCCCGCAGACCTCTACAGAGCAGAGTGATGATGACTGCAGGATAAGCTCTTTAGGACAAGGACTATCGCTTGACTACAGACTCTTCACTGGCAGCAGCAGTAGCCTTCTTGATATAAAAGCTTTTGGCTTGGTCTTTTGCATGACAATGAGCAAAGATGATGAGTACTCTGAGTAAGGCACAAAAGGAGAAACCAATGAGTTTCTCATAGCTGACTTGAGATAAGGTCTAAGTCCTTGTCTCAACATCTCTATGAATATCAAAACCTCTAAGAATGCTTTTCTGGTTCATACAATGTATGATTTTCAAGACACATTCAAGGAGTTAGGAGGACACTCCTGTCTTTAATAGAGCAGCACTTTTGAGATGTGAGGGTCAGGACGTTCTGTTGTTGCTTATGAAATACAATAACTCAGCCTTAATGCAGCAACTGGATTAAGTTCAGCTGAAGACATGCTACTTCTGTTGGAGTAAATGGTTATGGTTTTAGTGCTTACACATCTTAGAAAGAAAACTTGTTTAGGATGACTCTTTGGAAGAGTGGCTGGATGAGGAAAAATACAAAAAAAATGTTGGGTTGGAAAATAATGGAAAGGAGAGTTAACTCACCTAATACTTCCCACTCTGGTTTCTCTCCACTGCCGCACATTGATCAATCACATTCTCTTCAAAACTGCTCCACCTGGAATTTGAAATGAGTAGAGCCACTTCTTTGTGGCCCTTACAAGTCACTTGTCTGGCTTAGAGGTCCTTAGGTTTTTACCATTGTGTAGTGGGTCTGTCTGAGCTGATTTTCCCCATACATCCCTCATACTGCAGTACTGGGACCCAGAGGGACCANGATTCAATTCTTTCTGGGGTCCCATGCTGCCACAAAATCTGCTTTTCAAGGCCCAGGATGGTGTTCCGGGCGGTGGCATAGGGCACTGGGTATGTTTCCAGCCACCCAGTGGTTGCTTCCACCATTGTCCCTCCGGGTCCCAGTACTGAGGTATGAGAGATGTATGGGGAAAATCAGCTCAGACAGACCCACTACACATTGCTGTAAATGCAGTCTTTGTATTTTATGTTTTCCTTGTTCCTCTTCAGTATGACACCCTTTCCTTCAGGGACTGACTTCTTTTGCTGTCTTTTGTCTGAGGTGACTGTAGTTCTTAAGATACATCAACAGTTAGTTGGAATAGTCCTTGCAATTTGAAATCCAATATTTCTCTTTATCCTTCTTTTTCTTATTTTTATTTAGAACTTTCCATCCTACTTATGAGTGCGGTTATATTTTTAGATGTTTGTTTATTGCTTTTACATTCCTTTTAAACTGCATCAGCTTCTGCTGCCCTTAATCTTGATCATTATGAATTTCAGTTATACATCCTCTGTCCCTTAAGTACTTCTTCTTTCTGTAGTGGGCTTTTCCATATGCTAGTGAGGCTGACTTGTACTCCCATAGTTGTTTTACGTTAGCTCAAAGCCAAGCTTCCAAATGTCAAAAATCCTTTGTGTTCTTCCTTCAGTTCTTAGTGTCTCTGAGCACTGAATATTAGATAACATCTCTCTGGAGGCTCAGTATGATCTGGTACCATCATTGCACTTATTGTACTGTTAGACTAGCAAAATAAACAATATAATTCCCTGTTTACTTTCATGTTGCAGACATTGCTTTATTATGTAGACATGCCAGTGAATATTCATAAACTACACATACTGCCCATCTACCTATTGTATGCATTTTAACACATAGTTCAAGTGTTAACTTTTGCGTTCAAAGAAACATTTAAGCCTTAAATATTTTATTGACTATTTTGAATTTCCATCTGTAGTGCACACCTGGCTTCTTTCTGTAATGTATTATGNTGCTTTGATAGAGCAGAACTCCACCTTGAACTCCAGCCTTAGTAGCTTTAGCATATTTAGTAAGCCATCTAGTTAATTCCTTTACAAATACTTAATGATTAAAACTTGTATTGTTTAGGCCTTTTCCCTTACCTTGTGCATCATGATGCATTAATCTCTTTCCAGTTTTTTTTTTTCCCTTGGTTTATACCCATGGAAATGCATTCTCACTCAGGCCAATTTCAGTTAATATAAAAATTAGCTTTTGCCTGACGTTTCTTTCAAATAATTTATCTAAGCAGCAGAAATAATATCTGGAGCTAATTTCACTAATTTCACTGATATTACCCAAAGCTGTATATAAATCACTATGTATATTTCATTTCCTTGACCACTAATTTTGCTGTTCTCTCTAGAAGCGCTGACTGGGGCCAGAGCAACCATTATCCCAGCCTTTCATGAGACACAGTCTGTTATTTTTACTTGAAGCAGGATCTATGATAAATTAACTTCATTAGCTTCAAGCCAGTGCCCAACTCTTGATTTCTAATTTTTTTTTTATTTTGCTCAGAAATCGCTAGCTGCTAAAGCATAACATCAATCTTCAATCAGAAGTTAAATTCATCTCTTCTTTCAAAGCTTAGAGGCAAAGGGCCTCTTCTAAAGCTTGCTTGAAGCAGGTTTAGCTTTGTGTCCCTGCTCTTTATAACCTCCCTTCCATCAAAGGTTACTGTTTCCAGAGCCTTGCCAGCAAAGCACGTTGTACAAGTGTTCCCTAGCCCACTGCAGGCAGAGTCCTCAGAGTTATTTCAAATGGTCTGAAGGGTTTGATATCTTGGCATTCTGCCTAATGCAAAAGAGGCTGCACGCACATGGTTCACCCCAGCAAAGGTGCAGGTGGCAACAGTCTCCAGACCCTTGGTGGTGGCACATAGTGAAGGTGCAGTCACTGGTGGCAGGTGGAAGTGTTATTTGTCCTTTGCATGTAATGGACAGTGAAGTCCAGTCCCCTTTTAGTTGATAACACCAGCAGGGATCAAATTTTGAATAGAATATTTTTCTTGGGATTTTATCAATCAGCAGTTTATTGCAGCTTAATCATGGGAAAGAAGCCCAGAGCTGTTGTGGGAAAGGCTTTTGCTTTGCTGAAAAGATGTTCCTGAAATTGCTGTTGGCCCTTGCATCTTGTCACTGATAGGCCTTAATGGCTCTGCCCAGCCTCATCTGGGATCCCTGGCCACATCCTCTGCCCATGGGCCTGGGGGCTTCATTTAAGCTTAGAGACCCAGTAGATGTAGCTGTTCCTAGATCTGTTGCTGGATCATTGTTTGGGTTTCCTGAACTGAACTTGAACTTGACTTGGCCCTTTACATCTACCCGATGATCAGTGTACTGTTGATAGGACATGGGTTAAAACTAGAGGTAGGTAGATTCAGATTAGACATTAGGAAGAAGTTCTTCACCATGAGGGTGGTGAGACACTGGCACAGGTTGCCCAGAGAGGTGGTGGAGGCCCCATCCCTGGAAATTTTTAAGGTCAAGCTGGATGGGCTCTGAGCAACCTGATCTAGTGGGAGGTGTCCCTGCCCATGGCAGGGGGGGTGGAATTAGTTGAACTTTAAGGTCCCTTCCAACCGTGACATTTCTATGATTCTATGTTGCACTCACCATGCCACTCTGCTTGCCCAGCTCTGGGTGCTGTGGTGCTGAACCCTGTTGGTGAGCTTACTGCCCAGCCTGTGTAGTGGTCACTGCTAGCTCTTGGCTCACCATCACCTTAGAGAGCAGCCCTCTGACAGTTACATAGTAATAATAAATAAGATTTTATGCTTTATCTTGTGCTTTGTAAGAAGTAGCATGACTTTGTCTACTTCTAAGATAGCGAGGAGGTAACCCTTTGATGGCCATACAAATGGAGTGGAGATGCTGATCAGGAGCAAGTACTTATTTCTGCTTTATTGAGTAAAAAGACATCCATGATACCAAGTACATGAGCCTGAGCTTTATTTCTTGTGGTCCTCTGGGGAAAGGTTGGGTCTGACAGCTTTTCACATCTCCATATCCCTCTCGGTGCTGTTTCCCTTCTGGCACAGGACAGCTGGGATGATTCTGGGCTCTGCCATTGCCTGGTCTACTGAGAGGTGATTTGAGAGACAGATGCTGTCAGCTCTCTGACTCAAGCCAAATCCAATTCATTGAGTTTTGGTGCTGCTGTAACTGAGCAGGACTCTTGATGTAGTACTAAATTTAGCTTTTTGGCCTCTGAAAACCACTATTCCAATACAGGTGATATTTTCAGGATGCTGAAGGTGACAGTATGGCAATTTAGTCTGTAGCCCAGTCACTAATCCTTGGAAAAAACCCAATCAGTATAACTTTCAGTCATAATAATAGCTTGAATAAAACATCTGTGTGCTGTGCCTCTGCAATATTGATGTGATTATCAATAAATGAGTGGCAATGGATATTATTCAGTATCTTTTGTGATTCATCTGGGACTTTTCCTCAATTGAATTGTATTGTGTTGCCCTAAGTTCTGGAGGAGGTTTTGCTGACCTTGTAGGATGTGAAAGGCCAATAAACTCTCATGCGACATGTGTTCTGTCTTCACGGGGAGCAGATGATGTGTCTGAAACCCAATGAATGTCTCTGTTAGTATATGTTGCTTTGGATAGTGCTTGCCACCAACCTTCCTACAGGAGGTTTTAGTTCATTCTAGCAGTGAACACATTCTTTCAGAAGAATCTCAGGGTGTGTTATCTTCTCTGAGGAGATAGGAGATAATGCAGGCTTGATCCTCAAGTTTTTGGAACTGAAAGCCTCAAATTTGGAAATTTGTGGAGGTAGATTATCCTGGAACAAGAAAATTTGGGTTAGTTTTGCTGTGCTATCTAAATTGTCAGAGAAATTATACTGCCAGAAGTCTGAATCAAGAAGAACAACAGTTATTTGAAAAATAATTACATACCTTCTATTGATACATACTTAAGACTTGATCTCATTGTCTTCTCTTTTTACCTTTGAGTGTGCTACAGCATCCTAATGCCTACCATCCAGTAAAGATCATTAAAAAAACCCACCAAACCACTTTTAAAATAAAGTACATAACACAGATCTTAACTAAGAAAGAAATCTTGAGATGCTGGATCTTCCAGGGAGGTGGCACGGAGTTGAGGTGACAAAGAAAGATTCCTAGATTTTTCAATTGGAAGTGATGTAGGTTGTTCTTGTTCTATGGTCCTGCAGTCAGGCTGCTGATGAGCAGCAAGGGATGTTGCTCTGGTATCTTCACTGCTGTAACAAGAGCAGGAAAGTGCAGTGAACACATATCCCTTCTCATTTCAGACTGGAGGCTCACTGCAGACCTGATCATTAAGGCACTTGTGTTAATAGAGCATGTGGGGGGGAATCAGAGAAGGCTTATTTATTAAGGTTTCAAACACTAAAGTTGTGAGCAGATGAGATCAGGAGAGACTGTTAGGCTTTCATAACTTACAGAATAGAATTATTTAGGCCATTTGCTAGGAAAGAGGTTTAGATCTTGGACTGCCTGCCAAGTTAAAAGGTTTCTGTATCTGAGACAGCTGTAAGATCCTGAGGAGACAGACGAGTTAGACTAACCCTGTGGTGAAGGGCAAGGGACATTTCCTTGATAAAGGGTAATTTTTTTATTAGAACACTTTTAAAAAAATTCAGTCTTTTATTTCTCCTTTATAGTGTTTTATGGATTAGCAATGTAAAAAGAAAATAATGTTGTGACTATAACAAGGCCTTATAATTGTCTGCAAAAGTTGGTGAGGAATTGAAAGGCTTAAAATCTGAGTGAAGCTCAGAATTACCTGAGAGAACTTGTGTCGCAGTGATTCCTATCATTGATGCTCAACTTCCAGCCATCCTACTGGAAACTGGGAATCTTTCAACCTCCATTTACCTTGGAAAGTGTGATTCACTTAGATGTGAGGTTTCAACAAGCTTTTAAAGCCTAATTAAAAGAGACGAGCATATAGAGATACAGTATGAGGTTGCCAAAACAGGGCATTTGTTCAACAGCAAACCATGTTCTCTGTGAAAATAAAATGTTCAAACATCACAGTGCCTAAATCCCAGCCCCACACGTACTGGGGGTGATGAGGAGTTCTGATCACTTCAGAAAAGCTTTCAAGCCCAAGACATGAAGTTGTATGCTATAAACCCATACCAATAAACAGCAGTTACTACATCTTCCAGCTGTTGGAGCCAGGCCTTCTGGTCCGCTTTTCAACTGTTACTAATTCCTTTGGATAGGAGAAACTTGTTCCAGGTCCTGAGAAAGTCTCTTACACCTAGCAGTAAGCAGAATTACTTTCTCCCAGAGATTGTTGGAATTAGCATGAAGTGGCATAGTAGGGGAAGACTACTCAGGATGTGAGTGGAATTTGGGATTGCAAAGATGGCCTTAATCCAAACCTTTACCCTATGATTTGTTTACAGCTGCCCTGAACAGATGCTAAAAGTGGAGTTTGACCTGCGATAAGTTACCTGAGAGCCCCTTTAAGTGAGATTATCTTAATAACCCACTGGGAAGAGCAGCTGCTACCTCAGAGCAGACAGGCTCACCTATCCTGAAGTTCATTAAAGCAAGATCTGTAACATTTTTTTGGCACATCTCATAAGAGAACCTGCTGTCTCCCAGCTTTTAAAGCTTTACATCCAATGGATCAGACTTGATCAGAACAGTCACAGCCCAGGGAATAGAGGGTTTTTTTTGTCATTCTTAGTCCAAGGCTGCAGGCTTTGTATTGATACGATGGTGCAAGGGACTCTTATGGGCGTGCCCCAGCCAGGCTAACTTTAGCTGTGATTGTCCACAGTCAGGTGATCATGGCATCATTTAGCTTCAGTTTATTTTACAGTAAAAACATCTGTAAAAGTAAAAGATTGTGTAGCAGAGTGAAAAGGCAAGGTGATGTTGGAGGTTCCATTCAGTTATCAGTCACTGCAGAAGAGTTGCATTGTCACTGGGTAAAGCCATTGTAGAGGTAACAGAGAATGACACCACCTTCTGCCCCCCAAACAAATAATTGGGAATGAAAGGAAAGAAAGATCATATAAATAGACTCTGCCAAGAAAACATGAAAATGACCCTTAGTGGATTTGAGGACTGAGGAAGAAGGGAGTGGCACCATCAACACTGAACTCCTACTGGTGAAGACCTCAGGATGCTGATGACTTGTCATCAGTTGTACCATCACTCAGCTAGAGGAAAACTGAAGCCATCAAACGGACACTTGATGGGTGAATACAATACCATAGAAAAGGTGTAGATAATAGATATAACTAAGAGGATTTTTTGTGTACGTAACAATTTAAACTGCATTATTGTGGACTATGAGTGCTTGTATTATTGCAGTTGTTGTAATAACAACAACTAGGGATTTTTAAATTAGTTTTTTAAAATTAGTATTAATTAAACAATAAAATCTTAACTCCATGTATAGTATGATCCCTTTTGGCCTGTAATCAGATTTTGAGGCTACCAGTCAGAAGAGTTTCTCACAGACTCCTTTGCTTGCTAATATTTCAACTTACCAGAAGCTTTTAAACTCATCATTACTCTTTTGGGGGTTTTCTGTAGTCCTGCTACTTAATGTGTTTGAGGAGTACAGTTTCCTTTTAAGTGCCTGAACCCTGTGAATGGTGTGGTCTATCTTGTCCCTTCAAAAGTAGGAATTCTTCCATGATTAAGATTTGTGGCAACTGCAGAGGTCTGTATTTCTAGAATGTATGAAAATAAACATGAAAAACTGAAAACAATGTAAGGGATCTGAGTGACACAGACCAAGGAATCCTCCTTGCCAACTTGGCTGTCATTCTGTCTTCTTCAGAAGCTGCATGATCTGAAGTACCTTCTGATACTGATCTAAAGTTACAACTTTTTCCTTTATTCTCAGGCTACGCTGCAGTAAAAACAGGGGGTGGGGAAGGAAGGGAAAAGTAAAACAAAATCATAATTTTGTTCCATCATTTGAAGTCAGAAGGAGTAGATCTATTGCTCCTCACAGCCATGCTATAGGTAGAAAGATCTCATATTTTATGGGTTAAATGGCTAATTGAGTCACAGCAGTGTTTAATGAATTTGGAGTACAGCATGTCAGGGGAGCCTTAGAAGACCCAAGTTCTGCCCAGGGCTTCCTAAGGCTTTTATGGATGCTATGCATCTGGCAACAGTAGTATAAATTTCTCCTGCTCCTCTGAGGATTGACTTGTCAGAGCTGCTGCACCCAATGCAGAACAGATTAAACATGCCTGTGTTTTCAGCAGCTACTATTGTTCAAAATCTGTTGCCTCAATTCAAATCTATTTTTAGTCTCTGGTGCAAACTAAGATGCTGTGGCTCACGTGGTGGCCACTTGGCATGGCTGCCTGTCTTACGTGTCCTTCTCACTGAGGGTGAGAGCAGATAACAGCATCTTAAATTGCCACAGCAAGGTTCCCCAGGTGCTCATCTGCTGGGGGCCAGGCTTGTGCTAGGCACAGAAGCTCCTGAGGAGCTGCTCCATTGTCCAGGGCTGCAAAATTTATTTCATTCCAGGCTTCTAGCAGTTGAAGATGACTTTATGACAGGGTTTCCCATGGGACAGATAATGTTGTTTTCTAGGTTGTGCATCAGGGCTTCTCCTTCCATTTGACAAGTGAGTGTGTGAATATATAGTGGTAAATACGTGTGGGTTTTATATTGTATTTCAGCATAGTAACTCTCAAGCAGATAGCTAAAGAACAAAAGTTTTTTCTTCTCCTGTTGGTTTGTGCATGTTGGTGTTCAT
Organism: Brachypteracias leptosomus; assembly: GCA_013401335.1. NCBI lineage: Eukaryota > Metazoa > Chordata > Aves > Coraciiformes > Brachypteraciidae > Brachypteracias > Brachypteracias leptosomus. The sequence continues at coordinate 56,550 of VYZX01028365.1, read as the reverse complement.
GCTTTGAGAGCAAGGAGTGCTATGTTGCACTTCAGGAATTGTAGCAGCACAGCTTATGATTCCATTTTCTTCTTATGTCACTTGATTTGCTGACCTTAATTCAGAGTTTCTAGTTTCTCAGTTATCCGTGGAAAGAAATGTAGAAAAGGTCTCTTTCTTTGAAATAGGCTTGGCCTACAAGATATGCATTATTCCTTTACCTCCTTGTCAAGGACAAAATCAGAATTATTTAGAAACTGCAGGGAAATCTAATGGCATCTTCAGTGACTAGGTTTTTATCTTTTAATTAAACTATAGGAAGAGTGGACATACCATATTAGCTGCTTGGGACTTCACTAGGGGAATCTGCATATTCCTTTTCTCATTAACTTTTGGATTACATAAATTGGGGATGTTGCAAAGTGCTCACAGAACTTGGTGTTCCTTCGCTCCCTTCCCTGCTTTTGGAGGAGATGAACTACTATGTATCTGTCATATTAAAACATGCCTCCTGGTAATAACTCAAGCATTGTGAGCTATTTTAATGTACCTGCATATTGCCGTGGAGGATTTCAAATACCTTTTTCGAACATCTTTGGAGCTTCTTTATTCATTACTGTCAGCAGCGTGGGGAAGCTGGTTTGAAAGACCACTCCAAACAAACATAAGCCAAGGTAGGAGATACAGTAGGAAAGAAACACAAAATATCGAAACTACATTACAATTATTGTGGACTTATAAGGCAATATTTAATCTGTGGGGAAAAACATAGAACTAGTTTTCATAAAAGGGTTTTTTGTCTGTCCAGAAATATGGATGTCCAAAAAGTAGTGTGAAAACAAACATGCTCATTAGGTAGGTCTGTAAGTTGTACCTTACCTGACTGAGCTGAACCGTCTCCGAGGAATGTTTTCTCTGACCCAGGTGTCTCCTAGTAGTAACCCATGCAATCCATACAGCTCAATATTCAATGATTTGTTGTCCTGAGTTGTGACAAGCACCAACCTATTTAACAGTGTCAGCCTTGATGTCAGCATAATGTCTTACTGCTGACCTAAAAACAGGTCTGGCACTGAGCTATATGGGGTTTATGGAGTAGCAGAAACTGTCATAGGATTGTCAGGGATGCTTGTTCCTGTTACTTAGTAGTTATAGAGAGATGATAATAGTATTTGTGGGCTTAACTGTAGTGAGACTTTGCAAGGATTCTCAAAGGCCATAATATGCCTGGATTTAGTTGCAGTGTATGAGGACAGAGATCGATATTCCTCCTCCTCCGATATGTCAATGACTAACAGAAGACCTGGGAATCATATTGAATTAATCACATGGCCCATTTACTCTGGTACCCATATCCAACAGTAAAAGGCAATATCACATGCTTCAGATGAACCTGGAAAAGGAAAGCTAATGCCTTCCCTTTTGATGTCATCCTAATCTCTAATTAGGACTAGAGTCTGGTTTATGCCTTGACAAATCAGGGTTTATATCCTTCTCAGTTTTGTGGGATTTTTGTGTGCGGGGTTTTTTTTCCTGTTGTTGTGTGTGGGGTTTTTTTTGTCGTTGTTTCATTAACTGAATCAAATATCAGAGTAACGTGTAAGACTGTGACATACAGGCTTAAAAACCCCAGACTCCATTTGTCTTGAAATGATACCAAGCATGTGTGTGAGTTATGACTGTTTCAGGGGATTTTAATATTTCTCACAAATACTCTCTGGACAATGTAATCTTTCTGTTTATACAATCTAGATGGAACACAAGAGGAGTGCAAGCTTTCCCCCATTGGCCTATAATTATGGCACAAATCAGGAAAGGCCAATTTTAAATGCAAATTTTGTTTTTTTGAAAGGATTGCCAAGCTGAAATGTGCTGAGTTGCTGCCTGCATTCTGAGTGTTCAGAATGTGCTAGATTTGGTAAAAGACTATAATTTTCTGATATAATAATACAGCTGTTGGGAATTATGTGGTAGCCAAATTCATATCAACTTTCCCAAGAATTAGAAACAGTCCCACTCAACCCCAAAGACAAAGAGGAATCAGAAGGTAATTACTAGATAGCTGCATATCTCAGACTGTTTTGAAGTGTTACCAAGAAGATATCAAGGATGTGAAGCTGAACCTGGTGCCACAGTCCCAGTTCTTGCTTGTCAGGAGAAAGCAGCAGATGAAAGAGCTGATAATTGATTCAGTAAGGATGGCAGATCATGACTGATTTGAAGATAAGAAACTAAAAATAGTGGAAAAATGCGGGAAATTACCTTCATGATGATAGTTCTGTGTGCCTTATGACCAATTCTCAAAAAAAAATTCCCCATATTCAACTACTTTTTGTCCATATAACATACTCTGATGATTTTAATTTTCTCCTATGTGAAAAAGATTGGGTTTTTTCCAGCATGACTTTGAAAACCAAAATATTTCAGAAAAAAAAATTAAGAGTTTTGTCCTTTTGCATGTATGAGAGTGGAAATGAAAAAAATATTAAAAAAACCCAAGCAACATTGAAAATACAATTTTCAGGAAAATATCTGATGAAATGAAACTCTTTCAAATCTAGTACTGAGAAATCCATTGAAGTTAGTGGGACCACACACCTGTGCTAAGAAAAATGCCTAAATACTTTAATGCTTTGCTGTTTTTGTGATATAGAAAGAAGTTGCACAGCTTGAAAACTTGAAAGGACTAATGAAAGCAAAAGAATAAATGGGATGGAATTGTGAGGAGTAGCAGAGAAGGCAGAACTGAAACCTGCCATATTAAAAGAGGGAAGCAATGAATTGTGTGAGGTCACTTTGTTAGAATTATATATAAAAAAAAAAATCTTACACAGCATCCTGTACATTAATTAACAGTAATGAAAATAATTGTTCCCTCCAGCTTGAAACTGTGGCTAATTACAATTAAGTGTTCATTACAAGCTAACATAATTAGATCTTCACCATGTTTCATAAATACATGGCTTAAATTATGCAGGGAGGAAGTGTCCTTTGTAGCGATTTCCTTTCTGTCTTCTTTTCCATCTACTTCAACAGCTGTTCTTAGCTTCTTTCTTAGACAATCCCAGTGTGTGTGCTAGACCTGATTATCGAGGCAGTTTCTTGCCAAGCCCGAGACACATTTGTGCTGTTTGTCCCTTGTGTCAGGCAGGATCAGTGAGACCCAGCTTTGCAGAGGATTTCAGGAATTGCAGCCTCACTGAAGTTGTGCTTTTATGCCTCAGATCCCAAAAGCATAGTTTAAATAACACATTTTTGTAAAATGAGGGAAGGCAGCACTAAAAAAAGGAAAAAAAATTACAAAGATTTTCTGCCCTTCTAAAAATACAGTTTCCTTATAATAAAACATCCAATACTTCAGCTGATGTAGGCTACTTATGTCCGCAGTGGGTTTGTGCTGATTTTTGTTTTCCACTGAGATGTGGAGGATAGCAACACAACAGTGCAAACTGCTAGCCAAACCAAAAGTAACGTTCTTTATTTCCATTTGGGAATAAAACTGCTCACTCATTCTTCATCTTTTCTCTCCCACATCCAAATTTAGATGTATGTTACATATGAAAATAGTTCCATTTAGTTTTGTCCTTTTTTTCCTCTCTCTCTTCCACCTGTATTTTCACTGAGTCATGAAACTAAAAATACAGACATTATACTAGGAAACAGTCACTAACATTTAGCTGTTCTCATTGTTGGCTGGTAGCTAGAAGATATACATATCCTAGCACATTGCTTCCAGAAGACCTACTGTTTGTCTCACCAGCTCACAGATGAGGTGGGATGTCACCTTTCTCATCACATGGTTTGTTCTGATCATTAGTTCTGGAAGAGCTAGAGGTGACAGAGAGATTTGGGGTGGTTATGGCTGAGCGAGGAGTGTAGTGATGCCTGCCTATAGAGAAGGGATGGAGAATGGAGAACTAATTGAGCATAAAAACAGCACTGAAAAGGCAAACAGTGGGAGAAGGAGAGGGAATGAAATGGCTGAAGATGAAAAGGCTGTTCAGCAAAGTGAGCAAATAAGCAAACAAAGGAGATGCTGCAGGCAGGGATTCCACCGGGCTGAGCAAAATAAGCAAAACTGAGGCTGGTTAGTATATAGCAGGAGGCTGCAGGGAGCCCAGGGTTCAGCAGGGCTTGCCTTTCCCCTACACTTAGTTACCTGAGACCTTAATGACTGATTTTGTCAACACAGAGATTTCTCACCATGAGTTCTGGCCCTTTTTCAATCTAGGCAATTCTGTTCTAGTAGTTGTCCTAATATTGTGCTGATATTTCATTTTCTAATGGCTTCACTACTTTGCCCCACACCCAGTCCTGATGTCTTGTGTAGTGTTGTTCTGGACTCTTGAACTGATGTTGCGTGTTGAGGTGAAGTAACTTCTGCCACCTTAAAGTATGTGTAGTTGTTCCCTGGGATGAGAAGCACAGGTAAGTGCTTTCTAATAAGGCTTTGCCTTTGTATAAAGCCTTTCAACCTGAAATAGGAGTGATTGCACTACAGAGTAATGATAGAGTAGGGACTGGAACTGAGATCTCCTAACTTATAATCCCTCAATTTGAGAAACTCTATGTAATTCCATGGCTAAGCTTTAAGATGAAAGAAGAGAATGTCCTTTACAGACTTCTAAAATAGTATTCTGAAATGAGAAGTCGTAAAGCCACTCAGGTTGAATGGAATCTCAAGAGTTCTTCAGGCCAAACTCCAGTTCAAAGCAAGGTCAGCTAGGCAGAGGAGTCAGGCTACTTAGGGTTTTATCCAGTTGGAGCCTAAAAATGTCCAGTGATGGAACCTGCACATCACTGTGCAACCTCTGTCACTGCTTGACTGTCCCAGGGTAAAAAAGTTTTTCTTTGTGTCCAGGTGTAACCCCAGTTTTACAGGGGTTCCTGTTGGCCCATTCTTCCAGCCGCTCACTCTGAACAGGAGCCCTTGCTTTGAGTGTATTAAGCTCCCCCCTTAAACTGCCACCAACCTGTTATCACATGGAGGTTGAAGGTGACCTCCATGGCTTCCTTCCTCCAGATCATAGACGAAGATGTGAAGCAGGAGAGATACCAGGATAGGCCCCAAGAGTATCCTGCTTGCTACCTCCAGATAAAGTATGACCCATGAATCACTGCTCTCTGAGCATGCCTACCACACTGGTTTTCAATCCATGTAATTGGATTGAATCCGATGTAATGCACAGACTTGAATATGTGACTGTTTTGGGGGCGAGTATCAAAAGCTAAAGCTAAGGCAAATGACCTGCATTGCTCTTTCCTTTTCCCCAGATCCATTCGTTTCATCTAGAGGGCAACTAGGTTGGTCAGGCCTGATTTATCCTTGGTAAATGCAACTGCACTAAGTACAACAAGCAGAGAAACAGCAGCATTATTCTGTTCTTTGTGCAAGAAACTGAATTGTCTTTTCATGGCCCAGTTAGTATTTTGTTACGTTTAATAAACAATTTTTTTGCTGTTAACCCCTTCACCTTTTTGGTAATTCCTGTGAATCTAAGATGGCCAAAAAGGGGAACCTGAATTTTGTGTCCGG